>OZ012685.1:48268262-48343382 GCA_963942565.1 Maea johnstoni | reverse complement strand
CCATCACAGACATCGGGGACATGGACTACGATATGTCCATGGGAGGTGGCGGTGACAGCGGTGGCGACGCCGACCACAGCGACGATTCCGACGAACCGATGCCACCCCCGCGCATGTCCCTGCGCGAACGGCGCCGATCCAGGGCGCTCGCCCTACCGAAGCTCAACCTCAACAGCTTCTCGAAACCATCGTTTCACATCGAGGCCCCACCGGCTCCCGTTGTCACCAAGGTGAACAAGGTTGCCATGCGATGGAAGCGGGCGATACAGATGGTGAAGAAGTTGAAGGATCCGTGGGCGCAGTTTTGCCTGGACAGCCTGGAGACGGAGACGGCCATCAGGCATCGCTACAGCGCGCTGAAGAAGAAATGGGTTGAGGACGAGGTACAGGTCAAGATGGAGACAAAGGTAAGAAACTCTTAAATATCCAGGCTCTTAACCGGGAATTTAACTCATTAACACTCAGGGTGGCCAAAAAAGGCCTGATGATTTTGGTAATATCTTACTTACAAAAGCATTTTGTGGAAAAAATTTGAAGGAGAAATGTTGATCAGAAGCCATACAACAACTCTCCTTCAAATATTTTGTGAACTTTTGCTTTATTCCCAAGGTATTTTTAAAAGTATGAGAGTAGCAGATGATAATTGCTAAAGGAATTCTGAGTGTGAATGGGTTAATATTGGCAGGGATCAACACCTTACGTAGTCTTATCCAGCAGGGCATCTGTGCGTCTTTTGGACACCCAAACCCTCAAATTTCACCCCCCTGAATGCCCAAATATTTCTGTGAAAATGTTATAGAAATTCATGCCTGTCAGAAAAGTTTTTTTTTCAGGATTTTATTTTCGAAAAGGAGGACCACAAAACAATCAGATAATATTCATAGATGTAGTTGCATATTGAGGAAATGCATTATATCTTATCGTAATGTCATGGAGGTTGTAAATATTTGCTTGAAATTCACATTTGTATAGATTCCTCTCAGATAAAACGGACATCCTGATGTCGGGTTTTTGAGGGTATTGGTGTCCAAAATACACCCACGCACCCTGCTGGCTGACACCCTGCTATGAGTTGTGTAGTAATCATCAGCTTAGGGGTTAAAGTAGGACATTACATCTCTCTGCTGGGGTAAACAGCTCTCTTCAGTGGAAAAGAGGCCACCATGACACTTGAGTCTATTTATTTAGTCTGAGCACTACGGCCATATCACAATCAGGTGTACCACATTCAATTTCGCACTGTTACGGATAGATAAAAAAATTAGAAGGATTCAAAGATAACAGCCTCTAATGCATCTGAAAAGATCTCATAGAGATCTTTCTGCGCACACAAAAATCATGAGAATCGGTCAAAAAATGGTGGAGGTATGCCCTTTTATCAACCCAAAAATGACAAAAAACGGGCGTTACGGCTGCTCACTTTGATTTTGCTGTTCTTTCAAGTGGACATAAAATTACCTGTGCTTGACATTACAAAGAATTATAAGTTACATTGTGTAGGCACATGTATGAGATGGAATTAAAATGGCGTTGCAAGAAAAAAATGTATGATAAAATTTCTGATTTTCCACATGTACAAAATATGTCAACTGTTACGGATTTTGAGGTTTTTAAACTTATTAACCATAACTTCTTTGGAATATCTTAAAGATAATAGGAAAAGGCATCCTAAAGGATAAAAGAAGATTTTTGAGACCCTAATCACCCATACTTGCAATATATCTTTTAAAATTTTGGGATACAATAGAAATTAGCTTGAAAAAATGTGC
Source organism: Maea johnstoni (assembly GCA_963942565.1). Taxonomy (NCBI): domain Eukaryota; kingdom Metazoa; phylum Annelida; class Polychaeta; order Spionida; family Magelonidae; genus Maea; species Maea johnstoni. Next base: position 48,341,613 of record OZ012685.1, on the reverse strand, counting down.
TTATTGTAAGCCATAATTTCATGAAAAATTTGTAGTGTACGTACCCCCCATGACCCCTCTAGTTAAAACAAGTAAAGACTGACTGAATAAAGGCAACTTCAATGTCACTGTATAAAGGGCCTTGGGAGGTACTTGGAACAATAACATATATGACAACAATTCCTAGCTTCTCTGGAATATATCACCGTAAAGAGCATTGTAGAGTACGTACCCCCCTGTAGAGTACGTACCCCCTAGGTAGAGTTGCTTTGTATCAAAGCATGTCTTCTTTTTCTAGGGCCAGGTGAATAGCCCTTTTGTATCAATCAAAAGGCTAAATTTAAACCTGCATATTCATCTATAAATGAGAACTCTTAACCTTCAGTTTTGGTCTTTAAATGCCTAACATCCCAAATTTCCATCATTAGATCTGGGAATTTATTAAGCAATACTTCTGTGGTGTAATTGTCTGCTAATGCCCAATGCTTTTTAGAGACCATACCTTCAAATATGTACCTTTTTAAATGGAAGGTACAGTAATGAGGGAGTTGCATCCTCATTACATGATCCAAAACATAAGTGTCCACAGAGGGGTACGTACTCTACAACTTCATGTCAAACGAGTGATATAGGCCAATTTTCAAATGCAAAGCTGTATTAAGTTCCATTTCTTAAAGTATCAAAAGGCCTGAGAATAGTTCTAAATGTGGAAACTCATCTAGCCTGTATTGGGCAAACTGCTGAGCATTAACTGCGCAAAGGATGCTTTGAAAGGCTGTCATTTTGCATTTGAGCTTGTTACTTCTTTTCATCTTATATATAGTTTGAAATGTGAAAGAACATTTGAATATGTGCACAATTGTTTCATGCTTCAACTACATTCAACTACATTTGATTGAAAATATATGTATTTCATTTCTAAAATGTTTACTATATTTGTAGAGTACGTACCCCCTTTGCCTTGCCAGGCCACTATGTGTACAATGTTCAATTATCAAAGTACCAGACCGCCTGAAATGTGTTAAAATTATCCACATGTTCCTGACTAGTAATAAGTGAACTATGGGCAATAGTTATGCCATCTGCTCTAAAAATTACCACTATGTCATGTTTCACATATATTCTGGTTTTGGCAAAAAGAGACTTTTACTTAAAACAAGAAGAGTAACATACCAGTTTGACTGTGCCATTATTAGTGAACAGGCATGTGGTCAATTACTTTTTAAAGCAATATCTTACAATTACAATTACTTTGGATAGGCCCTATTAATATTACAATTACTTTTGAAAATCACCATCACAATTACAAATACTATTTCATTTGAAAAGAAATTATGAATAACTTATTACTTTTCCAACCGTAGGTGAGTGTGGCCCTTTGTCAAATTGTCATAACTCGCTTTTTATTCATTCTAAGTTTATTTAAGAACAGCTGTTTCATACTTATGGTTCAAATTGAATATTCAAACTGAATAAAAATATGTAGTTATATGTACATCAGAAATAAAAAAGCAGTTCCCTACCTGGGAAAGGGGACTTTATTTCTATAATCCTAAGAAAAATAACTGACCCTAGTAATGAATAATAGTTTGTCTACCATAGCAATGTATACACAAGGTGGACACTGATCTGTTTAAATACCTTGTGGACAAGAAATTATGTTCAATTACACAGATTCATTGTAATGTTATGGAGGGTTCATCTGAATATAAGGTGTTGCTTAATGAAGACAAACAGGGGTGTCCTAGTATTTAAGTCCTCATGCAAAGACCAATGCACACATCCATAGGTAATTCAGTATAGAACATGTACAGAAGAACCTTGGGAGTTTGATCGCCTTCAATTTGGAAAATGTCCCACCTATGGAGGTCTGCTATGCAATTAAGAAATAGAGAGTACATGTACCATAACGTGGGCTTCCCAAAAAACTTAAAACCTACAGAGGTGTTTAGATGTAAGTGTTATTGAAAAATAACAAACCTGCAATACTCTATACAGTATAATCTGTGTAAGTTGATCCCTAATGCATAATGCATATAATGGTATTCTACTAATGGATGTCCTCATGCATGCCTATATATTAGAATATGTTTTTGATATTCAGACATATCTGATAAACAACTAGCTCGCCCATCCCAAAAGCCTTTCAATTTGGAATTATTCAATTCAGGCTTTGCTCAAAATCGTACATATATGGACAGGTGAGGATTGACAATATCTGTAGCTACAGGAAGTTACAATTGCAATTCAAATCACCTGGACCTAGATCATTTACAAGTGGAAATGATGGTACCCCTAAGTCTTGAAGTACCAGTTTGAACTGATAGTCCACCTATGATTATTCCTATTTTACAGTGAATATTTTTTCACATAGTCAGAAATAAGCTGGAATCTATGTTGAGCAAGTTCTATTGGGAAAACAATTTTTGTAGGAGACCATGCAATCTAGTCATTCTCATGTTAAATGACACAATCTGATAAAGGGGTCATTCCAAAGTCACCATTTTGAAAACCTTGGACTGACCATGATTAGAGCAAAACTTCTGAACTGTTCCTATTGAGGTTTGACAATTTTCTTCAAAAGGTGAATATGAAGGCTATTAAACACCTAGCTTGCAGGTATCCTTAAAAGTTTCAAGTAGAACCATTCTGTATATGATGAAATGGGTAAAAAAAGACCATCTACCTGATGATGCAAAAGCTTTAATAGAAAAAGCATTGCTAATAGCGTATATATGTTATTAACTCAATAGGCAAGGCATCTACACACTCATCCTATGAGGAGAATTGAGAATGAGGATCGGCAGCTTATCTCAGAGCCTTTTTCCTCATTATGAATTTAACTTCCTTCAAAATAAGTATTGCAAAATAAGTTATTTTTGTTCCAAATATTATACCCTTTTGTTCCATAGTACTGCTGTATAGTACGTACCCCCTTCGCATAGCCAGGCTACTATGTGTACAATGTTCAATTTTCTAAGTACTAGACAGCCTGAAATGTGTTAAAATCATTCAAATGTCCCTGACTAGTAATAAGTGAACTATGGGCAATAGTAAGTTGCCACTTACTAAAAATTACCACTTATTAATGTTTTACATATAGTTTTGTTTTTGACAAAGAGAATTTTGCATTGAAATTTTCTTCATACTTAAAAGAAGAAAAAGTAACTAACATAATGGTATGTTGGTCATTATATGTGAATTAAACTTCCTTCAACATAAGTAAATTGCAGAATAGGTCATTTTTGTCCCAAATAGTATAGCCCTTTGTCCAGAAGACTGATGTAGAGTACGTACCCCCCATGTGTGAGCTTACTAATGTCAGTGAAATTTGATTTTTTACTCTTGTGACAGCCCGAAATTGTATCAGAAAGTTGCATAGTCCTGTAAGCTGCAGTCAGGGAACTGTTGTTCATCAATACATGTATGTATTTGAAATACATACATTCTGTTGTGGTGTTGCTCACATTTATTTTGAGCAAAATTGCCTTTACCACCTGTTAATTTTGTACCAAGTCATTTCACATCACGTTTTTGTGTTTTATTTATTAATATCAATGTTCACCAACATCATCTGTGCCAAAATAGAGCCAAATACTCCACTTAAATCTGAGAAAAGACCAGTATTGCATAAATATGGGGGTTTTCCCAAAAATTGAAGTTGTTTTAAATAACCATCCCTATCTTTTTTATAAAAAACAACTGTGCTCTTATACTTCAGGAAAATAAACCTGACACATAGGCCATTCATCTGTGATATGTGGCCAAGTTTAGTTCTGCCTTTCATTTTTCACCAAAAGTGACACCCCTTTGGTACACCTGATTGTGATATGGGCGTGTGTTTTGGGACCATTCAAGAGCAGAGACGTAAAAGAACATTAAAACAGCAATCAAACTTTAATTTCACCACCCTTGTAAAATTCTTTGTTGAAATGCGTAATACTAGTTAGCATTTTTAATTTCAGGATATATATATATATATATATATATATATATATATATATATATATATATATATATATATATATATATATATATATATATATATATTTGTGTATTTATTGTGTGTTCATTGTGTGTATTCATCTTATCTGTGGTTTGGGATGGTGCACTCTAACCTGGCTCTCACATTACTCTTACGTCCCTGTAAAACTTCAGATCAGCTGATGTCTGACCCAGAAAGTGTTTGCCTGAAAACTGGGTACACAAAAACAAGTTGCGGCCCATGAATTAAGTTCAACCATCCATGGAAGTGTATAAAATAAGGGTTCTGTCATTTATCAAACTACCCTTAAAAGCTTTTAAACTGAAAATGTTTTTTTCTCTTCTCGGAATAAATTTGATGAATGATTCCAGATAAAGTTCATGGGTGCATTTTTAGTGGGCGGATGGTAATATGTAGCAGTTGTGACGTAGCGAGTCTGACGTCATTGCTGACATATATGTTGGAGTATTTGTCGTTATTTACGAGCGTGACCTGACTGGGCCGCTTGTCTGCTCAGCCAAAAAGAACATCTAGGACAATTTCTGTGTGTGACGAAGGGTGATAAATATATAGCCTCCATACAGAGTGATGGTGTGCACTAATACTATAGGCCATTCATAGGTAAATTTCAACCTATTGCCCTTAGCCATTAAAAGTCTCCCTCGTTTTGATATGTAGAATTGCATGCATGTTCTGAGTTTTTTTGTGAAAATTTAACCAACCTTGCTTCTCTTAAATCTGAAAGGGCGTTGCTTGAAATCTGTTTACCGATCATTGATTCACATTAGAATGTTTTTTTATAAGAAATAAAAACTTGCATGAGTTGTCACAAATATACCAGGATTCAGGATTTAATATACAAAGACCTCATTATAACTATATATACCTATATATATTATAACATTTTCCATCTAGTAAATAAGTATATATGATGAAAGGTTAGTGGCTGTATGACAGCAATGATTGTCGAGAATGATAAGAACAAATCCTCCATCTGTCAATTATATTGACAGATCCTTCCATCTGGCACACAAAAACCCTTAAAAAAGTGGTGTGTCTTTTTTGTATGTTGTCATCATGCACATGTCATTGAATGTATCTTCACCAGCAGGCACTTTTAAGTTCACATTTTATAACTCTCATGATGTGCAGGGGAACTTATCGCAAACTCGGGTCAGGTTTCAGCTAAAAACTCGGGGAGACCACACGATTTCTGGTTCTCAAATCGTCATAGCCCCACCCAAAATCTTATGCAGCTGGAGGACCTCATTAATCCTTCCAATGCTGAGACTTCACTACTTTCGTCCAAGGCACAAGAACTCAAAAAATTTGAAAATCATCTAAATCCTGTCATGTTGGTATTCATTGGAAAGCTCTCATTGAGTACTCTCAGATGAATACCAATGTGCCAGGGTTTCAATCTTTTTTCAGGTTTTTGAGTCATTTTGTATTGGCCAAATTAGCCACCAGCAGCATAAGGGCTTAATGTTTTTTTAAAAAAGAATATTTTTTCCTGCTCCCAGGTTTAATTCTTGCTGTGCTATATTATGACTCTAGCCTTAAAATGCTTAGGTTGTAAATCCTGAAAAACAAACACACTCTTATAATCTCCACAGGTAAATCCTGTGTATAGACTATTTATTATCCTTACATAAAAGTAATGATAATGACAATGCCATTCCAATGTGCACATCACTTGTAAGTTGTAGGTATCGTAGCAAGAACCTTAAGCTACTCGGGTAGTAACGGGTGTATCATCAGCCTATGATGATCATTCGAGCTAGTAGATAGCACCCTAATCATAATTGACATTTGTCTTTGTTTAATGCTTTCCGTGGCTATTACAAACCATTATGCCACATCTTTAAGCCGAAAGGCATTTTAATTGTCTAGCTGTGTGTGTTTAGTAGATGAATATGGCAGTGACAATGATTTAAAGAATCCAGAACTAAACAATCTTAGGATACATGTATTCTCTAATCATATCTGACATGAAGAGCAGAGGGTTTGTTTTAATCCTTTCCACTGCTACTATAAACCAGCATGCCACACATATAAGGCAGCATGTGACAATGATTTAAAGAATCAAGACCGAAACAATCTTAGGATACATGTATTCTCTAATAATATTTGACATGAAGAGCTTGGGCTTGTTTTAATCCTTTCCACGGTTACTTTAAACCAGCATGGCCCACGTTTAGGCTGAGAGAGTCTTGAACTCTGTGTGTGTTAGTGCATGCATAAGGCAGCATGTGACAATGATTTACTGCGGGCCTGGGCGAATAGGCAGGAATATTGATTTTTTGCCGGCCGACACTCTTTGCACACGAACCACTACTCTGGTGTCTCAGCCATTGCAAGGAAAAACATGCTGTAATGTGAATGTGGTGACAACCTTTCACAACATGAAGGAGATGACATTGTCCCCCTCTTTTCACCTTCCTAATATCATAATGGTATTCCTCTAATCCCCTGCCTATGGCATGGTTGGTAATTTAACAAGTGTTGTTGGGTATTATATCGCTGTTAGGTTTGTCCAATAGGAGTTATGTGGGTCATGTCTCAGCCACTGCTAGGAAAAACATGTGGTTTTGTAAACATGGTGACAACTTTTCACAACAAGACAATGGCATTGTCATCCTCTCTTTGGGGCTTGCCCCTACCTAATAAGGTGTTCTTTTAACACTCCGAACCGATCTCTAGCATGGTTGCTAATTAAACCAGTGTTGCTCAGTATTATATTGCATTCACAGAGTCGCTGTTAGGTTTGTCCAATAGGAGTTATGTGGGTCATGTCTAAGCCACTGCAAGAGAAAACATGCTGTTATGTGAACATGGAGACAACCTTTCACAACAAGACAATGGCATTGTCATCCTCTTTTGAGTCTTGCACCTTCCTAATATGGTATTCCTTTAACACGCCAAACTGACGTATGGCATGGTTGGTAATTCAGCAAGTGCTGTTCTGTATATTGCATTCTCAGAGCCACTATTAGATTCATGTGGGTTATGTGCTTAGCGGCTGGATCTATTAAATATGGCCTATATTGCTACATGCTGTAAGGTGAGCTAGAGGTTTCTGGGACCACACATCATTTGCTTAAATGCCCATGCAGTCTATAAGTTCTAAGGGCCTTTTGATCCTGCCCCAGAAAACACTCTTTATTAAGGGTATGCAGTCAATAGGTTCTACTGCTTGCAGTTAATTTGGTCAATTGATACAATATGATGCAAAAAGGCTAGAAAATGATTGAAACCCTGACAAATGGGTACTCATCTGAGAGTATTCAGCGAGAGCTATCCAGTGAGTACCAATATGTCAGGGTTTAGATGGTTTTTGAAAATCTTTGCGTCCTTGTGCTTTGGAGGAACATAGCCTCAGCATTGGAAGGGTTAAGTATGGCCTATATTGCTACATGCTGCAAGGTGAACTGGAGGTTTTCGGGACCACACATCATTTGCTAGACTAGCTCCTAGTCTATGATTTACTTATATTGTGCTTTTCTCTGTTCTGGCCTATCTTTTGTTCAATATTTAGGTGTTAGTTTAAGATGCTGTTGATAGATGGCACCAGTGGTCACCCTGGTCAGTCAGAACCATAGACTAGTACCAAACATTGACCTAGATATGTTCCCTATGCTTAAGGTATAGGAGGGGTATAGCAAATTTGCTATACTCATTGATATTCAGAATCCCCACATGAAGCACCCTGGTGACAATAGGTTGCTAAGGAAACTAAGATAAGGGTACTCATGATTTTTCACACCCCATTAGCAGTATGCATAGAGTGCCCTGTGCATCAACTTAGAGGGCTAAGTTGCGAAACAGGTATAAAGTCTGTTTACTCACAGTGAAACATCTAGAGAGCAAGATGCAGAACTATATAGAAACTGCTAAGGATTGTGTTGGATACGCAAAATTGAAAGATTTTCAAGTTGCGGCAGTTATTTCTAGTTGTAATGTTAGTGTTATGTAAACAACGGGCAAATAAAACCATTTTAGAATGAAAAAAACATGGTTGTTTATGATAATTCTAAAAATCATTACTTTAACCCATTATCACTCATAGGGGTTAAAACAGTCTGACAATTCTAATGGAAACTTTGAAGCTTAAGTATAAATAGGAAAATATTTATTAAAGAAGAAATGTTAATCAGAACATAACCAACAACCCTTCACCAAATATTTTGCAAAATCATTCTTAATTCCTAAGTTATTGTCAAATGTATCATAGAGCCAGACAACAATTCATATACTAGTAATTAATGGGTTAAACTAAGTCTGTAAGTGTCAAATTACCCAAAAGCACAAGTAATTTACTTTATTAGACCCAGCGACTTACTTTGTTCATGAGGCTTTCTACAACTATCACATTCTATAAATTCTTCATTCCTAAAGGCTGTTATTGAAAAAAGAGGGAGGGAGCCGCCCGCATTTTAAAATCCCCCCACAATATTTCTTTTTCTTTTAAATTGAGTAACACCCCCTCCCCCCATGTTCATTCAACTTAGGGTCAAACCCCCCATGTTTTAATTTATTTTGAGTATCTCCCTATATCTTTCTTGTCTGAGCCCCTCCCACAAGATTTTAAAAAAAAGCTTAATTAATAGGAAGTCAGCCTCAGTATATTTGGTAAATACAGTGAACCTGTCTACATTGAACACTCACAGGAAAGGAAAAAGTGTTCAATGTACACAGGTGTTCAATGTATCCAGGTTCTGAGTATTTGGAGGTCGGGTGAAATAGAAACAAAATCAAGGATAATTAGAGAAACATGATCATTTTATCGCAAAATCTACTATGCCTTTACATCACTTTCTTTCTAAAATTAAGTTAAAAACTTAACATATTCAGTATTTGAAAAATATCACTTAACAAAACAGTTAATCTTATATATCTCATTTTACCTCATTTTTAGTGAAAAATTTCAAATCAGTGCAGAATGTTCAAAGTAGACAGGTTAAATGTGGCCTGCGGGAACAAATTTGGTGTTCAATGTTCAAGGTAGACAGGTGCTCAATGTATCCAGGTAGCCTATCATTGATTTTCGATGGGAGTGTGCCGGGACATGAAAAATTGTTCAATGTACGCAGGTGTTCAATGTACACAGGTGTTCAATTTGACAGGTTCCACTGTATACACACTACTGATTGGATTTGAGAACACTCATTTAAATGCATTACTTTTCTTGTTGATTTCCAAGTTTACCCCCCTTCCCCTCCACAATGATTAGCAACCCCAATGCACTCCACCCCCAATGTATTTTTTTTGTTCTGAAACAGACTCCTCAAAGGTTTTTAACTTTGGGGGTTAGCACATCCCCCTTGTAAGCAGTTCGTACCCTGCCAATGCAATAGTTGCTGCAGTGACTGTTATTTCCAATGCAATCTCTAGGAATTTACAGACATCAGTCTTTTCTGAGTTACAGCAAAGCTGCCTCCTGCAATTCTTTCATTCCTCTGTCTTTCCACATACGAAACAGAAAATTTTAGCTGACGGAGTAAGGGCCAGTCGATGAGAATACTTGACTGGAGTTTTGGTAGGGGTGGACATTCTGAGTGCCCCTCCTATCTCTGCCACACTGAGCCAGCCGGCTACTCTGAACTTACAGGGCTGCTCAGCATATATATATATATAAAACAATAAATACCCTGTATTTCCAGGAACAGCTGTAATGCTGTGATAACAGGTCGTTTGATGCCAACTCCCCTGCTGGGCGGGTTCACCTACTTGCATATTAAGTAAGTACTCCCCAAGGGTCATAAAGCAAGTTTGGGACTAGGCCAAGAAATCCAAATAGACCCTTGCTGGCCGCCTGGTGAGCCAATATAGAACTAAATATGGGTAGACAGTTTAGAATGGTATATAAACATTAGGTGAGTTATTAAAGAAGTGATAAATTTTCTTGGCCTAGGACTAGGCTAATCATTTGCTTACTTGCCCATGCAGTCTATAACTTCTAAAGGCCCTTTGATCCTGCCCCCAGAAAACACTCTTTATTAAGGGTATTAACCCATTAACACTCAGAGCAGCCAAAAGAGGCCTGACTATTTTGGAAATATTTAACTTACAAAGTACAAACACATTTTCTTGAAAACATGTGAAGGAGAAATGTTGATCACAAGTCAAACAAGTTCACTCTCCTTCAAATATTTTGTGAATTGTTGCTTTATTCAAAAGATATTTTCAAAAGTATGAAAGTAGCAGACGGTACTTTCTATGGGATCTCTGAGTGTGAATGGGTTAAGCAGTGGCATGCTGACCCTTGAGAAACCAATGTGGCAGTACAAAATCATAATGATATGCTCTCCACCTTTGCGAAACTATATGAACTGAAAGGGGGAATATCTCTTTAACCCGCCTTTCCCCCTATTTATCAATAAGAATGGGTTTGTGTAATACAAACAATAACAACCATCTTTTATAGTTTAGACTACAAGTCTATCAATAAGAATATGCCTGTCAAATACAAACATCAACAACCATCTTTTATTGTTTCTACAGATTTATCAATAAAAGGATTTTTGTCAAGTACAAATATTGGTTTCCATCTATAATATTTGTGTTCGTTTTGGCAAAGTTACATAATATTCATATAGATCTGCAGCAGAGCTGATATGTCTGATTGTTGTCTCTGTTTTACAATGAATGTCTACTGAAATATTTGATTAAAGATTTTTATTGCCTACAATATTCTGTGCTTACTAGTTACTAGTAGTTAGTATGTTGTACGTAGCATCAGTGTCTTAGCCAGGATTTAGAAATTAGGTGCCTAAAATCGGCAGTTGTAAAATTTTTGGGCGTCCAAATTTTTAAGCGGGATCACAATATACTCATATTTCAATCATAAACATGTATAAATTCATTAAAATAAGGCATGATATGATTAAACAGTGTCATGGGAATTATGAGGAGATGAAAAAATTCAATTATAAGCTTGAGATTGAGATTTTTAGAAATTCCACACAAAAAAATTGGGTGACCTGAGGGGCTCTTTTTAAGGGTTTGGGTGTCCAAAAAGGCACCCAGACGCCCTGCTGGCTAAGACCATGCATAGCATGCTCTAACCAGTACATCCATGTGTTACCAAGGAGTGCTACCTGGTATGAGTTATTAAAATTGGCTGATTGCATGTTTGGTAATATGTCATTCAGATAGTTATTACCTGCATGGTTGCAATAAATCACACTACCCTCTTGGTTTAATATCATGCATCACTATTTTTCAACCATCTTTTTCAAGATGTGTTGCTAGTCGCCTTTTCTTCCATTTGAGGCTAACCCATAGTGAGAAATAACCCTTTAATATTTTCAATGCTAAGGCTACTTTCGTCCAAAGCACAAGGAAGCGAAGATTCTTGAAACCCTGTCATGTTGGTATTCACGGGATTAAGCGCTCACTGAGTACTCTCATATGAGTACCCATGTGCCAGGGTTTCAGTCATTTTTCAGGTTTTTTGCATGATTTTGTATTGATCAAATTAGTTACCAGCAGCATAAGGATTAAAATGAAAGTGGGGAAAAAAGAGGGAACTTTGCATCACTTTGTATTGATCAAATTAGGTACCAATAGCATAAGGAAAAAGAGGGGACTTTATTTACAGTGCACAATATGCCAGCTGTAAAGATCCAGGCATCAGCGATCTATATCACCAGTCTGGCATACACAGGAAAATGAAGTTGAAGTCAACAAGGTTATTTATTCAGATAACTAGCATATGCTGCCCAGACGTACCTCGTGGCTATAAAAAACACGCCAGGCAATAATTTATCCTATAAAGTTCATGAAAAGTACAAACTGTGATTACCAATTTTCCTATTAAAGTGATATGGGCTTTGATATACTTCTATGCAACCTGACACTGTTGTCAGGCGGTTAATATACATTCACTTTTATATTTTTTAAATTTTGGAGCAGTCCCCCAATGGGTGCTCCTGATTTTTATTTCAAAAAGACATATAACCAACTGACACTTGATTTTGTTCAGAATTAGAAATCACTGTCCACCAGCTCTTGTCTTTATATTTGTTTAGAATGGTAAGCCTGTGATCTGCATTCTGTTTTATATGTATTTTACATTGGACATACAACCAGCATTTCAGTAATATTCCAAGAAAATTGAATATTAATTTTTTTTGAGCCTGAATTGTTTCTTTGATCCCACAAATTCACAATGAAGGAATCTCAATTCCAAAAGGTACGTTGGGCTCCTAATGAAAGTCTTAACCCTTACATGGTGGTAGCTATTTTTTTTTCAATACAAAATTATGCAAAAATACCTGAAAAATGACTAAAACCCATCAAAATCTTTGCGTCCTTGTGCTTTGAACGAAATTAGCCTCAGAATTAGAAGGCTTAAGGGATGATGTAAAGATGGTCCAGTGATGCTGCCATTAAGTGTAATTGGCAATGAGCCAATTAAGCTATCTGATTAGAGTCAATGCGCCATGACCATGCAGTAGTGGGCTCGTATCAAAGTAAATATTGTCGGTATTATAGTGTCAAGGTTATTATAGGTTATATCATATTATAGGTTTGGGTTTAAATAGTGGAGGGTTGAATATTTCTTTGATACACATACTGAGGTCTTCTTTGAAGTCTTTCAGAAAATATATAGTTTTATTTTCATGTAGGACATTTTCAAACCTAAGTCTCCTAACAAAACATATGCCCCAGGTATTCTTGTTATGTAGCCTGCCTCCCACGCATTCAGATTCAGAAATGATGTCCCTGTTGATAGATCATCAGGTATGTTGAGAGATTGGGCTCTGGTGCCTGAGTATACATTTCCCTCATGTTGCCACTAAGTACTGTAAAACTGGTAATGATTGCGTGATTTTAATTATTGCGTTTTAATGCGAATGCATGAGGACGCAATAATTAAAACACGCATAAATCTGTCCCTTCTGTTTCCCTTCTGTTTATTGGTGGAGATTCGCATTAATTAAAACACGCATAAAAGAGAAAATGAAAAAAACGCAATATTTACTACACGCAAACATTACCAGTTTTACAGTATATGGACCAAATAACCAGACCAGGCAGCTAGCAGGCCATGTCCCTGTGTAGGTGTGAGTACTGGCATATATGTGATAAAATAAAACACCATGAGGGCTATACTGTTTTCTCTAGCTTGTGTGTGCCCAGCTGGTTTAGTCAATTATCATTAGATCAGTTTACAAACACCCTAAGTCGCCTGAATACTTAAAAGAAATCTGTCAACATATAAAACAGGTCATTTTTTTAAACAGACATTAACAAATTATAGTGCTTATTAGTTTTTCTCCATACAAATATCCTAACATACACACACATATAAGCATATATATATTTATATATATATATATATATATATGTATATATATATATATATATATATATATATATATATATATATATATATATATATATATATACATATATATATATATATATATATATATATATATATACTTATATATATATACATATATAGTACTGCATTAGGATATTTTAAACTTTATGTGATTACTTAAACCAGTTAAGTTACAACTTGATGTAACCTTACCCTACTACCACTTAGCTTATGAAGAAAACTATAATGACTACATGTATCAAAGGTTTATGTTAATAAACCTTTGATGTATGTAAACACTGCCAACTGCCTTGTCACTTTGTGTATGCATCATATCAACTAATGATACACATGAGCATTTTATGTTGTGAATGTGGATGATGGATTGAGGTATGGGTGTTGTGTCTGTTGCTGGGGAAATCAGCTGTCTGAGGTCATGACCTGTACTACTGGTGAGAGCCGGGCAACCCAGGTCATGTCATAGCCAAAACTAGGCCTGATCATGTGTGCAACATGATATTCACCCTCACTGCACAGTGCATACATCCCTAGCCTAACTTCTAGGCCTAACTGTGTTTTACTTTATTATTCATAAATTTATGCCTGCACCTATACTACATAATGGCCTGTGGCTTACTGTTGGCCATTTAGTTCACCCAAATGCCACACGAGGGGGGTGTACTGGCAGTATTTCCAATTACCCTTCTTAAGTATATCGCAGTGCCATCCATCCTCACGGGATGATATCTAGATATGGCCTGGGAGGTAGGCTAGGGCAACCCAGGTCATGTCTTCCCCCAATTTTAACTAGGCCTAATCATGTGTGCAACATGATATTCATCCTGTCATACAGCCTAAGGCCTAGCCTGGTTCTCAGGCTGAGTTAGGTATAATGTCCCCACCACTATATATACTCAATACTGGTTGTTAAGAACTGCAAATTCTCAGAAATTTAGACCACCTTAAAGAATTTGGGCCACCCTTATTATTTTGCAAAATAATTCATGGGAAATCTTGGTAACTCTTGATCTATCGCCAGTTGCGATTTCACATAATATGAACCTAGCGCTAAATCTTGCCGATACAACATACAACATCAAGGTATTTTCAGAAGACATGAGCCACCCTGAACCCCCCAAAAATTGTAATTATCAAAAAGATTCCCAAATTACTGAGAATTTACGGTAGGTTTGATGTCACTCTCAGAGAGACCAAGGAAAGAGCCAGATACCACAGACTACTGGGGTCCACACCGGTACGACAGTACCGTGAGGGTACTGATACAACGGCGAAAAATACCGGTGTCAAACCGTATTAAAAGTAGTCGGTACTTTTTTACCGGTACTATGATTAAAAATGCCTCTCTGCTGATGTAGCAGGCAAGGGGGAAAAGAGTGCAGAGACTCGGGATCAGCGGGAAAATACATCGCGATCGCGTCATCCAGTGGCGGCCGCCATTTTAACTGCACCACGATAGACACTAACGCGCGCAGTAGTACTTGGAAAAGTGTGAAGAGGGCCACGCTATGTATTTTACATGGTGCTAGTCCAGCCCCACCAGACTTTTCCAAGCACTAACGCGCGCGACAGAATTTCGAAAACATCGACAAAGTAAAGAAAGTAACCAGTATCGATACCGTTAGAATACTGGAACCGTATAAAATATACCGTACCCGTACCATACCGTATAATTTTAACGGTATGGATCCCTACCACAGACTTGTAGCAAGTCTACCTCCCTGAGGCTACGTTCGTCCAAAGCACGAGGGCACAAAGATTTTTGAAAACTAACTAAACCCTGTCATTTTGGTATTCATTATAGATAGCTCTACCTAAGTACTCTCAGATGAGTACTCAAATGACAGGGTATCAATCATTTTTCAGTTTTTTTGCATTATTTTGTATTGGCCATATTAGCCAGCGGCAGCATAAGGGTTAATAAGCATATATTGGTCTGCCTGCTAGAAATAGCCTATCCAGTCGCTTGTTCACTTTCACGTGAAACGTTGAAGTTAAGGATGAGTATAGGATTAGCATTTCTGGATCAGGTCTGGAGCCTGAAGACATTAAAAAAAAAGAGAAGAAAAAAACTAGAGAAAATCTCAGGCATTGTGTTAAAGGATCTCATTGGTCTACACAATATCTAGGATTAACATTTCTAGATTGTGTCTGGAGCCATGAGACTTAAAAAAGTAGAAAAAAAACTAGTTAAAATCTCAGTCATTTTGTTCAAGGATATCATATTTCTACACACTGGATTTATTACACTGTGCATATAAGGTTACTGCAACTGTCAAGCTTAACTTTCATGCAGCAGTCATCTATACAAATCCTTTTCCCAACAACTTTTTTCAGGTGAAGCTAAATTTAACAATATGAGATTATCATCATTACAGGTGATTTACACAGGTAAAAGTGATGCTCAGAGGTGTTTAGTTTGGCAGTGATGAAGATCATGAGACCATGACAGCACGAACATATGATTCCACCACAGTGACTTGCACCGGGTCACTGTATGAACTTTACACACATCGTATTATCAATTTCAAGTATATATATAGAATTTTCTACCCCAATATATTACCCATGGCATTGTAAGAACGATATATAATGACTTATTTCAATAATTAAGTATATAAATATGTTTATGGTTTTAATCGGAGTATATATTGGGATCTCCTCAATAAATAAAATGCACCCAAATTTTACAACTGTTAATTTTTGAGCACCTAGTTTCTAAATTCTGGCTGAGACCCTGGGTTGCAGTGATGATGGTCATGAAACCATGACAGCACGAACATATGATCCCGCAACGATGACCTGCACTGGGTCACCGTGTGAACTTTACACACACTCTCCGACTCAGTGAAACCTAGCTCCAGGGCTTTGCATAGATTTACATATGTCTTGAGGTTTTTTATAAAGTCTGCCAGACCATGGTGACATCTCAGTCCTGTTTGATGCTCAATGAAACAGAAAGAAAAAAAGAAAAAAAGAAAAAAAGAAAAAAGAAGAAAAAAATATGCTAAGTGGAATCGGTGCTTTCACATGGAGCCGAGAGGTTCTTAGGTGCATAGATGATTGTGTATTACTCGTCTAGCGTCTTTGTAGGTAATTAAGTGGGTGAATACCCTGATAGTAAGGATGCTGTAAAAACTATTTCAAAATATGACAATATACCAAATCATTCTCTTTTATACTGCTCAAATATATTGTAAGGAATGAAAACAATGTTTAAAGTTGAAATGTTAAACCTCAGGTGCTAGTTCAATTGCTATATTTAGTCCCAGTGTTAAATGGCTGTGTTTACAGTTTGCATGGTCATCTAAATTTATTCATTTCCGTAAGCAATGTGCTTAGAGTTTCCTCTGCTCTGATGAGATATATTTTTTATCATGGAGTGGTTGTTTTTATTCAAGCAGTCTGAAGTTCAAGGTGTGTTTTGTTGATAACTCCCATTTGCATCTCATTGGCAGGTGAGAAATTAGGCCAAGGATGTATTTGCGTCATACACTTCATGAGTGCAAGGTTAAAATATAAGGGTCAGACAACAAAGATATCTTATCTCTTGACTATACATTACAACTTCATCAATATTGTACCTTTACCCTATTTAAGTATAAAGTGCATCTGATATTATAAACATTGTGAGGGCAATATATTTATCAACATCTTGCCTACAACCCATCTAAAGGTTACGTACAAAAATTTCATGTTTTTGCTGTCTTTAAATTATTTCTTATATTAAAATATTATGTTAAAATGAATTGCAAGCACATTTCTTATAGTGTCTAAATAGAGATTTATTGGGCAAGAATAGATTCATTTTTATAAAAAGTTCAATTTTGATGTACCCAAAAATGAAGATGAAAAGTATGATACAAATTAAAAAAACAACCTTGACGACAAGAAAGAAATATTAAAATCCAATAATATTTGATATGATGCAACTCGGCAACTCACAGAAAGGACCTTGATAAACTCGCCTTCAATAGCAGAACTTGTATTGACTGTATTGATTAAATATCCAGGTACCACTTCCAGTCCTACCCTGGACAGCCTGTTGATTGAAACAGAGTGCAATATAAGTATGTAGGGCAGGTTTGTTATGACGCATGTGGCATGGTGCAAGAACTCTTAGTCACCTCCCACATGTCAGCTCCATACAAGGGTGCGTACCAGGATTTTGTGTCGGGGGTTCATTCTGCAAAAATGGGTTAGTTTTTACAGAAAGGTAGATCACCCTCATTAATTTAGGAGTGAAACTAAGGAAAAATGACAAAACTCAGCAAGAAACTTAAGCATTTTTAATTGTAAAAGGGATTTGATTTTGCAGAATGTTAGATCTTCCTCATTAATTTAAGAGTGAAACTAAAGAAAAATAACCCTACTTAGCAAGAAACTTAAACATTTTAAATTTCAATGGGAGTTCATTGAATCCCTCAAACTTCCTTTGTATACACAACTGCAATATGCACCATTCAGATCAATATTAGTAAAAATATCAATTGCAAAATGTTTAGTGAAACAGGTTATGGTTTAAATATATAACTTGAAGTATGTGATGGAATGAAAAATGTCTACTCGGTCACCTGATGTGTGATTTTTGAGTTAGGGCATCCAAAAGACAAACAGGTGCCCTGCTGGCTTGAAGACAGTGACCTTGGCTCTATTGAATGTTTATTAAATTCAATGCTGGCTGTACATTTCTGTAACTGACACACATGCCTTGTTGATGCGCATACTGTTCAGACCTGCGAGCATCTGTCAGCACAAGCATGTGACTCTGCATAACTAGTTGTTTACCTGAATCTTTCCGACAATCTGTGAAGCTATTGGGTCATACATCAGAGTGAGACTGCGTGCGCGTGTGAATTCAATCACCTGCTGTTTATATGCAGTTGAGTTTTTGGTGATCTACTAGCCTGTTTTATATATATAGTTAAATAAATTATATACACTGTAGTATAATGGGGTTGTGTTTTTGGTGATCTACTAGCCTGTTTTATATAGTTAAATAAATTATATACACTGTAGTATAATGGGGTTGTGTTTTTGGTGATCTACCAGCCTGTTTATAGTAAAATCATATAAATCATATACACTGTAGTATATGATGCCTTGGTCAGAATATGATAATTCCATCCTTTATGGGAAGGTGGCGCTGCTATATGCAAAAATGCTCTGTAACAGTGTTGCAATTCACAATTGCAGAAACGGTTTCTTTATATACAGAAGAGCATTGAATAAACAATCAGATAAGCAGACTATGTCATATTCTCTGAAAAGTTAACATTTCCTTCTTAGTTGAACAACCATGTGTGATTTAGTACCACCAATGGCATATAGATGGCGCCAAATGGTCCACCTGTCTCTAGTGGTTGTCATACTCACTCAGAGTACGGGCCTATTCAACTTGTGAGATAGATGCAAACTAATTTATCCAATCTGGCCACCTTGACCACTTGGTGCCTCAGGTAACAGAAAAAACTTGAAGACAGAAAGGATGCATATGACAGCCTAGAAGTCTTACGTAGTTCAGATCTTCAATGGTAATATAGCCTACAAATGCTGAGTTTGTGTAGTGGTCTCTAAACAATTTTGAGTAAATAAAGATAATGGTCCCTGGATGAAAAAGGTGAAGACCTTTATTTGTTTATCGATACTGACACATATCATACAGAATGTCACAACTTCCAGCTAGTTTGTTTTGGTCCTATTGTGTGTTATCATTGTCGTACATATCCAACAGAGATAACCATATGTTTTCATGCAATATGGTTGATTGCTTGCTCATGCATATCTAAAACCAATGTGCATATGAGACCCATATCCTATTTTAGGCCTCAGTTGCAGATAAAGGGGTGCAATGAAGCACCATCCCCCACTAACCCCCACCACAACCTCACCACCCCCACCCCTGCCCCTTACATTTGAAAATGTTAATTTTCTTACATGAAATTTGAAGTTGTCTTCAGTTTTGCTTGAAACCGTGAAAGTAGATCTATCGCTGTTACAACTAACCTCTCACACAAAACAAACTCCCTATTAACCCGAGTTATATGCTGCTGGTGACTTATTTGGCCAACCCAAAATGATGCAAAAAACTGAAAAATGACTGAAAACCTAGCACATGGGTACTTGTCTGAGAGTACTCTGAGGGAATACCAATGAATACCAACATGACAGGATTTGGATGATTATCAAAAAATCTTTGCATCCTTGTGCTTTGGACAAAAGTAACCTCGGCATTGGAAGGGTTAAAACCATTGAAGTAGGTCTAGTGCTGTTGCAACTAACCTACACCTCTCACACAAAACAAACTCTCGACTAAACAATCATGGATTCTGGGTCAGAATGAGCCCTAAATGTGATAAATAAACTCGATCTTGTCTATTGAAGAACATGAAAGACTATGTGAATCAACAGTTTTTTCATTGGTTGAATACTCCAACCATGAAGCCCGATGGATTGAACTGGTGGGCTAGCTAGCTCTGGAGGATAAACACGCTAGAAACGTCTGGAAATTTCCCCTGACCCATAAATATACTCCGCCATGCATAAAATGTGTCGGCTTCAGCGCTTGACATTTCAAAACTTGTGCAAAGAATATTTTGTTTCTCTAGATGGATGCACCTGCTTGCTACTTAATTATTGGGCAAAATATTTGTAAAAAAGTTAAGCCCTTACAATTCTGAGGCTACTTAAGTCCAAAACACAAAGACACTAAGATTTGAAAAAACAAACATCTAAACCCTGTCATGTTGGTATTCATGGGATAGCTGAGTACACTTCGATGCTCAAGTACCCATGTGCCAGGGATTTAGTAATTTTTTTTAGGTGTTTTACATCATTTTGTTTTGGCCAAATTAGCCACCAGCTAAATAAATTCAAATATTGTGCAGAATATTTATAAAAAGTTTAAATAATGTGATTTTCGAACTAGTACAAGATGCACTTTTCTTTGCAAATAGTTATATCATATCTCAAAAAGCCTAAGAACCATACATGATAACTACTGCAAAACTATGTTATTTTCAGCTTTAAATATGCATGGCATTTATTTGAAAGTCAGATAAAAAAAGGAATATTTTAAACACAGCATTTTAATATTCTGAATATATAGTTTTCAACATAAAACTGTATTCCAATTCATAACCATGCAGGTTAATTTACTGGACCCATGCATGCCTGTAATAGCCCAAAATGTCCTCTTTTGTTAAACCGGAGTAATTTTTGAAGATATTTGATGGCAATTTTGATTAGAATCCATAACTCAACTCTTCTCAGTTTATTTTGTAAGCCATCTCCCTAATTGTTATAGGTCTATATAACATGTGTCCAGGAGGTCTCTAGGAATGAATGGGTTGACTCATAAACTATTTAAGGCCTCAAAAACGTTGTTTGTTTCCTGTAACCCTACCCTAAGAAGTTTTAACTAAAATAAATCCCTACCCTAAGTTTTTTCTGTCCTCCCAACTCCTAATCAATGGAAATCATGCATAAAACACACATTTTTGACCAAAAGAATAATGAAAGAAACCTACCTACCCTATTTTTTTTCAGACAGTTACAGGAAACAAACTATTTTTTTTGGGCCTAATGATTATTCACCCTTTGATGATGCAGGGAAAGCATCTTTTGATATGAAATGTGACTAGTTGGCCAGGGTAGGAAGAGAACAGTGTTCCCCTTGTCAAAGAGAATATCATCCAAAAATCGGGTCATGTACCAGCCTATAAGCCCTTTGCTCATAAGCGCTAGGGGTGCAGCAGGGGTGCAGATGCAGCCGGCTAGCAGCCTGCGCCCATTAGAATAGCATAAGGAAGCTAGGGCAGGCCCCCTTGAAGTTCCACATAATTTGCTTTAAATGTCACTTAGTATCATCAACTTTTCCTGAAAAGATGAATGTGACCTCAAGGGAATATTCTGTTGAACACTGTAAACTTTATTTGGGTAATTAGACTCAGATTTCCTGTTGTTACATGAGTGTAATTTGACTCCCTTCAGCTTCTCACTGGGTAAAGCTTATACCAGATCAAATCTGATGTCTGCTACAAATTTGTTTCAAATCATTTACTCTCCCTGTTCTTTGTAATTTAGTCTATGGAATAAAGTCAATATATATTGCATGGTCTTAGTCAATATTTGGAAACGGGGTGTCCAAATAGAGGTTTCATAGACTTTTGCGTGTCCAAAGTGTGGTACAAAGTACATACTACTAATAAAATAAACCCTATATATTTACAGATTTTGCTCTTTTAGGCCAGTAACTGCTTTGTGAATCTTATAAAAGTGACACTACAGCTTCTACATCTTCTATCTTTTAAGGAAAGTTATCATCAGCAAATTCTGACATATACTTTTGGGTGTCCAAACTGTCAAAAAACAGTGTTCTAGGCATGGTCTTAGCCAAAATTTGGAAACAGGGTGTCCAAACAGAGGTTTCATAGACTTTTGCTTGTCCAAAGTGTGATACAAAGTACATAAGTACTACTAATATAATAAACCCTACATATTTACAGAATTTGCTTTTTTAGGCCAGTAACTGCTTTGTGTGTACTATAAAAGTGACACTACAGCTTCTACATCTTCTATCCTCTAAGAAAAGTCATCATCAGCAAATCCTGACATAAACTTTTGGGTGTCCAAACTGTCAAATAACAGTGTTCTAGGTGTCCAAATGACACGCTGGACGCCTAAGCGGCTAAGCCCCTGATATATTGTATCCCCCTTTTCAGATAGTTGTACACCCTTATATGCAGAATTCCTTCCCCACATGGCCAGTGCTAGTTCTGTAGAAGCCACTGAGCATTCAGGTTGTCTCACAGAAATGATTTGACTGATAAGACGTTATAAAAATTGAAAAACTGTGAACTGTTCCCAGCTTTATATAGATTACAGGGTTAGTGGTAATGAGGAACACCTTATTTCTAGAGCATTCTCTGTATGGAAATGAAAGCACCAGTTGTCATTTCTTAGAAAGAAGGGAAAAGATATTAGCCAGATCATGTAGGTATCTTCTCCTAAAGGGAACTAGCCTACTAGACCCTTTGACAGAACTTGACTGTGTTGGTGAATAAATATCCTGGTGCTAACAATACTCTGTTTTCGAATAGCATAGTAGTAGTGTTTGGCAGTGAATCTTGATCACTTAGCAATTAACTTAAACTGTCTTCTGGACAATAAAATGAAGGAAACTACTTATTCTTTTATTTCCTATTAATGTATATTCTTACTGTGGCCTTAAAGAGTTAATCCATCCTAAGTATGGGGTTACGAATACATTTCTATTTGTCACCCCTCCCCCCTGCACACTCCTTGAACATATACATGCAAGTTACAGAACTCCCCTGCCCATTTTCTTGATTTCCGCTTGCTATTATGGCAGCCAAAAACAGCACAATTAGTTTTTTGTAAGTATGATGGGAATCAATTACCTATATTTTCATTCAGCCCTGGAGAAGGAAAGAAAAGTGTTGAGGATGTTTTAAATTGTATAAGTCTCTGGTATATATACATACATCCTATCAGTATGTCTATCTCTAAATGCTTAATATTGAAAAATGAATTACAGTATTTATGCAAAATACATTCAATAGATGTTTGATAAGCTCAATATTGAATGATTTTCCTTAATACACCCTTGGATGTGTTGCATTCAATATGTTAACTGATAACTCAGCACAGTTATAAACTAGAATGTAAACAAGGTAGATGAACTCCTATGGGCAATCTTTTCAACAAATGATATCTCATTTGAGGGCTTCTGAATGGATACAAAATTCTCATAATATGTTCATAATATTCTTACTTCGTTAGACATTGCTGATTATTCACAAAATCCAGGTATTTGTACCGCAAACACATCATTTATGATGGACCATGCATAAGCTGCACTGGTCATCCTATGTGTTTGTATGGAAAGGAAGTACTTCCGGGTCAACATAGCACCCTTTGACATCTGGATTTACATAATGGCTGCCCACATGGGGGCCTCTACGCAAGTCGCTTATTGGCATGTGCCTACCTACCCAGTACTGTAAATAGGCAACCTTGTAGTTAAACCTGTGTCTCACACATCTCTCCATAAAGCTGTCAGATGGGAGGCTGTTGTTCCCTTACTTATCGCTTCACTGTCTGGCTCAAAGGGCAGGATTAGTGACTTTAAGTGATAATTACCTTTTATTATCCTGAGTACAACTTGTGGGAAATCAAGGCTTATCATAATGTACAAGTAAAGGGCTTAATAATGTACAGTACAGACATTTAATTCCTGTACCAGTCGACCAGACGTCTGCCAGTGCCTGGTTGTACTAACACCCATGGATAACATGTCAAAAAATAAGCCAAGCACATCAATGAACCAGGTAGCTTGCAAATCAAAGCTATGTTCAGTTGTTAGGTCATCCATGCACAGGAAACTGCTGTCATTTATTAAACCCGGGCTGCCCAGGCATTCAGTGCAGCAATACATGTTGGCACTTAATAGTGGGTCCATCCTTTGACCAGAATGTGATGCATTTTATATCACTTCCCCTTACCGATGGAAGCTTACACTTTCAAGGAAATATGATATCATTTTCCTAGCATTATCACTAGGTATTACCAGTCACATTTGCATAGAATAATCACCTAATAGGAGTCGGAATAATTAGCTTCTATCTACTAAATTTTGGTTTGGAATATTTGATACGATCCAATAGAATTCTCTCTCTCATTTATCATATTACCGTCAGGATATTCAAACTGGCACTTATGATCAGATAATATAACTAAATGTATTGTTTAATCGGTGCATCCTGTGATATGATTAACTATTGTTTTATCCAGTTTACAAAACATATGACTGTGTTGTAATGGTAAAATTATTTTCAATTAAATTCAATAATTCTTTTTTCATTCCAGTTTCTGGATATAGTCATTGATCCAATTTATTTATCTTGCTCTGCCATTCTTTTATTATTTTTTTTAGAAAATTACATAAATTACAAAAACTATATTTTTCATCTAAATATTACTTTCATTTTTGCTATCAAAATCATAATTCTAATCAATAATATGAAAAGAATTGTACAAGAAAGTCACATGGCAATTGATATCATGGCAGAAAATCAATTTTATGATAATAACATGCTGCCAGCGAAAGAGTTAAAATGACTCACCAGTTCTCTCAGTGCTATGGCATACATTACGAATACATTAACCTAGAACTGCCTTGAGCAGCCAACGTGTGTTGTTCAGCGTGGAGAACCAGGCTAGGAGGCCCATGCTTTAGACGTGTACATCTGATATTGGAGGCCACTGGGGGAATCCTTCTGTTACGTGTGTGTTTTTTTATAGCCTTGGGTTCGCCACTTACGCGTTGTCAGAAACATCGCCCTTGATTTATGGTCAGCAGTTACAGGCTGCATGGGGTTCAGTTACTACCCCTGTTACAAAAATACACAACCCAAAATATTCACCAGTACAGTGTCGGAATATTTTGGATTGATGGTGTATCCAGCATTGTTTTAGTATAGGGAGAGGATCTTTTGTGAATCTGTAACATATCTACCAATAGAGTTAACATATAGTAGATTATACATTGACCGACATAGCTTAATTAACTAATTAACTATCACACTATTTTGTTATGTACCACAACATGCAATATCCTCTTTTTTCTGGAGAGAGAGAGAGAGAAAGAGAGAGTGAGAGAGAGAGACAGATACAGAGAGAGAGAGAGAGACAGACAGAGACAGACAGAGACAGAGAGAGAGAGAGGGGGGGTAGAGAGAGAGAAAGAGAGAGAGAGAGAGGGTGGGGGGGGGGGGGGTAGAGAAAGAGAGAGAGTTGGCAATGCATTTATAGATATTTTCTTCTATCATGAAATGTGTCACGTTATTTGTCTGTAACTGTAAGTGGGATTAGATTGTGTAATGGTGCTGTTATCAAGCAATCCACAGCTGTGCCTCTTGATTGAGCTGTTGTTAAATCCTTAGGCTGCCTGTGATATGTGTTCAAGCATGCTAAGGGTATTCTACCTTCCCATCCTGCCCATTATTGATTTAGCAAGAGAAAAAAAACTCATCTCTTGATTACAGTTACCTCAATCCTTCCAAGTTCCTGTTTGAGAAATTTGTTCATGCAACCAT
This sequence comes from Maea johnstoni, assembly GCA_963942565.1. Taxonomy (NCBI): domain Eukaryota; kingdom Metazoa; phylum Annelida; class Polychaeta; order Spionida; family Magelonidae; genus Maea; species Maea johnstoni. Next base: position 48,316,178 of record OZ012685.1, on the reverse strand, counting down.
TGCACAAAAGTGCACAATCAATCGATTGAAGCTAAGGAGATGTGTGTGCGTGCCTTGTGGGTGGGTGTATGTGTCTGAGAGATGTGTGTTGGTTTATTTGAATGAGAGAGAGAGAGAGAGAGAGAGAGAGAGAGAGGAGAGAGAGAGAGAGAGAGAGAGAGAGAGAGAGATGAGAGAGAGAGAGAGAGAGAGAGAGAATGAGAGAGAAAATGAGATAGGGTAAGTGTGTGAGAGAGAGAGAGAGAGAGAGAGAGAGAGAGAGAGAGAGAGCGAGAGTCAGAGAGAGAGAGAGAGAGAGAGAGAGAGAGAGAGAGAGAGAGAGAGAGAGAGAGAGGAGGGAGAAAGAGAGAGAGAGCGAGAGAGAGAGAGAATGTGTGTTGTGAAAATTGGGTTGAATCCTGTGCAGGGTCGTAGCTGGTCACGTGATGTAGCTCAAGGAAACATGCTGCTGGTAAACATGCATGTCGTTCTGTAAATGTCACCTTGCAGGTCTATGCTACGGAGATTTATTCATAGTGTAGATAAATATTGCAATAGATGTTTCAATAAGAACTGTAGCTACCCTGAATATTGATTATTATACATGGCATTCATTATTTACCAACCTCAAGTATTTGTCTTATAAAATTCAAAATTGAAAACTCCTCCTGATGAAATTTTCATTGTCCAACAGAGAGGCTGTGTACATAAGTCCCGGTTAAGTCCCTGATTATATAAGGTTCACCAGATACAATGTCCAGAAAACAAACTTGGACGAGAATAGACCAAAATGGCTTTATTCTACAATCTGTCATGTGTATAATGAGCAAAGGAGAGCCAAACATATTTACAAATTTGATGACATTGAAATGTTATACTAAGCATCTGATAAATATAGTTTTTACTCTATTCAAAGCATGAAGGTGTTGATATTCACTGATTCCTGTAATCAGTGTTTTAGCTAGGATTTAGAAACTGGGTGCCAAAAATTGGCAGTTGTAAAATCTTTGGGCATCCAAATTTTCAAGGGGGATCACAATATACTCATATTTCAACAATATACATGTATAAAGTCATCAAAATAAGGCATGATAGCATTCAACAATGTCATGGGAATTATAAGGAGATGAAAAAATTCAATTATAAGCTGGAGATTGAGATTTTTAGAAATTCCACACAAATCTTTTGGGGTGTCCTGAGGGTTCTTTTTAAGGGTTTGGGTGTCCAAAAAGGCACCCAGACGCCCTGCTGGCTAAGACCATGCCTGTAATTGTTTCACTCTTTCCTGTTTGTCCTGTATCTGGTTTGTTATATTTATGCGGTAGTCTGTAAACAGCCACATAATCATGTTTTGCTATCTACAGCTGTGTTTTTGCTGTGCAGAAAACATACATAACTCTGTGTAATACAGCTGGCCTGTTTCCAAATACGGACATGCATTATGCATACATATAAATTAGATGTAGGTATAATTTCTTACTTAAACATAATACACATGTATGTATTCTGAGTCATACTCCAAATTAATCTTTTAAAGTGTTTTACCGCTCTACCTAGTTATTGTCACAGCCAGGGACAATATTTATATATAATAGATAACTAAATAAAGTTTTAGCACCATATTTGTGAATCTGTTAGATCATTAAAAGTTTAAAGAAGAGGAAAAGTCCACACTTTGTGATACTTCAGGCAGTTTAAGGGTTTATCAGGGAATTTACAACTGCAATAGAATTGATGGCATATCAAAGGGAGTTACTAGAAATATTAAGAACTGTATACATGTTCTCCACTTATTGTCCATAGCCTCAGCCAGGAAAGTGGGTGGCCAAAATAGTATAAAACAAAAATTGTGGGAAACAAAACTAATATTCGATGGGAGACCTTACTTTCCTCCCACTACAAACATAAGGATACATTTACATATTGAGAAAATGTGTAATACGTATGAGTAGTACGTGTCCAGTGTTTTCATTGAAATGACTATGTCAAATTATTTGCTTGAAATTGACACATTTTACAAGTTCCTAACCAAAATATGTGGGTGATTTTCAAGTCTGGGTGTCTTAACCCATTAACACTCAGAGTACCAGGTGGTGCCATCTATCTACCAAACCAGTGGTACCACACCACAGTGCTTGGTCAACACAGAAGGGAATGTGAACTTTTCAGGGACTAGGAGCCTAGTCTACAACATGCATTCACAGTTCAGCATTGTACAGCAGCAAAGTGATGATAGACAAACAACCGTACAAAAAAACAACCATGCTGCCTTAGGTTAAAGTGGTCTTCCTTTCTGGGGCACAGATGCCTGTGGTAACGGGATACGTCTTGATCCCCCCTGTGGCCTGGAGCGTTCACCGCAGAAATATTATGTACAGATGATGTAGAGAGGAGCAGTCATTGGCCTTTACCATGGGAACATGTGGTGTTAGTCATTTTGGAACACATCTGCAATGCTTTCCAATATGATAACAACAACATGGAGCTTTTATTTTGCAGGTATAAGAGTTCAGTGGAGGGACTTTGTTGTATTTCTATTCTCCCACTTGGGATTTACCAAGAAATACTTAACCCTTGTCATGCTAGACCCCCCTATGGGGGAACCTATCCCCTGGGACCAGGGATATTGTGGGTCTACCCACCAAATCAGAACGATTTCAAAAATTTCTATTACTGTTTCAATAAAGTGCTTCACAAGCTTAAATAGAAACATAGTAAACAGTAAAACCTTGATATCTAGTATAATTCAATACCTCTAATTCAACCTAAAACACGGAGGGAATTCCCTGTTCCCTAGCTAAGTTTGAGGGTACCAAAAGACCGGATATATCTGGTGTTGGTCACACAGGCAAGATATGTAGCACCGGATATATCCGGTGTTAGCAAGAGCAGGGTTAAGTAAAAACTTGTCAAAATAAAAAGCATTAGGGCTTTAGGTTTTACAATCTTAACACGTCCGCCACCAGAGCACTTAAAGCCTTGATTATTTTGGATTTTATCTTTGAAATGAAGGCCCTAGTAAGAAAATTGTTGAGAAACAATTGCTTTGAAAAATTAAAATAATAACTTTCCTTACGTTAACGATTCATTTCTTCAAAGTTAACTCTAACCCAAGTTTGAAAAACTTCAATTGTTTTTCAAAAATGATGACATTTCTATAAAAAAACAAGTTTCTTTTTTATTTTTGATTCATTTTTGCAAGTCATTTAAAAAGGTATCTGATTATTCCAACGATACACAGCTCCAAGCATGTGTTGGTTCTAGTCTTTCATTTTTGTTTTCTTATGGAGAGTCCTGCGTAATCAAGTCTTGTAGTGATTCACTTTCTTTGCTTGTTGGTCCCACCCCTGACTTAATGGCCTTGTGCCAATGGGAGCTCCTTTGTAGTAAGGATTTGATATAATGAGTAGTGACACATTGGCTGATCTGAATATAAAACTTCAAAGAATATCAGAATATGTGAATGAAGCAAAACAAATTCCACCATAGTCAAGACTAAATAAAAAGATAATGTACACACTAGATAAAAAATGTGAATGAAGACCCTTTGTGTTTGAAGGTTTTTATTTGTTTGTTATTGTCTGTAAGAATTTTTTATGTTGTTGATGAGCATAGTGGGGATATGCTTGGCGGAGATTCCATCCTGCATGTAAACATGTAAAAAACCTGCTTCTGTGGTAGTTATATATAGACAGTCTTGAGAGGAGCAATGCTGAAATGCCAGGGGCGCCCTTATCTAGGAATGTTAGCGCAACTAAGGAAGAGCTTACTATACAGTGTGTTAACAACTTAACAAACCCTCTTCAAGAAAGTAGTATAAAGCAGTATGAATTTAGCATTTTGATATAGCTCAGGCATAATAGTTGTTGGCTTTCTGTAACCCTACCCTAACAAGTGTTTACTCAATATATATACTAGTATATATATATATATATATATATATATATATATATATATATATATATATATATATATATATATATATATATATATATATATATATATATTTATATATATTATATATAATTTTATATATATATATATATATATATATATATATATATATATATATATATATATATATATATATATATATATGTACATATATGTATATATATATATATATATATATATATATATATATATATTTATATATTTATGTATATATATGTACATATACACATATACATACATAAAGACTTTGAATTCAGTTATTTTTGTTGCTCAGAAAGAGAATGAAATGCCACAAAGCCTATGACCCTTCTGTGAACTGTAGAACAAAAGCGTGAATAATGCCTCCTAATCTATGTGCTTCATTATAGCGGCGCCGTAAACAACATCAGACCACTCTCGTTTGTAATGAACACTATTGATTCTCTACTGGGTTGCACTTGTTGTTATTTCACAGATGGCGAGCCGTATTCAATGTTGCCCTAGGAAAAATGTGTTGTTCCATTTTGCGTCAATGTTCTATGTTGCTAATGATCTTTTCCTTTCATCTTTCAGCAATTCAACCATGGCGCAATGAGAAACTGTTTCCGATTGTAAGTAAATCATTTAGGTTATTGAACTTTCTCTGTGACCCTTTATCATTACTGAAGATAGAGGGAGATTTAACCCTTATGCTGCTGATGGCTAATTTGACCTTTACAAAATGATGCAAAAGCCTGTAAAAAGGACTGAAACCCTGGCAAATGGGTACTCATCTGAGAGCGCTAGCAAGAGCTTCCCAATGAATACCAACATGACAGGGTTTAGATGGATTTCAAAAGTTTTTGTGTCCTTTTGCTTCGAACAAAAGTAGCCTAAGCATTGGAAGGGTTAAGGAAAATTATCAGGAAACTGATTGAAAACTGTCTTTAATGAACACTGGTCAGGCAACTCATAAAGGGAAAATTAATAGTATTCCACAAGAGGAAATAAATAAATATTTGGATTCCATTATTTTTCTTGATCAGACGGTTCATTAGAAACATGCCAATTTTTGTTATGCGATGTGTGGCTCTAATATTTATTAGAAATGGCCAAATTGCTAAAGGATGCAAACAATAAAGAAGTGATAAATTCTATGCCATATTTCTGCGAAAAAATGACATATAAAAGTGCACTATTTTAGGAGATACAATTTGGACTTAATATCACTTTATATAAAAGATTTCCTTTTAAGGGCATATTTCTCTCTTTTTTTACAAGGACAAAAAGTGAAATCTATCATTTTTTTACTTGAAACCTTTTTTTGGAACACACCTTTATATTTGAATGTGTCTCTGTCAAATACAGCAGTCCCCTATTTCTATATTATATGTACATGTATGTGTAACCGACCCTAGGGCTGTGAGTCACATAAATAGTAAACAGCTGTGAAAAACTGACACATTAAATGTTATCACCATTTGATCTATATAATAAAACACAGAGCACTAGGTTTCTCTGAATAATTAATTTCCTGGTAATATTTATATTCAAAACAAGAGCTGTGCTGAAATAAGTTACCTTTATGTAAGCTTGGTTGAATATTGTTTGCAGAAGGGTGTCACCTGACTCCAGTGAAAATGTAATATAGGTATTAACCCTTATGCTGCTGATGGCTAATTTTGCCTGTATGAAATGATGCAAAAAAGCTGATAAATGACTGGAACCCTGGCACATGGGTACTCATCTGAGAATACTCAGCAAGAGCTATCCAATGAATACCAACATGACAGGGTTTAGTTGGTTTTCAAAAATAGTTGCGTCCTTTTGCTTTGAATGAAAGTAGCCTGCATGAGCATTGGAAGGGTTGATGCTATATAATTAAAGCACAAATCCTTGGAGACAAGAGCTCTTGTTTGAGTTCTGATTGATATTTTACCTCCATATAGAACTCAAAACAATCTTTTGCTAGATTTGAACAGAAAAGTGACGTCTTATCAGGCCTAGTCCTGTATGAGAGTGTTAATATTAATGAAAAATAAACAAGTGCTGTGCAGTGAGTCATTATAGAATAGGGCATTGCCTTTAAGAATGATGTTCCTGCGCATATATACAGTCCTAAGGTTACTTTCGTCCTAAGCACAAGGACCCAAAGATATTTGAAAAACATCTAAACCTCATTGGTATTCATTGGATACCTCTCCCCGAGTACTCTCAGTTGAGTAATGTTGGTATTCATTGGATAGCTCATGATGAGCACTCCAAAATGAGTATCCAGGATTTCAGTCCTTTTTCAGGTTTTTTGTATCATTTGTGTATTTGCCACATAAGCCACCAGCAGCATAAGGGTTGATACTAATGGAAAACGAGTGCTGTGCAATGAGTCATTGTAGTATAGGGCATTGCCTTTAAGAATGAAGTTACTGCGCATATACACAATGCGTAATGCTCGATACACAAGCCTATAGGCAATCAGCTGTTGACTGCACTCACTAGGAAGTCTTCAAGTGTTCTATATATTACATATTTATAACTAAATCTTATATTTAGCATTTCTATAATTGAATGAGGCAGTCTTTGTATTTGAGTGAAGCTAATTAGTATCAACTTTGATTGTAATACCTTCAAACATGCTGTGTATAGCTACAGATAATATCTTCACCATAGAAAGCTATGATTAAACTGGATTCTGCCATTGACAAAAATCCTCAAATATAAAAATCTCAGCATTGAAAACAAGATGAGATAGACTTTAGAAGCAAATTCAGTCAACATGACTAAAATTTACATTTCTTTCTAAGTAGGGTGAGTAGATATATTGATGTAGCTATGGTACATAAGACTCCGAGAGGTGCATCTCTGGTATCTATACATAATGGATCAATTAAATATATCAACCATCAATCAATCAATAGATTTCACAATATTACTAGGCATTTACAGGGTCTGCCCAAAATTTGCAATTGTGAAATTTTGGGTTGTCCTCTTTTTCAAGGAAGACCACAATATACTGAGATTTCAACCAGAAATGTTTATGTACCAATTGAAATAAGGTATAACATCATTATAGAATGCCATGGGTAATATATTGAGATGAAAAAATCAATTTTATGCTTGAAAATGACATCGTAAGAAATACCCCACTAAATTTTGGGTGTCCTGCGGGGTGATTTTTGAGGGTTTGAGTGTCTGAATGATGCCCAGACACCCTACATATTTTACAATATTACTAGCCAATACTCTGGTGTAAGGATAAAATTTACTGAGTATTGGAAAGTGTAACATGAGTACAAAAATATTCAAAGTGTTAATTCTAGTATAAAGGAATATGATGCCTCCATGTGATTTTCCAATCTATTTTGAGTATCTTTCATGATGGGATTAACCCTTCCAATGCTGAGGCTACTTCCATCCCAAGCACAAGGACACAAAGTTTAAGGAAAAACATCTAAACCCTGTCATGTTGGTATATGTTGGATAGCTGTCGCTGATTATACCCATGTACCGGGATTTCAGTCATTTTTCAGGTTTTTTTGCATCATTTTCTTTTGGCCAAATCAGCCACCAGCAGCATTAGGGTTAAATGTCCCCAATTAACGCTTATGCTGCTGGTGGCTAATTTGGCCAAAGCAAAATGATGCAAAAAACTGAAAAACAACTGAAACCCTGGCATATGGGTACTCATCTGAGAGTACTCAGCGAGAGCTATCCAATGAATACCAATATGATAGGGTTTAGATGTTTTTCAAACATATTTGCATTCTTGTCCTTTGGACGAAAGTAAGCCTCAGCATTGGAGGGGTTAAGGCTTATGAGACAGCCCTTGGTGTCAGTGATAATAGCGATTATCCCCCAGCAGATCTTGTTAGGCAGCTGGCACCATGCGATGAATCATTTATCACCTCTGCAATTCCTGCTGCAAACAAGGGTGTGTCGCACAGGCAGGGAGAACTGCAGCCTGCCTCCCAGGCCATATTTATATATTTCTTCCCTTGTGGATTGATATCACCGCAATAAACTAGGACTCCGACACTCAAGGAGGGTAGTTGGAAATATGTACTGGCAGTACAACCCCCTCGTGTGGCAATTGTTTGTACTAAATGGTCAACAGTAGCCTGCCTCCCAGGCCACGATTAGATGTCATCCCTTGTGGATAGATATCACCGCAATAAACTAGGACTCCGACACTCGAGGAGGGTAGTTGGAAATATGCACTGGCAGTACAACCCCCTCGTGTGGCAATTGTTTGTACTAAATGGCCAACAGTAGCCTGCCTCCCAGGCCACGATTAGATGTCATCCCTTGTGGATAGATATCACTGTGGTGTATACTAGGAGGGTGATTGGAAATATGTACTGCCAGTACAACCCCCTCGTGTGGTAATTGTGTGAACCAATAGTAGCCCACAAGCCTTTATGTAGTATAGGTGCAGGCATACATTATATATATATATATATATATATATATATATATATATATATATATATATATATATATATATATATATATATATATATATATATATATATATATATATATAATAAAGTCAATGCAGAGTAGCTAGGCTAGGAGAACAGGTACGGAATGGGTAATTGATATCAGGTGGGGAGGAAGGTAATCAATGCAAGGAAAGGTGTGTGCTTTTATAGGCAGCTGGGAAATAATGAGATGATACCACCAAGGGTGTATGAAGGAGTTCTAAGGAAGGGGTACATTTGGGAAATGATGATACCACATTGGGGTGGATAAAAGAGTTCTAAGAGGGTTTAAATGGTTTTCAGTCCTTGTGCTTTGGATGTATTTAGTAGCCTCAGCATTGGAAGAGTTAGTGTCTCTATAGAATGCATGAAGCCAAATCATGCTAGGGGAACTGAAACATGGCATTTCTATTTCCTATCGCCGCGCTGCTTGTAGGTAATTTTAGGTATGCATCTGTCTCTCCCAGGTAAAAGTCCAGGCCTGGCCAATCTCCATCTCCCAGGTGACTTAGCATCTCATTTCCCTTAACCCCAATGCTGCTGTTGGATAATTTTGCCAATACAAAAGCAGTATGATGCAAAAAACCTTAAAAATGACTGAAAGCCTGGCACATGGGTACTCATATGAGAGAGCTCAACGAGAGCTATCTAATGAATACCAACATGAGAGGATTTAGACTCAGCAGGGTAACTAAAGGGTTAAAGGTGTGCATCTGTCTCTCCCAGGTAAAAGTCCAGATCTCCGCCATCTCCCAGGCGACTTGGCACCTCATTTCCCTTAATATGTTTCACACATCCGGAGTGCCAGACTTGTTATGCCATCACTGAGCAGGTACCACTTCTCACCGCTCAGGTGATGATTGTGTGTGAACAGTATGGTATTTGCTTATCGCCTTCAGGAGGTGATTTGCTAACTGGTCTAAGGAGGGTCCTCAGTATATTAACCCTTATGCTTGTGGTGGCTAGTTTGGCCAATACGAAATGATGCAAAAATCCCCAAAAAATGACCAAAACCCTGGCATATGGTTATTCATATGAGAGTTCTTTCTGAGGGCTATCGAATGAGTACCAACATGACAGGGTTCCGATGGTATTCAAAAATCTTTGCGTTCTTGTACTTTGGACGAAAGTAGCCTTAGCATTGGAAGGGTTAACACTTCATTTCCTTAATCTGTTTCACACATCCTGAGTGCCAGACTTGTTGTGCTATTGCTGAGCAGGTACCACTTCTCACAGCTCAAGTGATGATTGTGTGTGAACAGTATGGTATTTACTTATCGCCTTCAGGAGGTGATTCGCTAACTGGTTTAAGGAGGGTCCTCAGTATTAACCCTTATGCTTGTGGTGCCTAATTTGGCCAACACAAAATAATGCAAAAATCCCAAAAAATGACCGAAACCCTGGCATATGGATACTCATCTGAGAGTGCTCAGCGAGAGCTATCTAATGAATACCAACATGACAGGGTTTAGATGGTTTTCAAAAATCTTTGCGTCCTTGTGCCTTGGACGAAAGTAGTCTCAGCATTAGAAGGGTTAATCGGTTTCACACATCCTGAGTGCCAGACGTGTTGTGATATCGCTGCGCAGGTAGCTTTTCTCACAGCTCAGCTGATGATTGTCTCTGAACCATACATGGTATTTACTTATTGCCTTCATGAGGAATTTGCCAATTGGTGCAAGGAGGGTCCTCAGTATTAATTACCGGTTGAGGATGGTTGTTGACTTAGAGGGCTGTATAACCTAGCCCAGATTTCAAGGCAGTTACTGTATATGTATTTTTTCTGTTACCAGGCATCAAATTCCATGTGTAAAGCTTGCTCAACACAGAAGTGAATTTGAACTTTTAGGGACTTAGGTGATTTGCTAATTTGTTTAACCCTTATGCTGCTGGTGACTAATTTGGCCACTACAAAATGATGCAAAAAACATGAAAAATAATTGCTTGGGGTGAGCTATCCAACGAATGCCAACAACAGGTCAAGGTTTAGATGGTTTACAAAAATCTTTCAAGTTTGCGTCCTTGTGCTTTGGACGAAAGTAGTCTCAGCTTTGGAAGGGTAGGTGTGAAAATAATCAGAGAGTAATATAAGTCAAATAGTTGAGTTTCATTTATCAGGCCTTAGATTGATTCCTTGCCCCCAGGTTACTCTGGTGATTTGTCTAATCAAGCAATACTATTCTTGTATTTGCAGAAAGAAGCTGTCTAACTTCTCTAGGTCTGGGAACTGGAAGCACGCGCTGAACTATGTGGCGAAACACTACATCGATGACGTCGACCGAGACGTCTACTTTGAGGATGTTCGACTGCAGATGGACGCAAAACTGTGGGGAGAGGAATACAACAGGCATAACCCTCCCAAAAAGGTGAGAAAATTTTGGCAAGTTTGTCATCCAAAAGGTAATACCGTAAATTCTCAGAAATTTAGACCACACTAGAAATTTGGGCCATTATAATTTCTGTGGGGAGAGGTAAATAACCGACATAACCCTTCCAACAAGGTGAGAAAGTTGATATTTTCTCTTCAACTCAGGTTTGGCATCCAAAAGGTAATACTGTAAATTCTCAGAAATTTAATCAACACTTGGAAATCGGGCCACTATAATTATTGTGCAAAATAATTATTTAGGAAATATGACCAACCTTGATTTATTGCTAAGTATGGACAACTATTACTCTGCTTTGTCAGTATTATCACAAAACATGTGCCACCCTGAACCCATTAAGATTGTAATTATTAAAGAGTGTCACAAATTACATATATATAGACATAGATATAGATATAAATATATAGATAGACAGGTAAACTTTGTTATGAATGGGTTGAAATACTAGTAGTTTATTTTATTTCCCTTGCTTTGTAAAATAAATTATGGCTGTTTAAAATCAGACTGTTTCCTTCTTTCTCCTGTAGGTTGACATCTTCCAGATGTATGTGTTGTAGTTTATATATATATATATATATATATATATATATATATATATATATATATATATATATATATATATATATATATATATATATATATATATATATATATATATTTGTATATATATATATATATATATATATATATATATATATATATATATATATATATATATATATATATATATATATATGTATTTAAATAAATATATATATATATATATATATATATATATATATATATATATATATATATATATATATATATATATATATATATATATATATAAAATAAGTGATGGCTGGTTTCTTTCTCTTCCGTGTAGGTTGACATCTTCCAGATGTACGTGTTGGAGTTTAAGAACAGGGAGGGCTGCCCACTCTTCCACCTGGAGCACTACATAGAGGGCCACTACATCAAGTACAACTCAAACTCCGGATTTGTGGACGAGTCTGTCAGGTTCACACCCCAGGTATGCAAGACTTTCCTAACAGATGGATTGCTAAGATGAATAATAGTTGTTGTAATTTTTCCAATCCACCATTTAAAATACTTGATGTCACCTTTCTGGATCACATCGTCGAACACCTTCTTTATGATGCATCCTCACAGTGTTAAATTCCTAGAGCTGCACTCAACACTCACGAACTCGAGTGGCTCGAGCCCTGGCGCAAACTCGCCGAGCTCGAGCTGAAATGTTCAAATCGTGAACTCGTCTATTTTGGGAACACAAACGTTACACAGAGTACCTAACACACATTATAAACATACATAACTGCTTATCGCTGTCATGTCTTTACAATCTCCAATGTATACATTCAAGCGGTGTTGAGTGTTATTCTGACCTATTTACCTCGTCAGCACGTTTTAAAATGAAACAAACATGGCAATGTTGATAAACATCTGCCAATGACTTTATTTCTCAATAGCTGGGGTGGAAAATAAGTATTTTTTTGGAAAATCGTAACGTCTGTGAGATCAGCTCACGAGTCAAACGGGTGGTGAGCTCATGAGTTGATCCCCCTCTGTGAGTGCAGCTCTATAAATTCCACCAAGAGTTTTCCAATTGGTAGATGCTTTCAATCCTTGATTGTCTTTCACCACTGCCCGAGTTTGAATTCTGGCCGGGGCATGTGAAATAGTTGCCTGTGACTTGAGGTTGGGCATGGTTTTCGACGGGGACCCACTGTTTCCTCTAGCACTTGCAACTAGCTAGTCACGATTTAGCTGCAATATGGAAGAAAAAAAGACGAAAATTGAAATTCAATCCTAAATTGATGTCACCTTTCAGGGAGACATAGTCTGACAACTTCTTTATGATGCCTACTCGCATTGTCAACTTCCACCCTGTAAGTCCAAATTCTATATGGTAAATGAATCCAATCCTTGATTTTGAGTGTGTTATTCAACTGAATCCAAGTATTCTTTACGTTCTCAGGCATTCAGCCACTTCACATTTGAGCGCTCTGGCCACAACCTGATCATCGTGGACATCCAGGGCGTGGGCGACCTGTACACGGACCCCCAGATCCACACGGTGGACGGCAAGGGCTACGGAGACGGTAACCTAGGCACCAAGGGAATGGCGCTCTTCTTCCACTCCCACATCTGTAACAACATCTGCGAGAGCCTCGGACTCTCCGTCTTCGATCTCGCCCCCACCGAGCTCAGTCACCACAGGAAATACCTGGAACAGCAGGTGGTGGTAAGTACTGTTTTGTGCGGTTAGTTTCGTCCAATGCACTAAAAAAGCAAAAATTCATGAAAATCACGTTAACCCTGTCATGTTGGTATTGATATGAAAGCTCTTGCTGAGTACTCTCAGATGAGTACCCATTTGCCAGGGTTTCAGTCATTTTAAAGGTTTTTTGCATAATTTTGTATTGGCTTCGATCTCGCTCCCACCGAGCTCGGTCACCTCAGGAAATACCTGGAACAGCAGGTGGTGGTAAGTACTGTTTTGTGCGATTAGTTTCGTCCAATACTCTCAGATGAGTACCCATTTGTCAGGGTTTCAGTCATTTTAAAGGTTTTTTGCATCATTTTGTATTGGCTTCGATCTCGCTCCCACCGAGCTCAGTCACTACATGAAGTACCTGGAACAGCAGGTGGCGGTAAGTACTGTTTTGGATGTAGAAATGTAGAAATTTACTTAGGAACCATTACAAATAACAAAGAAAAGGTGAAAGGAAAATTATTATCATTATTGTTATTATTGTTATTATTATTATTATTATTATTATTATTATTATTATTATTATTATTATTATTACTGTTATTATTATTATTATTATTATTATTATTATTATTATTATTATTATTATCATTATTATTATTATTACTATTGTTATTATTACTATTATTATTATTATTATTATTATTATTATTATTATTATTATTATTATTATTATCATTATTATCATTATTATCATTATTATTATTACTATTATTATTATCATTATCATTATTATTATTGTTATTATTATTATTATTATTAAAATCATTATTGTCATTATTATTATTAATATTGTTATTACTATTATTATTATTAATATCATTATTATCATAATTATCATCATTGTTATCATGATTATTATTATCATTATCATTATTATTATTATTGTTATTATTGTTATCATCATTATTATTATCCTTATTATTATCATTATTATTATTATCATTATTATATATTTCCTTCCAGAGCATGGCTGCGGCCACCATGGTTCGTGGTAAGGAGGAGCTGTGTATGAGTCCCTCTCCCCACGAGAAAGTGGATCTGACGGCCTTCCTCTCGGCGCGCAGTCGCAGCCGCAACACCTCTAGCTGCTCCAACTTCTCGCTCAGCTCCGACGCCCACTCGGACGACCTTGACTCGCCCCGCACCGACACCGACGACGAGCCCATGTGCATGTCGCCTGCGAGTCCGCCCATACGGGCATCCATCCTCGCCCGCGTACGATTCCAGAGTGAGTCAGATCGGGACACACTTACTGAGGTAGGTGACTAGGTCACATAGATCCGTGTCTAGTAACTAGGTCAAATAGAACCCTGTATAGTAACTAGGTCAAAGAGAACCCTGTGTAGTAATTAGGTAAAATAGAACCCTGTGTAGTAACTAGCTCAAATAGAACCCTGTGTAGTAACTAGGTAAAATAGAACCCTATGTAGTATTGGTAACTCTGTATCAGAGAAGCGGAATATGTATACAATTTATGTACTAGACTGCTCTGCTATGGAGGCAGCCCCAGTATGGAAGGAAAGAGGGAGTCCTTATAGTTGAAAACCTCCAGTACCCAATTTGAAGATAATCTTTTGTTTCTTTATATTAAAAGGGATAAAAGTTGATGTTGAATTTGCCTGCATATGATGAAGAGTTTTTACCCTTGGGGATCCCAACAGTATTGGCAAGACTAGTAGATATGAGGACTGCAGGAGTTATCATGTTCAAATAGTATAGACTGCAATTTCTTATCCCATTTAAAGTAAATCACAAATTTAAAAAGATACAAGAAATATCACCCTCATTCATAAGTTTTGAGTAGCAGTTGTAAATGAATTCAAATATATGTCCCAGCTTTCATTGATGTTTTCATGGAAAATTGCAAAAAACAACCCGTTGCACTGATAAAAAATACTTAAATCCTGTATAATTTTATAAGTATCTGTGCAAGAAATTATTATCAGAGAATCATTCAAAAGTCTATGTTGACCATTTGGAATGGTGGTAGATTTTCTGACATTTTGCTGATATGTCATGAGGGGACTTAGCCAGATGCATGCTGCCTATTGTCTCTAAATTACAAGCAGTGCAGTAGAGAGTTTTTCATAGCTGGACAATTGCTGTTGCAGGAATTTGGGGATATCATGTCATCGGTTAGTGTGTTACCTTGTTGGAATGCAGGATGTTCTTTATAATGCTGTGGTCACCCCAATCACTGGCCCAGAAAAGTTATAATCAAAATTGTTGTTGGGTCTGGTATCTTGTAAATATTAATCTACCCTGAATTACTGTCAAGTTTTTGTTGTACTCACATAGTTTCTTTGATCTAACCTTAGGAAACAAATTAATGGATTTTGTTTCTAAAATATATCTATAACTATGATTTCTGCTCAAATGTCTTACTTTGGCTCAACATTTAAGAGATCAATTTGCTTGTTCTGACTGATGAAAGTGATGTAGCCTTCAGTAAATTGTGCCACCTGAATCAGACTTAACATACTTAATTGTATTAAGATTGGGGTGTCCACAGCTCTTATTTAAACCCTGTACTAAAATAACCATGATAAAACATGTTTCCTTCCTTGACCGTTTTCTGTTCCCTGCACCGAAGGTCCAACTGGACTATGTTCTGACCCTTTTCTCCTCCTACACCTTATACACTTCTATTGCCTGCTTGACCATTCAGAATTATAGGCCTGGACGTGGGCGCATAAAACATCATAGGGTAAAGATTAGGAATTTCTAAAGGTTTTCTTAACCCTCCCAATGCTGAGGCTACTTTCGTCCAAAGCGCAAGAATGCGAAGATTTTTGAAAACCATCGAAACCCTGTCATGTTGGTATTCATTGGATAGCTCTCATTGAGTACTCTCAGATGAGTACCCAAATGCCAGGGTTTCAGTCATTTTCAGTAAGTTTTTTGCATCATTTTGTATTGGCCAAATTAGCCACCAGCAGCATAAGGGTTAAGGACCAATTTTTCTCTTAGTTTGATTCTCAAGATGACCATGAGGATGAAAACAAGAGGAACCTTGGCCTTTAAGAAAGTCTTAAGATGTTTTATGTAACCGGGCCCTAGAGTGAATGTCTTTTTGTCTTTGATCATGTTGGTACAATTATTTATGTAACAAAAAAGCCCACACTAGAGTGTGTGTTCAGCCCTGCTCTATTTTCATATTTTCTTTCACAAAATGAATTTGCTTGATGTGAGAACTTTTTGACTGAAAGGGGCTCCAAAATTCACTATCCAAAATTTAAGTTTCTGACAAGCATGGAATGAGCTTTTACTTTCGATACCTGAAATATATTTTATCTGACTGTGTAGTTTGGTTGTACCTTTACCTAGTGAATTTGAATTGTGTGAGATGACTTGATTATGATTCTTTGATTATGAAGAATGTTTGCTTTTGATAGCCACTTATTTCAAATAAGTAGTCGTGCTGCTTTTCCGTTTACTAGCGGATGTTCTCTGTGAGAAATGAAGACTGAGCCGAATGGACATGCATGTGTTCTTCGCTTTGGATGCGTATTATTTCATATTTGGGCTGATTAGATCTTTTGCGCTATTTGTCTCTGTGTCTTGAAAACCTCACTCTATAAAACACCAACATGCTCTAGACAGTGGCAGGAAATAATGGCCAAGCTGAAGACATTCCTGATTTGTAGGATTTGGCGAATTGAAACTCATAATCTTGCAGTAATCATAAGGTTAATTTTATGCTGATGAAAAAAAATTAAATGATTAAATTATTAAAAGTGTGTATTACAGGATGGGTATTTGATGCGCCTTTTGTCCCCTGTCCCTCTGAAACCATCCACTCTGAAAAAGTCCTCATTTATGCATGTTATACAATATGTACCAGAAGGGTGTGAGCACTTTAAATAGTATGGGCATGTATGAAAGGGGCATGTGTTTCTGGAAGCTGAGCTGCTACAAGTATCAAATGCTTTTATTCTTATCTACCCATCAAATCTAAAAAAAAAAAAGGAATGTGAACGTGAATTAGTATCGGATGCTTTTATTCTAATCAACCTATCTAATCTCAAATCTCAAAAAAATAGGAACATGATTTTTTTTATTGCATCCATCAAATTGCATTTGTCTATTTTACAATTAAGAAGTAAAAAAGTATAATGGAGACCAAGGATGAAGCAAAAGGAATAGGTTGCAAATTTTGAGTGTGTATTGATGAGGAATGCACTTATGATAAGTACAACGGGACATAAGTTAGGACCTTTTTACTGGCTAGATATAACTACAATTATAATTACACTCTGAGATTTATGAAATGTTTAAATGGGAAAATTAAACAAACTGGGGCTTATTTTTGCAAAAGAGCATTGTTTTCTATATGATAGCTATCTCAATCGGCTGCAGGATTTTTGATGCTTTTTTCTGTATCTACAAAGATATTCATTTAATTTTTTTGAGCAATATTAAGCTAGCCGGCATTTGCCGGGTCAGCAAGATACACCGAGCAATGTTTTGAAAGCGTTAACTATGGCATGTTGCTGGTAGCCAATCTGGATAAAGTAATATTTCCAGAGGGAATAAATTTTATTATTCTTGTTGTCACAGCTTGGACGGGAAGAACAAATGCGGAGAAGGGTAGGTGACGGACTCCTGATGGTTGGTAGCCCATTATGAATTCTGCGAAATGGGATTTAATGGAAATCCTAACATTTCTGCAATGCATGCACATTTCTCAAGGTCATTTGATCTTTGCCAAGGTCATAGTGAAGAAATATACTGTCAAACTACAAGTACTTTTCTGTCTAGAAACTTTACTTAGTATATTTTATGTTTCAATTGAGAGAACATTTTTTTTTAATGCCAAAGTATATTTATTCAACAAATAATAGAATTGAGAAAAGTGGAATCTCCTCACTTGGAACATGTCTTAAAGTTGAAAACATGCATTGAACACAGTTTTACCAGTCAAGTAAGAGTGTCATATATTACAGGTTTGACTTGAGATATCTCCATTGTATTTCAATGAGGAAGCCCTCCCTGTGAAATAAAAGCATGTGTTGACTTGTGAGCAGTGTAGCAGCTCCAGAATCATGTGTTAGTCGCCTAAGCATTGACCTTAATCATTTGTCATCTCAAGTTTCTAGGTCCTGTCCCCACTGCTTGGGTTCGAATCCCGGCCGTGGCATGTGAGAAAGTTGTCAGTGACTTGGGATTAGGGGATGGTTTTCGTCGGGAACTCCGGTTTCCTCCACCAGTTACAACTGGCTAGTTACGAATGGCAAAAAAAGTGACGAAAAATCAATCCCAAATTCCATCCCAAGTTTTCGTGATAATTATTTTCTATTTCTGTCTGTTACAGGAAGAGGAGCGTGAGGCGTTTCAGAGAGCTATGAATACCCGCCAGAGGGCGTCCTGCTTCGCCGCTGAGATCAACCTACGCTCGCTGCAGAACCACCCAAAGATCGGGGATTCCATACTTGGACAGGTAGGGAAAGCTCTAATACCTGTAATATATCTAACTTATTGTTTGTTATGAGGACTATATTGTATAGGCACCATAGGTACTAATGAGTAGGGGAATACCTTCATGTATTTATCTAGTACCATAAAGTATAGATATACTGAGACAGGTAGGCGAAGCTCTAATACCTGTAATATATCTAACCTGTCGTCTATCTAGGATTATATCATATACCGTAAATTCTCAGAAATTTAGTCCAATCTAAGAATTTGGACCACTAATTATTGTGCCAATTAATTTCCTGAAAATCTAGACCACCCTTGATCTATCGCTGGTCATCATTTAGGGAAATCTGCTATAGTTAAAAAGTGTCCCAAATTACTGGTAATTGACGGTAAGCATCGTAGGTACTAATGAGTAGAGGAATACCTTTATGTGCTTATCTAGTAATACTATAAAGTATAAATGTACTTAACAATATCAGATAAATACATGAACGTATACAATAAGTATAGATGTACTCATACAGAGTATAGCTTCTTAATATTGAGTCCTTTCAATGTGATGTTCTTTCTTTTCTTTGAAATGTGTTTCTTTGAAATGTATAATGAAACCGCCTGACTTTAATTATGTATGTTCAGTTGGGGTTAACTATATGTGGCCAAAGTATTGCAGAATAATGGAGTGATGTTCTGCAACATGTGTTACATGAAACAAAAAGGGATTTATGCATGACATGATCTCCTGCATCAAGAAAAATGGAAGTAAAATGACTTCCCGAAAGTCATTCTATGAACTACTTGTCTTATTGCGGAAAGTGGACTATTCAAGGCATCATATTAGTTGCTCAATGTGTCCTTTGTTGCTTTCAGCTACGTTATAATTTCAAATAAATGTTTTTACATTGTCTTTAAAATCTTCTGCAGACTTGCATGGCTGGTCTTCGCTCTCTGCTCCAGAAATATCATCTTAAGGGCTTTTCTGATTCTGAGAGATAAGCTTATCTTTATTCTCGCTAATAGAACATCCTTTAAATAGGATGATGGTGACATCGCGCTGGCTCTTAAAGGTGCAATGCAAGTCATAAGCCCTTAATGGTAGCCATCTCTTTACGCAAATGTGCTTTAATCCCATTGTTTTGCTCGCTCTTAACTCTTATGTCTGAAAATCACAGCCTCAAATTTAACACTTACTGAAATGGGTGTTAATTCTGTATTCTTTTCCATGTGATATTGATATCTAAAATGACAATGAAGAGAAATGTAATGAAATAACCAAAAAAAAAATACATTTCTGCAGTAGTGTTTAACCCTATGAGACCAACATTGTGTCTTGGCATAAGGAAGGTCTCAAAGAATTCCTGCCTAATTGTAAATACATAAAACTGAACTAATAAACTTTTTAAATGATTTTTCAGTACTGTCTGCTGTATCATAAACATTACTCAAATTGCATCTGTTCAATAACATCTCTGTAGGTTCATCAATATTCATAGCTAAATCTCATTCTAGTCCCCAGCAACACAGAGCTCATCTAGAACACGCTATCATTCAGGGGTGGAGAATAACATAAGTCTAGGGCAGCCCAAGTACTAATTTTGATATGTATACAAGTGTTGGTCCAGAGGGGAGATATCCTATCTTAATCCTTATGCTACTGGCAGCTAATTTGGCCAAAACAAAATGATGCAAAAAACCTGAAAAATGACTGAAACCCTGGCAAATGGGTACTCATCTGAGAGTGCTCATCTAGAGCTATCCAATGAATACCAACATGACAGGGTTTAGATGACTTTCAAAACGTTTTGCGTCCTTGTGGATTGGATGAAAGTAGCCTCATCATTGGAGGGGTTAAAGTTCTCTCACTAAATACTAATTCCTCCCTTCTTTCCTCTCTTACAATATAAAGAGAGTAAGTGAATCTGGATCAACATTTGTTTCGCTATTCATTCAAAGGGTGCTTTGAGGATCCACTAGGATATCCTAGAAAGTTAAAATGTGAAGTTTTAGATTACTTATGAATCTTTTTTGTAGCAGATTTCGCTGCAAGCTGCAATTTTGTACCATTTGAATTAACACATCCTAACAAATGAACCCTAACATGCAAATTCGCTGAGCTCTTGGTCAGAATTCCAAAACATCAAAACCTGAGAAAATCTAGTCTTAATTCAAATCTTTACTATATATATATATATATATATATATATATATATATATATATATATATATATATGTATATGTATATGTATATATATATATATATATTATAAGAAAAATAGGATTTGCAAGGCATCCTCAAAATGATTAGTGATATAGGTCACACAGGAAGTAGGTAGTAAAGTAGTGTGACTAGTACTTGGGAAGTGATGGCAAGCTTCACTTGTTTTCTCTTTGTAGCAATTGGATGCCTACTGGCTCGAACAGAGTGTGCTGGGCGAGGTAATAATATCCCCTCACACCCTACCTTATACCTACCTTATACCTATACCTACAGTACCTTATAGGCAGACAGTGCTGTTAGTTAATCCTGGTTAATCTCATTCAAGCTACCTTTACTATTACTACTACTACCTTCTCTAAAACTACCGCACCATTCACTTCAGCAGGCTTTTGATCAGAGTGAGCTAGATTCTGGTATGCCATATAATGTACGTCATACAAAGTCATACAAATATGCATGTATGTCATACACTTATGCATGCATGTCATATAATATATGTATGTATGTATGTATGTATGTATGTTTATGTCATACACTTATGTGTGTCATACACATTGGATATGTACGGCATACATTTACTTATGTATGCCATATACTTATATAGGTCATACAGATGTCTTTGAATATCATGCAACTTATGTATGTGATATACCTATGTATGTATGCCATACAGATGTGTATGAATGTCATGCAACCTATGTACGTGATATACCGATGTATGTCTGTCATACTATTATGTATAATGTATGTATTGTCACACCTATGGTAAATCCACCCTCTCAGATAAACATGAGGACTTACTGTACTTCTTATTGGTAAACGTCTCACCTCAAATCTGTATCCTTGTATACAAAATGTGAAGTGCAGTCAAATAATTGCACATGCTTTCACATGAGTATTTAAGGGGTTGTAAGTGTGTATGTGTGTGTATGTATACATGTTTATATATGTAACCAGCTAACCAGAATCTAACTCAACTGCAATAGCCTGCTCACTTTATCAAAACACATAATATAACTAACTCACACATTGGGCTGTGATTTTTCTTTTCAGTTGATATTCTTTTTCATTTCTGTGGTCTAGCAGGGTTGGCAAAGGTATATTTACTTCTCTCCTCCCCCATCTTTGTTGCACCCATCACCATGGAAATAACTGTAAATATACAGTGTTTGGAAGGAGGTCATTATAACTTGAAATCCTTACACTGGGAGATCCATGTTGATAAGTGCATCGTCCTGGAAAATGACTTCTTAGAAAAGTACTTCATGTATAAAGTGTAGTATCTGCATGAGGGGTCGGTCATACTGGTAAGAATGATGACATTATATAAGTAAGGGTATAGTAGTCTCATTAGTGCATTGCAGAATTCAGTCCATCGCTGATGCATTTTAATTTCCATATAAATATAGACTGTTAATGCACCCTTATGCTGCTGGTTGCTAATTTGTCCAATTCAAAATGACGCAAAAATGACTGAAAATGATTGAAACCCTGGCACGTGGATACTCATCGGAGAATGCTCAGGAAGAGCTTTTCAATGAATACCAACATGAGAGGGTTTCAGTGGTTTTCAAAAAATATTTGCGTCCTTGTGCTTTGGATGAAAGTAGCCTCAGCATTGGAAGGATTAAAGGTGGGGGACCACATCAAGAAATGTTGATACTACCTAAACCAACCAGCCCTTGCTGTCTCGTATGAGTTCTGTCTTAGATGTACCCCATGGATTGCTGTATTGTATTATGCTGTACCAGAGAGGGTGTATCTGACAGCACTGAAACAGAGGTGTTGTGTATGTTTCTTGGTGCATTCCTTTGCAAGATGTTGTTATGGTTTAGATGTTGACCAGTTTCGTGTTTCAGATAGATATTCTGCAATCTCCTAACATATACATCTCTATGCTCATCAAAGCATAACGGAAAATTTCTATGTTGCATAGTTATGTTGCATAGATGTCGTTATGGTTTAAATGTTGACCAGTTTCGTGTTTCAGATAGTTATCGTGCAATTTGTCCCAACAGATACATTTGTATGCTCATCAAATCATTGCGGAAAAAACCTTTGTAGCATAGCGATATGTAACTGTTACATAGAATAGAATTGTACATGGAAATATAAAGATTATGACCATCGTTTGAATGGTGGAATTGAAAGAAGATTACTTCATATTTGCTGTTGGCATTTGGTGCATTTTTGGTATGGTGTCCTGTTGTTTTGTACAGTAAAGCCTCCAAATGTGCATCCAGTGTTGTGGTCCCACTTCAATAGTTATACTAGTCACATAGTGATACTATCACGCAAATGTTTTATGGTGTGGTTTTTAGGTGATAGATGTTTGTATAGAAGCTATGGCTCTAGTTAGGAAACTCAGTTAGGATTCAGTCTCTCACTTAATCAAGAATTAAGCCCTAGGATTGCTTCCTTGGCGTTTGATTAAATGTGTGACCCTTGTTATAAGGTAGTCATCAGAAAGGTTGCCAACCCAAAATGTGTCCACATCAGGGAGGATGCTTACTCATCAGTGAGGTCTTCTTAGTTCACAAATTATTGCTGGTTGTTTAACCCTTAATTTATAGCTGCTGGTGGTCAATTTGGCCAATACAAAATGATGCAAAAAAACCTTTAAAAAATCAGTGAAACCATTGCACTCTTCTGTGAGTACTCAGTGAGAGCTTTCAAATGAATACCAACATGACTAGGATAAGATGGTTTTCAAAAGTCTTTTGCATCCCTGTGCTTTGGACAAAAGAAGCCACAGCATTGGAGGGGTTAAAGGTGTGACCCTCATAAATGGTAGTCACCCGAAAAAAGTGGTCACATAAGGCAAGAAGCGTTCGCAAGTGCCTTTGAATCGGTATGTTTGGTCAAGAAAAACATGTTCTTAATTATGAGCTGTTTTTGTTAGGATCCATACAATGTTTGCATCATTGCTGTGTTCTTAATATCTTAAGAATGACTCTTTGAATTGCTCACAAACTTGCTATAAAGTGACATGTGGCATTACACTTCTCTCTTACTACTGCTACTTAACTAGATACTACTAACAGTAGTGGAGGTGTACTCTTATATCATATAGGGCTGCAATAAAGGGCAATAAAGCCTTATGGGTGCTGAAATCTGAAAGCTAGATTCTGGTTAATGCTGCAGTATGTATGTCATACAATTATGCATGTATGTCATATATATGCATGCTTCTGAAAACCCTCATGCTGCTTGAGGTTAATTTGGCCAATACAAAATGATACAAAAAAATGAAAATGACTGAAACCCTGGCACATGGGTACTCATCTGAGAGTACTCAGTGAGAGCTATCTAATGAGTACCAACATGACAGGGTTTAGATGGTTTTCAAAAATCTCCTTGTGTCCTCGTGCTTTGGACCCAAGTAGCCTCAGCATTGGAAGGTTAACTTGCAGCTGAGTTGACTAAA
The DNA here is from genome assembly GCA_963942565.1 of Maea johnstoni. Taxonomy (NCBI): domain Eukaryota; kingdom Metazoa; phylum Annelida; class Polychaeta; order Spionida; family Magelonidae; genus Maea; species Maea johnstoni. Next base: position 48,292,078 of record OZ012685.1, on the reverse strand, counting down.
ATATCATCTTCCAATAAAGTGACTTTTACAAGGCGGGTATCGTATACTAGATATATCTGAAATATGACACCTATTGTTTTGGGTAGTACATTGGATAGCAGGGGATAAAAAGTCGTGAAAAAGCTATTTCTTTAAAGTTCATTGCTTTGTTGCTCTCAGCGAAATAGTCAGCTGGGCAAAAAATATAACATTTATTTCAGTTCTTGTGGACAATAGAATATGACAGTACACCTCTTTAGTAAAAAGTTTGTTGCCTGTCGCTAGAAGTAGACGGTAGATGTAGTAAAAAAACTGCATTCTTTTTTCAATGTTCCTTCTCATTTTCTAGAGGTCTTTTTGAGTGGTTTTCATTTGAGTGGTATTCAAAATGGTTTTCCAATTTTCCAATCTTGAAATCTTTTATTGGTTCGAGTTTCCACCAGGTTTTGTGACTAGTCCTTGGCTATTAGTGATACATTTTTGTTGATTTTAGAAATCCTCTAATGCACTTCTAATTTTGTATATTTGTTTGATTTTTGCTGGTCTGTTATAAAGTTGTTATGAGTGATATTGAATTTCTAGCATTGAAGGAGTAGAATTTGTATTACGAAGTTGAGTATATTTCATTTGATAGATGCTCTTAAACCCTTTGATACCTAGGTTTTTCCTTGATAAGTATCATCAGAATGTATACTACTTTGGAAAATATATTAACCCTTCCAATGCTGAGGCTACTTTTGTCCAAAGCGCAAGGAGACGAAGATTTTTTAAAAATCATCTAAACCCTATCATGTTGGTATTAATTGGATAAATCCAATGAATAACAACACAACAGGGTTTAGATGGTTTTCAAAAATCTTGCATCCTTGTGCTTTTGACCAAAGTAGCCTCAGCATTGGAAGGGTTATTTCTCAAGTTATTTTCAGAAGTATCATATTCTTAAAGAAACTCTTCTTCATAAGGGGAATTCTAGGCATTATTAGGTTTATTTTATTTATTACAGGAGAATTGTAGGCATAATTATGTTCCCACTATCACTTTTATTATTGTACAGTTTATGATCATTATACATAACCAATAGATAATACACATTTCTAGGAAATTTTCTTGCTGTTTACAGCTCATGCTGAAAGGGCTGTATTTATTTTTACTAACATCACTTAAGATTCACATACGCATCATATTCACCACCACTCTAATCTAAAGCTCTGCATGTCTGTATTTCATTGATATTGGTGCATTCCATTCATTGATATTGATGCATTTCATTCATTGATGATCTTGTCTCATTTTGTTTGTTTCAGCTTGGTCCATTTCTTTTCAGAATGTTCAGGTGGTTGAACACAAAAGAAAATATCTTCAAAAATATAGAATTATGCTGCACTTTGAAAGTACCTGATTAAATTTTGTGACGCCTATAATATATTTTTTTATGTTGCAGCATCTTTCATTAGTACTTGCCCTGATAAGCAAGACCATGAAAGTCACATCATGTGTACACTCCAGGTGCGAATAGGTCAATATGAATTCAATATGGGGTCTCTAACTTTTCCAGATATTCGCAATGTTGTTTGACCACCTATATGTTCTAGCCATGAATTGGCTAATACTTGTACTATTTGTATTTGTATATGTATATTTGTGTGAACAGTCAACAAACATACAAATATAGATACCACTTCATGTTTGTTCAAACCATGACCAAAACCCTGGCACACAGGTATTCATCTGAGAGTACTCAATGAGAGCTTTCTAATGAATACCAACATGACAGGGTTTAGATGGCTATCAAAAATGTTTGCGTCCTTGCGCTTCGGAAAAAAGTAGCCTCAGAACAGTACTGTACAGAACTTTTATTCCCACCATCTTTTCTCCAGATTCACCATGACATGGCGAAGTACCACGAGCTGGAGCGTTTCTGCGACACCCCCGACAATATTGACTGGCCGGCGGCCATTTATCACGAGGAGCACGCGGCTCAGCTGGGGGTCCTGGAGGCCATCAATACCCTGGCTAAGATGTACCTGGGGATGACACACGACGTCCTGCAGAACTGCACTTGTGAGGTACGCAGCACATTTATACTGTTCAACTATGTACTCTTATGCTGCTGGTTGCTATTCTGGCCAATACAAAATGTTGCAAAACACCTGAAAATGACAGAAACCCTGACACATGGGTACTCAGTGATGTCATGAATATATTAGCATATTAATCAGGGCACTTTTGAGCCCTAATTGCAAACTTCAGGCATTAAAATAGATTGAACCACTATTTTCAAATTTTCCAAAAAAAAAGAAAAAGAAATGGTCATTGTTTTAATGTTCAGATATAATAAGCAGCACATTTTCTCGGTTCAATTATTCAATCCATTCATGCCTGTAGATTTCGTTTCTGAGTGCTTTTTGGACACCTGACACTTAGCGGCAAAGTGCCTATCTAACGGCATCATTCATCCTGCAGCAGGTAAAGAATTCTTGGACCATTTTGGTATGTACCAGTATTGCCTGAATTTAAAATTCTGGTACAAAATACCTTAAAATACTAAAATACCTTAAAATTCCAAAATACTTTACCTTGAAATACCAGAATTGTTCCAACAATTTTGGTATATTCTATAATTAATTGAAGGGAACAATTCTGGTTGGTACCAGTATTGAAAAATTCCCTGAACAATTTTGGTACATACCAGAATTGAGGTTGTAAAGTACAACATGACCAATTTACTGTCCGAGTGCTATCTGGACCTTGGCTAGTCCTAAAAATAACCCGAAATTACAAATTTTCAATCTTTTATTTCTCTAAAACTGGTCTCATCATGAATGTATTAAATAGGACACTTTTAAGCCCTTTAGACATGAATAGGATGAACCATTATTTTCAAATTTTCAAATGAAATGGTCATAGTTTCAATTTCTAGAACAAACTCGTAGTAGTTATTTCAGTGAACTTATATTGAAATATTAAGTTAAAGCTAAAAAATGTCTTCCATAATTTTGCTGTAATCTTTTTTCTCACTTTTCATTTGATTTCTTTGCAGCAAAATGAAGAGAATCTGAACCGTGGGATGGACTACATGTTAATGGCGGCCGAGGCGGGAGACCGTAGAGCTATGGTCTACATGGCAAGAGCCTACGATACCGGCAACAACCTGGGAACCATGTGGTCAGTCCTGATAATATACACCTAATAATCACTAACCTGCACAAACAAAACCATGTGCCCCCCACGATTCATCAACAAACAATTCTAAATTTTGGTCACAAGCAAAACACTTCACAAACACATATATTTTCGCATGGGTCACATATAGGTCACAAACAAACACATCATCCCCGAGATGTGAATACCTTCAACTGTCAACAAAAGTTGATTGTTATTAGCCCATTATGATAATGATGATGATGATGATGATGATAATAATGACGATAAAAATAGTAATGATGATAATAATAATAATAATAATAATAATGATAATAATAATAATAATAATAGTAATAATATTAATAATAATAATAATTATGATAATGATAATAATATTTAATCGACGACGACGACGATGATGATAATAATAATGAAAATAAAAATAGTAATGATAATAATAATAATAATAATAATGATGATGATGGTAATAATATTAATAATAACAATGATAATGGTAATATTAATAATAATAATAATAATAATAATAATAATAATAATAATAATAATGATAATGATAATAATATTATAATCTTTACTCAAAGAGGGTAACTTAATCCAATGGTAAAGACATTCCCTGAGGCTCTCTGGGATATATTTTAGAAAATTTACAGTATCATATTATCATATTTTTGAAGTCGTTTGCAAATGTTCGTGTTATTTTCTCGTGAACAGGAAGCGAGACTGGGAGGAGGCGTTCCACTGGTACGACGAGGCCATCAACTGTGACAACCAGGACGAGAGCGGAGAGTTCGACGCCACAATGGACGACCCCGTCTACCTCCTGCAGGCGAGACAGGCGGAGATGGTCCTAGAGGGCGCTCACGGTCTGGAGCGCAACCCGCAGCAGTCCGGCGATCTCTACACCGAGGCGGCCGATAACGCAATGGCCGCCATGAAGGGACGGCTCGCCAACAAGTACTACATGCTGGCTGAGGAGGCGTGGGGAGAGGTGGAGGAATAGAGGAGGTTGGAGGATTGTATTTTAAGAGAGTGTGTCGCCTGGGAGAGGTGGAAGAGTACGGGACATATACATAATGCATTGAAATGCATTGTTTTGATGCAGAGCAGATGGGTCCTGAATGAGAACTCTATAGAGGTATGATTGAATGTCATTACTATGGCAGTAGTGTAAGAGAATTCACATAACTGCCAGTGGAATTAAAGGACTATGTTTTAAGTGCAATTAGGATTTTGACCATTCATTATCATATTAAACCTCATTTCAATGGGTACATGCCATTCAGGTCTCTTAATGAGAGAAATTTAAACATGTCATGACTGAGCTTGAGTTAAGGGACAATACTTATGTTTTTGCCTTAAGTTTGATTCTGTGGCCCTTCTGCTCTGTACCAAAGGAGAATCCTAATCGGTGGCAAAGGACGAGTGGGACACTCCAAGGATGACTGTGGAAGATCTGACCTGTAACCCCGGTTGCCAAGGAGTTGTAAATAATCATCATATCTATCTGCTTGAGAATTATTGGGTGGTTTTGATGACCTAGTAGTTGCTGTCAAACTTCCATAGACTTCTGACTAGTGTCTGAATCTGAATCCTATGTTCAGAAAGTTTCTCAAGAGTGTATCAAGTGAGCTGTTGAGTCAGGATACACCAAAGCAAGGTTCTACGATTACTGCAATAAGCATAATGTTTTTCATTTGTATTTTGTCAGAAATTTATGTAAATTTGATTGCAGTTATTTGGCCAGTAATAAGGCACTCTTTGGCGAGTGAACTACCATGCAATGTGTTTGATCCGAAAGCGTATTACCCGTAGTGATCTAGTGTTTAGTTTTCTTTAGGAATTTAGTATTGTTAGATATGTAGGCCTGATTGACCTGCAAATAGCCTATCGTGATAGTTTAGGTTGTTATTTTGTGGGCAGGTTCGTTCAGACATGAGTATTTCACATAAGAAATCAGTTGAAGATGGAGTACATTTTCCAATTTGGTGCAATAGGAATAATTTGTCTGCTGCATAAATTGATCAATCAACCAATATATTGTTTTATTTTTGTTGTTGTAGTAGTGCATTTGACTATAAAACCATCTCCCTTATGCTGCTGGTGGCTTATTTTGAGAGTACAAAATGATGCAAAAAAAACTTTTAAATGACTGAAACCCTGGCATATGGGTACTCATCTGAGAGCACTCAGTGAGAGCTATCTAATTAATACCAACATGACAGGGTATAGATGTTTTTCAAAAGTCTTTGCATCTTAGTGTTTTGGTGAAAGTAGCCGTAGCATTGGAAGGGTTAAAACCATAATGAAATCATTAGATTGGTAAAATCATTGCGATTGCTAAAAATTTTGAGGTGGAAAATATTATAGTTTTATCTGTTGTGTATTCCAACTTGGAGAGTGTATCCCATAAGTGGAAGTGCTCTACATGTGATATGTTGTCTAAATGATTGAAGTACTTGCCATTTGAATCTTTTTTGCCCTCAACACTTAAAACAGTGGTGCAAAAAATGCCATAAAAATCACAAAATGAAAAATGCCAAATAAAGTTGTTTTTCTATTTTTGCTATATAACATTTTTGTAGTGTACTGAATCACAATATGTTGTGGTGGTATATAGACCATTACTAAGACTAGGCTTAGGCAGTTCTCACTTTTGTAATAAACTGTACATAGATACTATACATCACTACATAAGTACATGCAACCATGTATGCAGCAGCTTCTATAGGAATAGGATTTAACTCTTTCTATGTGATCTAAGGAGCCTATCTCATCACCAGCATTGAATTCATCATCTACATTATTTCACTGGAGAAAAACTTCTTAATCCCTAAAAATGTTAACCCTTATGCTGCTGGGGCTAATTTTGGCAATATGAAATGATGCAAAAAAGCTGAGAAATGACTGAAACCCTGGCATATTGATACTCATCTGAGAGTGCTCAGTGAGAGCTATCCAATGAAGGGTTCAGATGACATGACAGGGTTCAGATGGTTTTCAAAATTTTCCATCCTTGTACTTTGGACGAAAGTAGCCTCAGCATTGGAAGGGTTAAGAATTTAAACTCTTGACAATATGTTTTGATGAGTATTTTGATTTATCATGTTAATGCTCTTCTATACTTGGTCTTAAAGCGCTTCAGGATTATCCATCATCATAAATTAATGAAAGGATAAATTACCATTTTCACCTAAGTTGATTTGATTTGAATAAAGAGGTTCTTTAATAGTTTTTGGCATCACTCTTACCATCTAAGGATAAAAGTCTGACTGGCACAGAAACTGTTACACGTTTCATTGGCCTTCAGCTGCACATCAGACAAAGTCTTTATTTTCATTCAAAACTAATAACATTCAGCCACACTACAGTGCTTGTGTGAGGGAAAAACATATAGATTTGTATGATATATCTTACTATTGTACCTACTAGTTACTAGTTCCTCAGGCAATTTCCTCTGTCCAGAATCTAACAGTGAAATCTGTGTTAAGTCACATTTCCAAGGTTGGAATTGATTATACCATTACATTAGAACCTGTATAAGTGTAACACCTACTGACCAGGAATGCATGATTAACCTATTATATACAGGTGTTCAAAGTGGGAAGATTCTTAATGGGTTCCAAGTAGGGAGGTTCTCTGTCTACTGGACGAGTTTTGAACAGGTTGGGATGCTTCTGCAGAAAGTGTTCTACTTTAGGTGATTAACCCTTAAGCTGCTGGTGGTTAATTCGTCCAATACAAAATTATGCAAAAACCTGAAAAATGACTGAAACCCTGGCAAATGGGTACTTATCTGAAAGTACTCAGCGAGCGCTATCCAGTGAATACCAACTTGACAGGGTTTAGATGGTTTTCAATTTTTTTTTGCGTTCTTGTGTCTTGGATGAAAGTAGGCTCAGCATCAGAAGGTTTAAGAATATGTTACTTGAGGTGTTTAACATACTAAGGTGATCACATATACAGGTTCCACTGTACTACTTGGTTATCACTCTTCTTCATACTCCTATTGTTATCAGGTGTTGTGTCCAACGATAATGTAGTCATATCTTTCATACTTTTGTATAGCCGGCATCGCTGGTAGTGCTCTGTGTACATAGTGGTAAGAGGGACGTGCTCAAAGTACAAAGCTCTGCGTTGTATTTACGCTGTGGTTGTGGTTAGAAATTCAATTGTTCTCTCTTTGTATTCCTGACCTCATCGCAAGCACTACGCAGAATATATACTTCCAGTCCCAGCACAGCAGTACTGCCGATACAGGGGGCCGTTTCTTGTACAGCAGTAAAATACGGCTCTGTATTATACAGTAAAAATGCAATTCAGGAATTTGGAAAATGGGTATTTTGCAGTTGTATGAGAAACGGGGCCCCGTTTGCTGTAGTGCATATGATATATACGTACAAGCCAAGGTTCTCACGCACAGTTTATTGCTACTTTAATGGCTAACGGGCCTGGAGTAGATACTGCACCACAGAGGCCCCTCTCATAGTTAACCCTTATGCTGCTGGTGGCTGATTTGGCCAATACAAAATTATGCAAAAACCTGAAAAATAACTGAAATCCTGTCATATGGGTACTCATCTGAAAATACTCGGCGAGAGCTTTCTAGTGAATACCAACAAGACAGGGTTTAGATGGTTTTTGAAAAAAATCTGGTGCTTTGGAAGAAAGTAGCCTCAGCATTGGAAGGGTTAAGATAGGGGGGCTCTGGGGTGTAGTCTCCCCATAGGTTTTAGTATTCAAATGTGGTCTTATACGCACACCTAGGAGAGAGGACCATGTTACTAGGTGGACATTCTGTGATTTGGGTACCTAAAAACGTCACAAGAAACAATATGCAAAATCAATAGGATGGCTGTACCTTAATTTTAGGTAACATAAATGTATGCCAGTTCTATGGAAATTTCTTTAACCCTTTGGCTGCTGGTGACTAATTTGGTCATTACAAAATGATGCAAAAAAGCTGAAAAATGACTGAAACCCTGGCATGTGGATACTAATTTCATCTAATTGTTAATATTGGTCACTCTAGCATGACCTAGAATTTGTTAAATAACATTTCTAAAAAAATTGAAATTTATCAGTGGTTCAATTCACTTAAAATATTACTTACCCATATTCCAGTATGCCACAAAACATGTTCATGCTATCTTTATAGGCCTGTACAATAACTGCCTTATACTAATGATAATAACTATGTAATCCCTTTGAAGTCGGCACTCTGTGTTCTTCTTGGGCTGAGGTGTCTGTACCAAGAACCCTGTATGAACAGAAATGCGCTGAACCAGTTTCTTCCTGTGGGATTCTATACTCCTCTGTATAGGCTATGGGTTTACCAACTTGCTTGGTGCATTTTGATGTCATCCATGATTGAATGTTTTCCAGGTCATCTGGAGGCAGAAATGAGAACTAATATCCTTGTGATCTATTAGTATGTTCATCATGCTAGTTCAGGAGATTTTATCATATTCAAGTTTGCTGCTAGTAGATAATTGGGAACAGCTCAACTCTGTCCATGCATCGTTCTTGATGCGCTATTGCAATGTTTCATGAATGAAACCAATATTAATACCTATCAATTTGATATGCTTGGGTTTTATACTACAAGGTTGTTTTTTTCACCACACTGTTTTTGTTGTTATAGTTGAAGTGTTTGTTTTGTTTGCAAGAGGCACCTATGACTCTCTAAATGTGAAACTCTAGCCAGGAAACCATGGACTATGAAGGGAAAGATATATATATATGTATATATATATATATATATATATATATATATATATATATATATATATATATATATATATATATATATATTTATATATATTTATATATATTTATATATATATATATATTTATATATATATATATATATATATATATATATATATATATATATATATATATATATATATATATATATATATATATATATATATATATATATATATATATATATATATATATTTATATATATTTATATATATTTATATATATATATATATTTATATATATATATATATATATATATATATATATATATATATATATATATATATATATATATATATATATATATATATATATATATATATATATATATATATATATATATGAGTGTGTGTCCATGCTGATCTCAGTGAATATTTACCAGTGTTTGCAGGCATTAAGCTCTGTCCATAAAATGCCATAATAATTGCCCAATGTTATTGAATTTTTGGTTCTGAAAAAAAATTATTGTCCCTCACTGCGCGATGCTAGTATTGATTTCATTTTGCTCATTTAAAATGATGATGATATTCATTAATGAAGCATCGTATTCTCTACAGAATTACATTAAAACAGTATTTTCAGTTAATTAAACCTTGCTAGATGTGGCCGAAACTTCCTATGTAATCCTGAAATTTTTTTAAGGAAAAATCTAGGATTTTCTAGGTAAATCCCAGAATTTTCTAGGTAAATCCCAGGATTTCCTAGGTAAATCCTAGGATTTCCTAGGTAAATCCCAGGATTTCCTAGGTAAATCCTAGGATTTCCTAGGTAAATCCCAGGATTTCTTTGGTATATCCCAGGATTTCCCCAGTATCCCAAGCTTTATTTGGTGAGAGTCTATGGTTGACTTGGTGCTCTGTGTCACTGCACTGCTCAGCAGATTGGGCTTGTTGGTCCGTCTCATGGTTATGGTCATCTTCTTTTCTGCCTTGTTGTTTTGTTAACACAGTACAGTCTTATCTGAGGAAGCTGTGTCTTCTGGGCTAGATGAAAACTGACCAATCTGCTTAGTAGTGCAGAGCTAAAATCTCTTTGTACCTTTATCGAATGTGGCTCATATTTTCTAGGAAATCCTTGGATTTTCCACAGAAATGCTATTGATATTGTTAGATTATCTGGGGAAAATTCCAATATTCCCTTCATATTCCGAGCTTCATTTGGTATGGGTAGACTGGCGGTCTCTCTTGAGTAGGTTTGACTCTATACCATAGCACACAGAGCAGTCAACCCAGATGCTTTAACGAGTTACCTGGTGCTTATTCATTATCCTTTATTATAGTTTTCATTTTCCATTCTCAGGTAGTGTCCCTAATTAGTATGTGGTAAATTTTACTGATTGTTTCCCAGTTCAAAAAGCAATGAGAACCAAAATCATTAGAAATGAAACTTAATTGAAATGAGTTAAAAAAGATGTCAGTTAATTGTATATCCAGCTTAATCTCACTGTACGAGTGCCTATTGGAATACCCTTATAGCTGTATGGTCACGTTAAGGTGACTTAAAATGTGCTGTCTAGCTGTATTTAATTACTCTATCTAGGGATTTCTTACCGAGATAGTGGCAGCATAATGGTTTTACAACCGTACAAGAAAGCAGTAACTGCCATTTTAATGATGTCCTTATAATAACTGTTCATTACTATTTGACTTAAAATTAGCAATTCATGGGTTCTCTGTAACTAGAGATTGAAGGATTCCAAATCCTCTTTAGTTGTTGATTAATATTCTTTCATCATTTGAATCCCCAGGATTATTTCTATCCCAAGGATTATTTCTATCCCAAGGATAATTTCTAGTGGTTCACACTAAGGATATTTTCTTGTATCACCAGTTGAGATATCCTTATGTATATAATTGTATATATTGTTCTTTGTGTGTGAGTGTGTGTGGTTTTGGAAGGATGAGTTCCCAGAAAGTTATTATGGGAATTGAGGACAAGTTATATTGTGCTATGAACTATAAAAGCTTATTTTAATGTGGATTTTCCTGATGAGTGGGATTTTGCATTGATCCCGCTTATCATCCAGAATATGGATGCGGGGTTGCAGCAATGAAAAAGAAAGCGAGTATTGTTCTTTTGTTATTTTCATATGTTTAATCTGTGTTTCAAGAACCGATTAATAAGTGGGTCACTAAAAAGTGGGTCACTAAAAGTGGGTCACTGAAAGTGGGTCAAAGCATTGGTTAATTTTGTGTTATCGAGGTTGATGTCTCTTAATGCTAACCAAACTCTTGTGAGTTAAGAAGGTTGAGTATATATACAGTAAGTGGTCGAATGCTGTAAATGCAGTGAACTTGCAGTTTGGCAAATTTACAAAATGCTAATTTTGAGACTTTTCTTTCCAAGAAAAGGTGGAAATGACCTTAATTGGAAAATAAGGTTTAGAAGCTAGATATTGAAACTAACAACTGGTGAATCAAAGAAGAAGTCTATTACTAAAGAAGATGAGGTGTGGGTTGCGGAACTTACTTATGATAGCCCTTTCTGGTGAACAGATATCCTTAACAAAAATGTTGGGTTCAAACGACTAGTTTTCAATCTGTGCGAATCTCCTTACAGAAGACTGAATAAGGCATATCTTTTTTCTTGATTTTGGTAATGAATGAAAATGAATACCATCAATAAGCGTGTGAGTTTGATTTAAAGAAGTCTGTACATACCAATATTGTGAACTGAAATTAAGATGACAAGGGTCCAGAATAGGATGCTTTTGTTAACCCTCCTCCTGCTGGTGGCTAATTTGGCCAGTACAAAATTATGCAAAAACCTGAATAATGACTGAAACACTGGCATATGGGTACTCATCTGAGAGTACTCATCGAGAGCTTTCAAATGAATACCAACATGACAGGGTTGAGATGGTTTTAGAATTTTTTTGCATCCTTGTGCATTGGACGAAAGTAGCCTCAGCATTGGGCGGGTTAAATAGCATCAATGAAACCTGTGGAGGGTTAAACAAAAGCAATGGATCGGGTGCAAGATCCAAGATGGCAGAAATACATGTCCAGGTGTAGGAAGTGGTGTATTTTAGGTAGATATTTGAAGGCACTGTTTTCTATATATCGCACCCTCTACTACATACTGAACAATGTACCTAGCTGGATGTTGTAACTCCCTTTCACTGTAACATATAAAAAGATCCTATGGCCTTACTTATATCAGGCTTCGGAAATTGTGAAGAATTTCAGTGGAATTGATATTAATATGTATTGGCATGGAGTACATGACTAAGGAATTTTGGGGAGTTCCAAGGGAATCAATATTCTTATGTATTGATACTGGTAAAAAGTACAGTGAAGAATTTTGAGAAATTCCAGTGCTATCGACATTACTATCTAACAATACTGGTATATAGGTTACTAAAAGGGAGATTTGAAGGGTATCACTGGAATTAATATTCATTCCTATTGATACTATTCCTAAAGAAATACATCTCTAGCAAGTTATGAGTTTCAATGGAATCAATATTTATTTTTATTGATACAGTTACTAGTGGTAAAGAAATACATCCCTAGGGAATTTTAAGGATCTCCAGTTCAACCAATATTCCTATCTATTGATACTGGTAGAGAGTACATCAGTAGGGAGTCTTTTTGAAGTTTCATAATTGTTCCACCCGTAATAGTATGTGTATGTAAATGAGGATTATCAACTTCTTCGACTTAGTTGCTGTGTATTTTGGCATCAGTAGCGGTGTTGGATTATCATTATTATTACTACATACGGTATATCTAGTTAAGTGTTCACTTTGCTGTTATAATACATGCCACGAGGTGGTGGCGGTAAGAAAGATCGCAACGGGTCGCTACGTGCAGCGATGAAAATATCAGATAATAAAGGCTCTGAGTTCGTGCACGTACCCCGTTGGGTGGGGCTTCTTGTCCATAGAGTGGTGTCACGGTACCGTGTGGACTCTCGGATGATGAAATATATTGGAAATCAAGGCTCCGAGTTCATTCAGGGTTCCTGGTACCGTGTACCACAGAATGCTAAAGATAGCAAGTCACTTGACCACACTAATGTTAAAAATGTCATTCTCGTTAGAATTGATAAAGTTATGCGTTCTCAATCAATCGGGACAATCCTGCAGTGTTTGTCTCGTCTTAATGCTTGTGTTTTATTTCCTTTTTTCTTTGTTAAATGTGAAGAGTATGAATGAGAGCTCTCTAAAGACGAGAGGAAGATGATGGTTGCGTGGGAGATGTGATATACGTCTCTGAACACAATTTACAGCACAATAACATTTTTGATAAATCTTGCAGTTGAAATTGATTGTTCAAGGTTGCGTCAATGTTCCAATGCGGCATGTTTAAATGCTTTTTATGTTTAAATGAAAACTTCACTTTTCTTACACATGCATTTTGTGAGCTGTTGTTGCATTCTTGGTGGTTGTACAAGTTCATACAGTCCTACATTCTCATTAGAATGGTATGTACAGAAAAGGAAAATTCAGGTTATGATACCTGAAAACTAGTGATATGATTCATTGTGCTTTGGATTGATTTAAGGTTTCTGTTACCCAGCAATGGTTTTACCTGTCATGTTTATAGCATAACCCTGATGCTGTTGGTTGCTAAGTTGGCCAATACAAAATGATGCAAAGAACCTGAGAAATGGCTAAAACCCTGGAGAATGGGTATTCATCTGAGAGTGCTCAGTGAGAGCTATCCAATCAATACCAACATGGCAGGGTTAAGACAGTTTTCAAAAATCTTTGCATCCTTGTACATTGGACGAAAGTAGCCTCTGTATTGGAAGGGTTAAACATGGTGTATGTAGAACGTGTGTTGGGATGACAAAAGCTGGCAACTAATCACAACTGAGGACTGCAAAGTGGCGGATGTGCCCACAGTTTTCACTGCAATATAATTGCAAGGAACATTGGCGTAATCTTGTAAAGTTTGTATTATTTACACATTGATTGCAGTGTTTTGATAGGGACCTGTAGTGGAGTAGTTCCTTTAAAGAATCTGTATTTTTCGAGCAACCATAAGGCTCACTTAGTGTTAAGTGAGTCCATTCAAAAAGGAAACATGGGTTTCCATCAAGAAAAACTTCACCTACTCACATTTTACACAAAAATATCAAAAGCATGCATTTTGATAATACTCATAAATGGAAATTTGCAATTATTTGGTATTAGATCTCTTTTCTCCTTGATGACAAGGAAATAAGAGCCACAGCCACATATTTCCATGTGATTGGAAATCATCAAATGTGAGGGTTTATTCTTTTTGATCTATTCCACCAGAGGTTTCTTGTTATTTCTTGGACACAAACTACACAGCTTTTTGTCTGGCAAAGATGTTTTGCAATGTCACTCCATCCTGTAACTTAGATATGTTTGATTACAAAGTGCAATATCCAATATGGTACTGATTGATCAAAAAATAAATTAAGTGCCATCTTGGTATTCATAATACTTCTTATTCCACTTGTCAAGGCCTGCAAGTGTGAGCCTTAAAGAAATGTTCACTTTCTCTGGTTTCAATATTGACATTACGGTATAGAAATATTACAACTGAAAAATCAATGGGAAAGATTGGACAAATTTACTTGCCAATTTGCTATTATTTAGTGACTTAAATTTTGAGCAGATAAGCATTAAATTCACTGACTCATTGGATGTGCGTTTATGGTGACAACTGGAGATGGATATTGTATAAAAGCTGTGTATTTTGTGTCCAGGGCCTGCTTGTTGGCCAGTGCTGGCTGTATATGGCCTCCAAGGATAACCAACATAGCGCCACTTATGGTGAAATAAGTTAACGATATAGAGAGAATGTGTTATGGAAATACTGGAACCTAATGAAACAATTGATGCCTTAGTAGAGATAATTGTTTTCGATTTTTGGTGGTGGAAGTTGGATTTTACTCTGTAGTCTTTGGGCAGTGGTACGACTTTTACTCACCAGATGGTGCTATATTGGTTATTTTTGTAGGTCACGACCACCAGACAGATGGTTTGGGGTCTGAATTGGGATGTTTAGTTTTGTAAGCATAAAAATAACCTTATCCCATTTTTGTATACCAAGGGTTTGCTCTTGTGTACCAGGTAAAAATTCATATTTTTGTGTATACATCTTACAAATAAAAGATACAAGCAGTATTTGGTGTGTTTTCATTGTTTATTCTTTTTATTCGTCCTCTATAAACCTCTTCATGCTTAGAGGTCCCCTTAGAATATTGCCTGGATCTCTTATACTTCAAATATTATTCATAAAAAAGTGTGAATTTATAAATATTTCATCTGATCCTGTTCTTTAGATATATGTACAGATGGAATACCCTATTTCTTCAGTAATTCGGGACACTTTTACAAATTTTATGGGTTGAGGGTGGCCCATGTTTTCTGAAAATACAGACCGAGCTGAGTATTAAGGGCCAAATTTCCCTGAAATTATTTTGCACAATATTTGTAGTGGCCCTAATTCTTAGGGTGGTCTAAATTTCTGAGAATTTACGGTATGAACAGTAAAACAGTATTCCACAAAACAGGTCTTTTTCTGAAGGTTCCAGGCATGATTGGGTAAGTTATACATATATTTTACATAATTCCTGACATTTCTATACATTGATACATCAAAAAGTTTCTTGAATACATACCAAGTCCTGAATACATACCAGTAACCTTTAAACGAATGCTTAAAGTCTGCTTAGCAAACATCCATAGAGTATATAAAATAAGAGTATCAGTTGTTCAAAATTAAGGATTAACTAATACATGAGCAGCAGAAAATTCTGTTTGGAAAAAAAGGTATAAAAAAGTTCAAATACCTTAACCCTTATGCTGGTGGTGGTTAATTTGACCAATACAAAATGATGAAAAAAAACGAAAAATGACTGAAACTTTGGCAAATGGGTACTCGGCCAGAGATATCCAATGAATACCAACATGACATGGTTCAAATTATTTTCAAAAATCTTTGCATCCTTGTGCTTTAGATGAAAGTAGCCTCAGCATAAGAAGGGTTAAAGCAAAATCATGAATCTACACCAGTAACCTTTAAATGAACGCTTGAAGTCTGACTAGCAAACATCCAACACAGATAGCTCTTTACTATACATATTTCACCTCTGCTTTTCAGTTTATAAAGTAAGAATATCAGTTGTTCAAATGTATAAAACCGCTAATAATGAGGTGTTTTTGAGGACATTGTCCACGAAAACAGTTTAAAAGTTATATATGTAATACATACTGTCTTTACTTCCTGGTTTTTACTGTAGTCTGGATACTTCCACACACTCACATTTTTAGGTCAAGCTATATGGTTTCTGGCCATACTGTAACCCACAATAAAAATTATTGCACCTTGTAAATTATTGCACCATTGCCATGCAGTTTTGCCAAAACGTAAGTGCAGGATGTGTGCAGTAAACATTGCAGTATTTGAAAATATAAATAAAAATATTATCTTCTTACACTAAGCATGCGCTTAAAAGATAAAGTGTAATATTGCAGTATTTGAAAATATAACTGAAATGTTGAATTGATACACCAAGCGTACGCTTAAAACATTAGTGGTGAAGCTAGTACAACTCATACATACTTTCGCCTTACAAACATTTCCAAAACTCTTGATTGTCGAGTGCTACATAGTTTGCCAGCAGAGGCAGAGCGATAAGAGCACGGCAAATTACTCGAATGGTTTGTGATGTTTAGTGGATTTAAATAAGTCACATTGTGGCAATGCCTCCACTCTTTGGTTTTACCTCACAGAGAAGTCAAAATCGCCGATCCGAAAATCGCCGACTTCCTGAACGGCCGATCGCAAAAACGGACGGACTCATTGGGCCCTCCTGAAATATACCTTCATTTCCCCCTAATTCAGTAATTGAACTTTACATTCTCCAAATGTCAAGTGTCATAAACATTCTTATTAAATATTCTGTGTTTCGATATATGTTTTTGTTTAAATCTGAATGTTAATTATGGACGTAATTACGCCACAAAGCCAAGACATCCTAAAATTAGAGCGGCTACTAGCTAGTAGCTACGCCGACTTATCTTCTTGAAATATCCTTTTTTAACCCTTATGCTGCTGGAGGCTAATTTCGCCAATACCAAATCATACAAAAATCCTGAGAGATTTTTGAAACCCTGTCACATGAGTACTCATCTGAGAGTACTCAATGAGAGCTATTTAATGAATACCAACATGACAGGGTTTAGATGGTTATCAAAAATCGTTGCTTCCTTGTTCTTTGGATGAATGTAGCCTCAGCATTAGAAGGGTTAAGTCCAAAATCCGTCTAATGTTAAATGATACCACTTAAAACCAATTCAAAACTTTTTTTCACTTTCCAAACACGTATACACGGACACTAAGCCTAATTGATTTCCAATTAATAGGGCCCTTTTTGCGAACGGCGATTTTGACCATATACTCTCCCAGGGACTATAGGCTCCATCCACTGGTCTCCGTTCACCATTGAAAACAAGATAACTGAACCCTTTCGCTGCTGGTGGATAATTTGAACAACACAAAATTATTTTGCTTTGGACAAAAGTAGACTCAGCTTCACAAGGGTTAAGTACGATAATGCAGGTGCGAACAGCAGAAAAACTTTTTTCCACCGTTCTTTCAAAAACAGCATTTTAAAAAGAAGAAATTCTCCATGTTTTTTTACGATGGTGCAAGTGTGAACGGCAGAAAAAAAATTCAAAAACAGCAGAAAAAAAAAAAATTTCTTTTCTCCACCGTTTTTCCATTTTCCAAAAAGCTGTTTTTGAAAAAACGGTGGAAAAAAATTCTGCCGTTCACACTTGCACCATCGCAGAAAAAAATCAAAAGAAATTCTCAGCTGTTTTCCCAAAACACCGTTTTTTTTCAAAAACTGTCTGTAACACCTGCAGCATCGTAGTTAACATGGTTAAGATGTGTACATCCTTGTATTTTAAAATGTCATGGGAGAGCCACAAGGTGCTATGTGCACATAGAAACCCCTCTTGTCCGGGTACTTCACTGGAGAATCTCCGTTTGATCTAACCCTGCGATGCGGTGTTCTGATTTTGCCACCAGGGGCGCTATCATCGCCACCCCCTGCCGTCAGTACCCTCCTGCGCGGGGTCCTCGTCTTTAAGTTCTTATCACGACTCGTCGTCACTGAGGAAAGTCGCCGCGATGGGATTTTTGGACTCTTGTTCTTCTGCATTAGTGCCAGCCACTCTTGTCTCGTTCTCCTAGGTTCATCCTTTGGCATGATACCCCTTTCAGAGGGTGACTGCACCTCAATGAGCGCTCTTCTTCCAAGCCCCCTTTTCCGCGAAGACCCCCTATCGTACGGGGATTGTCTATCCCCACTCCTCCGTTTTTCCCCACTTCCAACATCACGATTCAGGCGAGATTTCGGCCGCTCGTTTTCCGGTGTTCGAATCTCATTTAAGGCTTGCCTTTTTGCCTTTAGCTCCGCAAACTTCCTCTTCAGTTCGGTGTCTTTGCTCAAAACCTCCTGTCGCTTTTCCTCGAGTCGTTTCATGCGACATTCGAGTAACTGAACCCTTGTCTTGTTACCTAGTTTCTCAAGTTCCTTGGAGTTTTTCAATTCCGATGAAGATGATAGCGACACTCTTCTGTTTGTGTGTGCTGACTGCAAAGACGACGACGATGATGATGTCGTTAATGAGGTTGACAAAGGGTCATTGTTATTCATATCACTGTGGTCAATTCTTTCCATCTTGACACCAGAAAGTTCGTAGTCATCATAAATAACCTCCATCTCTTCTCTTGGTTGCGGAATAGAATACACACTCCTAGTATCAACTGTGTACTTTGGATTGCTGACAGTTGTCAATGGCATGCGAGCAATGTGAGTGTTATCTTGAGACACGGTACTAACTCCAACATTTGCAGTCTTACGCTGTCGCGACGTACTCTTGACATTACCACTTTGCCTTTGAAGATTCGATTTTGATTTCGACGACGAACTACTAGTAATCGATCTACTTGTACTTGCACGAACTGTACTACATGTAGTACTATTAGTCGCTCTGTCCTGGCCGCGATGGTATCTTTTAAGAAACGTACTACTTGCAGCACCTATCCCCCGCATCCGATCATCATCGTGATAACCTTGATCCATACTGATCTTTTCGCTCTCCCAGTTCTGCCCTAGTACACAAAATGCATAGAGAATCTGAGAAGTTCACGCTGCTATAGTTTTCCCCACACCTGCCCTAGAAATAGACACGAAATGGAGCTGATTTCGGGCGTGATGGTATGTAGATGCGACAGTTGCGTCTTGTCCGTTGCGTTTGGAATGTTACTAGTATGTTGTTATGTCTGATCGCGAGCGACGCTACCTTGACTTGGCTTTGCCCCAATACCAACTAAGCATCTCTTCAAATACAAACGCTCGGTCAAAAGTGCAATTCACCTTTGAATTGATCGAAGCAAAGGGTAATTTCCACTTGGCTGAGCAAAACGTGTCCTGCAGTGCTATTTCTGTCATGACCAGTACGGCCTACCCGTCTTAAAACCAATTACACCCTTCATCATCTAATCCCGTCCGTCAACACTTGATCTTTTCGACAAACCTGCTCAGGGGAGAAATTACCGCATCAGCATATTTTGAAACAGGGCCTTGGGCAAAATATATGGAATAGTTTACTTTAAATGGTAGTTTTCAGTTAATGTTTGTGAGCGAGAGCTTAATTGCCGCTACATGGTTCCTTTCAAGTGTTGAATAAGCTCCAAAACCATTCCCCTGTATAATAATCCAGTTATGCTTATCTGTATGCTTTATAATTTATGGGTTAAGACTATTAGTTATTCATGCTACTTTGTTCCCATTGTTCATTTATTGTTCTTTTTGATATATATACATATATATATATATATATATATATATATATATATATATATATATATATATATATATATATATATATATATATATATATATATATATAACAATATATATATATATATATAAATATATATATGTATATATATATATAACAATATATATAAATATGAATAAATATATATATATATATATATATATATATATATATATATATATATATATATATATATATATATATATATATATATATATATATATATATATATATATGTTAATTTTGTAATGCAAATTACAGTCAAATATACATAAATAAAATACATAAATAAATAAAAGTCGAAAATGAACCAGGCGGCCATAAAGAAATAAATAAAGATCAGATTATAAATTTAAGACGAAATACACACGACAATCTTAAAGAGCAATCGGTTTCGCAAAACCGCAACCATGTAAAAAGAACTCTCAAGCCAACTATACAAAAAACAGAACGATTATAAATATTCACATGAATGAAAATAGCGCAGTGGATGATAGACATAAATCATGTTAACCCGGCCAGCTATATCTCAATGCCTTTTTTGTTTTATTATATCCCTTCTAATGCTGAGGCTACTTTCGTCCAAAGCACAGGGCCGCAAGCGTATTCTGAAACCATCTAAACCCTGTCATTCTGGTATTCATTAGATAACTCTCACTGAGTACTCTCAAATGAGTACCCATATGTCAGGGTTTCAGTCATTTTAAAGTTGTTTTGCATTTTTTCTATTAGCCAAATTAGCGACCAACAGCATAAGAGTTAATACGTACAAGATAACAAGAGTTAAATGGCCATTTTCAAATATGTGCATTCGTCAATATCTACTATCCCTTCTGACGCGGATGACGCTATACTGCTGCTACTTGTGTCGCTGGTGTAGCTATCATGCCCACCGCCACTACTGTTAATTCCAAATCTTCATAGTCTTCTTCCAATACTGCTGCTGCTACTACTGCTGCTGCTGCTGCACTACTACTGTTTTTGCTACTACTTCTGTTTTTCGTCTACTACTACTACTACTACTACTACTACTACTACTACTACTACTACTACTACTACTACTACTACGACTACTACTACTACTACTACTACTACTACTACTACTACGACTACTACTACTACTACTACTTTTTTTCTTCTACTACTACTACTACTGCTGTTGCTGCTGCTGCTGCTCCTACTACTACTACTACTACTACTACTACTACTACTACTACTACTACTACTACTACTACTACTACTACTACTACTACTACTACTACTGACTCTGGGGTAACAAGTTCGGGTCATAGTATGGTATAACAACTGGAGGACGGTAGGTACCCTATCAAAAGACCTAGGTAAATAGTCACAAAATGTGTGATCGTGTACTCTCAGCTCCCATAAGAATTTAGGCAATTTGTTATCATGTGGGCGTACTGGGTATTGCGCAACGCGGTTTTAAGGCTCAAATTACCTTGATCAATTTCGTCACCTGCAGTGTAATTGGTACGGTACTATCTACCTTGTTACGCAAGAACTTGCACCCTACTGCTAAACTGTTAATTAAACATCTTGGACTACTGATAAGCCCTTTAACCCTTCTAATGCTGCGGCTACTTTCGTATTTAGCACAAGGATGGAACGATTTGTCATGTTGGTATTCATCGGTTAGCTTTCGTTTAGTACTCTCAGATGAGTACCCATGTTACAGGGTTTCAGTCATTTTTCAGTTTTCTTCATCAGTTTGTATTGGCCAAATTAGCCACCAGCAGCATAAGGGTTAAGTAAAATAAAGAGGGTGTTTATAGATGGACAAGTTTCTACCTGGCGGGGATACATGTAATTAACCTGATCACGGACGTGAGACAATGACCACTGTAGGGGGAGCTACCTTTGGTTTCTTGTTGTGATTCAAAGGTGGTGCTTCTCAATTTTCAAAAAACAATTAAAACCCAATTTTGCGCTATCATTGGCTTTCTCTTTAATTCGAATAAAAAGGGGCGATGTGTTCATCACCGCATCTTGTGACTGTTATTCAAACTTGGAATGTCCTTTATGCAATGATACATGTACTTAAAATTAGTTTGCAATCAAAAAGGTTATGTAAACACGTAAGGGTCTTCCCACAATAGTAAAGTTGTCTAGGGCATTAACTATCGCCAGCTCGTTGTGCCTCACATCGCTACAAAGGTCCAGGGTTCGAATCTTGTTTGAGGCATGTGAACAAGTTATCAGTGACTATAAACCTCCACCATTAACTACTGGGTGCCATGATCTTTTTCTATGACAGATTTAAAAGGATTTAAGACCCCAGAATATACGCATATTTTCAACCATCATATAATCCATACCATGTATATAGTTTTTTGTTTAATTTTCCAGATAAATTCATAATTCTTAGATATTTTTTCCATAAGCTCCTTGACCTGCCTTATGTTTTTTTTTGTTTCTGCTTAACAGTCTCTATATAACACACTATAGTTATTATCTTAGTTTGCATTTTGTATTATCTGCTGTTATATGTTTTATTATTTGTGCATATATATTGCATACTTTGTAGTTACTACAGTCAATAAAGCATATATATATATATATATATATATATATATATATATATATATATATATATATATATATATATATATATATATATATATATATATATATATATATATATATATATATATATATATATATATATATATATATTAACTATCGCCAGCTCGTTGTGCCTCACATCGCTACAAAGGTCCAGGGTTCGAATCTTGTTCGAGGCATGTGAACAAGTTATCAGTGACTATAAACCTCCACCATTAACTACTTGGTGCCATGATCTAGCCTTAGTATGAGGAAAAATGACATTAACATTGAATACTAATATCAGGTAGATATTGGATTACTGACAGAGGCGACCATTAGAAACGCCCCACTCCTCCCCCTTTTAAAAATGAAATAAAAAGATAGCAAGATGAATTACGAGGTAAGGTATTTCTTCGATGAATTCTAATTATATTATAATCTCGATCAATTAGTTAGCTTAAATAGGATTTAGTGTCCAATCCCGATACATACACGTATATACAATTATAATTTTGCCACCTAAGTTTTGGCTTATATTGTACTAATTCCATACAATAAATCGCAAATTTTACATAACAATAAAGCTTGTTAATATAAGCCAAAAGAAATATTGGCAAAGCCCTCTGACAATATTTAGTATGTCAGGGGATTGGCAGACATAAACATTGATTTAAAGGTTAGCTATTGTTGTTTTATAAACAGTTTAGTTACTAGCACGATGGCAATTAAAAGAAATCAATAAATCATTATCATGAGTGTGAAAGACACGGCTCTGACCGGCGTGAAAACTGCAAAGCAAGTCGAACGACACAAATACAATCAAATTCATGGTACACGTATTAATTGTCCCCTAAATTGAAATCACAATAGCACAACATGGAAGCCAAGTCCTACAACAAACGAAATGCCCGCGCAGTCCTTAAGATTACTGTTTTACCACGTTATGATGTTCACTGACCAAAAAAATAAATATGATAAACATCTCTCATCAAAAGTTGATCAGTAGGTTAATGTAGAATGATTTAGTCCATGTAATGGTTAGCTTAAGGAATATAACATGGTGTCAAAAAACTTACCCTTCGATTCATTCCACATTTACATCTTATACATGGATTGACACATATGAGGATATCTTAATTATACAGCAATATTCTATGAAACGTATTTCGTTGAAAGTGGTTCTTGTTAAATTTAACTGTGGAATGTGATTTTGTTTAGATTTTCATTTTGTCTGCCATTTTCTGACATGGCTCACCTCGGGACATGAGCTATCACACGCCGCAAACGGGATATGTTCCGGATTCATCTTGGATATGAACACTTCCTAATGGTAACATACTATTCTATATATTTCCCATGTTAGCCTTTTGCATGATCATCTTGTAGCTAATGGGGAAGAAAAACAAGGAAAACCAGTGACTTACCCTAAGTATTGTATTGTATTGTATGTTTATTTACTGTAAGTAAACAAAATTGTACATAATTATACAGAAACTTATAT
>OZ012685.1:48263359-48268062 GCA_963942565.1 Maea johnstoni | reverse complement strand
ACATACATGTATGGAATGATATTCAAGTTTGATATAATTCTTGTAGTCTCCCAACTCACTATCAAAGTACTTTTTTACCTTATTGGATTGGAAGAGAATCGGTCAATTCAAACAGGCGTCTTGCGTATAAGATGTCAATTGCGTTGCGGACTTTGGAGTAGATATAGATGGAAGTTATACGAAAGCAATATTTTAAAGTTTCACTTTGTTCTTCAGTTATGTACTTTAGGAGTTTAGGAGAATATTTTTCTCATTTGAACGAAACCCCAAAACAAAATGATGTCGATGAAATGTGAAAGGAACAAACAAGTGAAAGACTGAGAGTCGTGTACGATTACTCCGTATCGACATTTCCTCATTTTGTGAATTTTGATGGTCCTCGGTGAAGGATTTTGAATAGAGGATCCGTTTGAAATTATTATATATTTTTTCGGTACTTGACAAGTTTACTTCACACATTTTACATCTTGCTTAGCATGCAATTTTGTGGTGCTACACGTATTCTTCATTGAAAGATATTTTAGGCATTCACAGTTACAGAAGTATATAGGCAGAACGACCAGGTTAAAGTATTATAAGGGTACTACTACTACTACTACTACTACTACTACTACTACTACTACTACTACTACTACTACTACTACTACTACTTATAATGATAATAATGATTGATAGTTGATATAGCGCTCTTTCCATCTAAAATGTTCAAAAGTGCTTTGTAAAGAATAGTCAGTGGACAAATATTCATGGTCCATATAGTCAAATAAACTCCTTTCGAATTAGCAATGTTTTCAGCTATGTCTCGAAGTTTTGCACACTATCAGCAGCCTTGATGTTGTCTGGGAGCTCATTTCAAAGGCGTGGTACCTAGTGGGAAAACAGGATACAAGAATAACTCAACAAGCTACCTCAAGGCAAATAAAAACATCACTATCCATTCTTTCAGGGTACTTATGCGTATACTCAGGATCGATTAAAAGTCATCTCACCCAGATTGTTTTGGTTGTTTTCGAAGAAACCATACCGGATGAAAAACAAGATATAAATAGGTAGCGCATGTGATACATCAAGGCTTAACCCTCATGCTGCTGGTGACTAATTTTGCCAATATGAAATGATGCAAACAACCTGAAAAATGATTGAAGCCCTGGCACATGGGTACTCATATGAGAGTTACTCAGTGAGGGCTGTCAAATGAATACCAACATGATAGGGTTTGGATGGTTTTAGAAAATATGTGCGTACTTGTGCTTTGGACAAAAGCAACCTCAGCATTGGAATGGTTAAATGTTTTCGAAAGAAAAAGAAAGTACATAACGGTAAAAGTGGCTGATGGTCGATGTTGTTTTTATCTCCTCAGATGTAGTAAAAGGTATAGATTTTGCATTAAAAGAGATCAATAAATTCGCTTTTCCTCTGCAGTCGTGTGACAATGGCAAACAACTCGGCTATTGTTTCCGATAAGGCCTGGATGATGAGAGGAAGCAACATAGAGGAACATCACAAAGTCACTTCTAAGAGTAGGATGAAGAGAGTGGCAGCAAACGAAACAAAAACACGTGGGAACGATTGGTCGCCGTCCGATCCCTTACCGTGGAGACAACTCCAGGGAAGGGTGGATCGAAATTATTTAGCAATTTTAGGTAGTTGTGTAAATTCCGAAGAATTCTGGCGATTTCCATGAAACCAAGAACTCATATTTTCGCTTGAATTTACACACACACACGCGCGCACACGCGCATACATACACACATACATACATATATAGATATATACGAACAAACATACGTACATACATACATGCATGCATGCATGCATGCATACATACATACATACATACATACACACATATAAACATACATACATATAAACATACATACATGCATGCATACACACACACACACGCGCACACACATACATACATGCATGCATGTATACATACATACATACATACATGCATGCATGCATCCATGTATACATACGTACATACATACGTAAATGCATACATACACACGCACTCACACACACCTATATACATGCACGCACACAAGTACGCGCGCACACACACACATACAAATATACATTCATACATACATACATACATACATACACGCGCACACACATACACACATGCATGCATGCATGCATACATACGTACATAAATACGTAAATACATATACACACATGCATACACACACACGCACGTACACACACACACACACACACACACACACACACACATATATACATGCACGCACGCACGCACGCAAGCACACACACATACATACATACATGCATACATACTTACATTCATACATACATACACGCGCACACACACACATAATAATAATAATAATAATAATAATAATAATTGATATTTGATATAGCGCCCTTTCCACCTATAATGTTCAAAAGCGCTTTAGAGTCATTGGACAGTTGTCATGGTCCATATAGTCAATAGCAATGTTTTCAGCTGTTTCTTGAGGTTTTGCACACTATCAGCAGCCTTGATGTTGTCAGGGAGCTTATTCCAAAGGCGTGGTGCATAGGCACAGCATGCTTTGTCACCAAACCTTTTCAGATTAGTGAGTGGTATCTGTAATAAGTTCTTAGTGTTTGATCTTAGAGTCCTTGTATTAGCATGTTTGACTAACAGTTCCCTCAAGTATAGAGGGGCACATCCTTGCATGCATTTGAAAGTCAAAAGCAGAATCTTGAACTCAATCCTTTTCCTGATGGGCAGCCAGTGAAGATCTTTTAGAACTGGTGTAATGTGATCATACTTTCTGGAGCCACTAACCACTCTAGCAGCATTGTTTTGGACTTTCTGGAGCCTGCATAGCAGCTCATCAGTGATTCCACAGAGAAGTCCATTACAATAGTCAAGGCGTAATGTCACCAGTGAGACGATGGCACTATTGGTTGTATCAGTATTGAGAAATACATACATACATACATGCATGCATACATACATACATGCAAACATGCATTCACGTATACATACGTACATACATACATACGTAAATACATACACATACATGCATACATACACACGCACGCGCACACACACATATATACATGCACGCACACATGCACGCACGCACGCACGCACACACACTCATACATACATACATACATACTTACATTCATATATACATACACATGTATTCACCACTGGAAGAGGCAAAGAAGGATTAGAGATCGCACTCGGTTTCTGCTCTCTTCATTCATCTCTCTGCTCCCATGTGCCCAAGCACTCTTCTATATTTATGAAACAACAACTTACACGTCACTTCTATAGATGTTCTCAGTCTGACTTGTGCAGTGGATGCATCTTTGCTGATAGACAACCTGGTAAAAGTTAAGAACTTTAAGAACTTAAAGAACTCAAAGACATGATGAACAAAGTATACATACAGGACATCAACACCAAGGATAGGAATTGAAAGGAACCCGAAAGTTTACCGTGTGGGTAACGCTTTATCTTGTGGACAGCGTCCTGTGATACTAGCAGAGTCAGGAATCATACGTTCAGGATAACCTGGAATACCAATTAAAGGTATACTCATATAAACAGTGAACTCATATAAATTGTATACTCATATACAAATATACTTACTAGTATATAAACAGTATACTCATATAAACAGTAAACTCATATAAACTGTATACTCATATAAACAGTATAATCATATTGACAGTATACTCATATAAACAGTATACTCATATAAACAATATACTCATATTGACAGTTTACCCGTATACACAGTATACTGATATAAACAGCATACTAATATAAACAGTATACTCGTATACACAGTATACTCCTATGAACACTATACTCATATACACAGTATACGAATATAAACAGTAGACGAATATAAAACGTATACAAAGTGCTTTAGAGGAAGATTGTTTAAGCCAAGAGGAACACCATCTTTCGGTCAAGTATTTCCCAATATTTTTCGTCGTTAGTGAAAACAGTATACTGTGAAACAAACAGTATACTCATATAAACAGTAAAACATATAAACAGTATACGCAAGAGACAAATAGGAGAGAGACTGACCAGGTAGGAAAGATGCGGAACTACCTGCAATCAGTTGCAGGTGTGGTTGCTATCTGTACAGTCCTAATACAGGGTATACCCGAGCGGTCTGAGGTGTACACAAGGAGGGGTAGGAGCATTGGACTGGGTGCAGATTCCCTGCTGAAGACATACACCAATACAACAGCGGCAGCGAGTGATACAGGGTGCGCCTTCCGTTGTCTGGAAAACTCGGCATGCGAATCGTTTCAGTGGCATTCCGGTCAGCAATTGTGCCAATTGCACAACACGACCGGCAGTGGGGGCGGATTGATGTACGCACTGGCCGGAACGGACTACTATGAACCGAACGGATTGGTGTGGGACCAGGCTTACATAAAGTTCTGGAACCAACGCACACAGTTAGAAAGGACACTGCAAGAAAAGCAAGCACCGTAAGTTTTTCCTATACAAATTAAACTGCATTTTTAATACACACGTGATCTAGAATTTGGAAGATAGCCCTCTTTATAAAATAACACTTTGAAACTATTTGGAGAGGAATCTGTTTAAAATGATATGGAAAGGCAAACTACAGTAAAATAGCCATTTGCTATCAAAACAGTTCCATATGAGTCTGACTACTTTACCTGTACACTACATATATGCATGGGTT
>OZ012685.1:48248359-48260859 GCA_963942565.1 Maea johnstoni | reverse complement strand
TAAGGTGCCTTAGTCAAGTCTTGAAGAGTGTAATCCGACATCCCTAGATTGCAGCCTCTATGTCGATTACATCAGAGGGAACATTTGATACATATATACAATCAGCATATAGACACTCAGTCTGCCTGAAGACCATAACATTGAATATCTGGATTGTGCAAAACAAAAGAAAACATTGATCGAAATCAAAGGAAAATGACAACATCCAAACTTTTTCTGACGATCCTATCTTGCATCCGGATTTTGCATCAGTAACTTGGCAATCTTTGGTTTATAGAGGCCATCATATCGATTTTTTATTTTCCCATCATTCTGGGTTATTCGTTAATCATTCAACAAGTTGTGTAGGTTGGGTCTAGGCTGACATGCGTTGAGACATTTTGTCTTATTATACCTGACTTTAAGATCGTAAGCCGTGATTGGCTGACTTAACAGTGAACAATCATCATGTTGCCTGATGCCATCAGTGAGGGCTTCATGTTGCCCGTTGCCACTAGCGACACCTAGCGGGGAATGTGTGAATCACCAATCATCTGTGACCTTGCTTTGTTTACAATTACAAACGGGGTTTGTTTGGTATAATAAAACAAATATGCCATGCCAGTGTGGGTAACATGATGGAATGTCTCCCCTCGGGAGGATGGTTTTCCCTCGGGGAAACATTCCGTCATGTTACCCACACTGGCATGGCATATTTGTATAATAGCACCAGCGTATAACACATTGATTAAGCCTGAGAATAGGGAGCTAGCCGAGGGAGGTCTGATGCTGTGTACTGTAAAGTAGGCGCAGCCAGCTGGCTTTAGACCAGCACCGGATGTCCCGGAGGTCTGTATGTATAACCCATGCAGTCTGGCATGGCTTAATGGCTGTTATAGCCTGTAAATCTAACTAATCAACTTTAAGAATTTGATCTTTAATGATTCCAATGAATATTGTAAAAAGGGAACAGTAAACTGTGTTTGAGGCAGAAGAACTTTTTTTTTATAACTTTATTACACCATAACATATAAGTATAGACAATTTACAGCATAGTAATAGATAATATTGATAATAGATAATAAATATTATTATATGTTAATCAGGTCATTGTAAATTGAAGACCATTTTCCCATGGTTTTTGCTACAGTATCGTTCATAGTGGCAATGAAGATTTCTATTTTCATGTAGTTCTTTAGCGTTCTTTTTATGTCTATGAGAGTTGGTATGTGGTCTTTCCACTTTCCTTTATATATCTCATGTTTCACTACAATTATTATATAGTTTGCTAGATGTTTGTTCTCTTCATTGCCAAGTATGATCGATACTGTATCAGTGATTAGTCTTCATATTACTCTTTCCCTTAACCATCTGTGGACATTGTCCCAGAGATTTGTAAGTGTGTCGCATTCGACTAATAAATGTTGTATTGTTTCAACTTCATTACATTTGTCACATTCTTCATGGTCGATTAATTCGAATTGGAATAGTTTTTTATTTGTTATCAGAGATCTATGATTGATTTGGTATTGGAAGTACTTTATTCTTGCGTTCAGCCGACATTTAAAAGGGAGCATGTATGAGAAAGGCCAGTTAATTTCTTCAGCAATATTGAGTTCCTCACTCCATCTTTGTTGACTTATGGGTGGTGTTTCATTTGCACTTAACTGCCATATTTTTCTCAGCGATGTGCCTCCCTTTTTGTCTTTAGTAAGCCATTCAATATTAATTGGTTTTGATAAATTATAGTCTTGTCTGAAGTTTAACATGTATTGATTCCATTCTTGAGGAATTGATCTTCTGATGGCTTGATAGTGGGTGAAAAACATTTTTATACCAGTTTTCAATTCTAGTTCAATTTGGGTTAAGGGTATACCTTCATTATTGTATAGATCTCTGATATATATAATTTTTTGTCTAAGTAAGTTGTTGTTGATTGGTAGGTTAAGATTGGGGTTACCCCATATAAGCTGTGAATCTACAGGAGCTGGACAGAAAGTTTTTAATTTTGAAAACCAGTCCCAGTATGCTACTGAAACGTCCTTCCAAAATGGATTGGTTATAGTTTTTTTGATATGGGCATGATAGTTAGTGTCGGTCACTAATAGATAGTCGATTCTGTAGTATTTTGTGAATTCTGCCCATTCTGGTGTTTGATTTAATATCTTTCTCATCCATGTTAGTTTTAAGCTTCTGTCGAACTCCTGTATATTCAACATTTTGAGTCCACCGTCTTTGATCTCTTTTGTAATTGTCTTTTTACTGACTTCGTGCCTGTTGTTTTTCCAAATAAATTGATAGCATATGTCTTCTATTGTTTTTATAGTATCTTTGCTTGGAGAAGGCAACGAGAGTAGTATGTGCGTTATTCTAGATAATACCAGACTTTTAAGTACGGCGACTCTACCTATTGGAGTAATGTTTCTACAGCCCCATGCCCTGACAGCATTTCTCATACTGTCGATTTTCCCTTTGATGTTATTCTGTGTTATATACTCCATGTTTAGTACATCGTATTCAATACCTAGGGCTGTAAAAGTGTTAACCCAATCCAAGTTATTTTCTCTTCCAAATCTACGGTCAGTTTCTCGAATTTGTCCAATTCTTATTACTTTTGTTTTGGAGACATTTATTTTAAGACCTGACTTGCTATAAAACCAGTTCAAAATTTTCAAACTCATGTTTAAATTTGCAGAGGAAGCTTTCATAAAAATTGATGTGTCGTCTGCATACTGGCTAAGCCTATGGTCTTTATGCAGTACTTTAATACCTTCAAAATTAGGTTCATTTTTAAAGGCAAGTGCCAGCATTTCAGAACATAATATGAAAATGTAAGGCGAAATGGGGTCGCCTTGACGACAGCCTCTCTTCAGTTTGAAGGGGGTAGACAGATGACCGTTTAAAATTACACGAGATTGTGAGTCGTTTTGGAACATAGAAATCCACTTAATAAAATTTGGACCTAAATTAAATTTGGGTAGGATTTCATGAATGTATTTCCAAGATAAGCTATCAAAAGCTTTCTCGAAATCTACCAAGAGGATAAGCCCATCTCTTAGTTGTTTTTCACACTCGTATATTATAGCGCACATTAGTCTTGTGCAGTCAGCTATAGAGCGACCTTCAATGAAACCCTTCTGTTCAGTGCTTATAATGTTGTGTAAAAGTGGTCTGAGCCTGTTAGTGATACATAGGGATATTAGTTTGTAGGTTGAGTTGAGTAGGGAAATGGGGCGCCAGTTTTTCAACCTATCTCTTTCTTTCCCTGATTTAGGTAAACAAGTTATTATCCCTTCTTTTTGAGATTGGGATAGGGATCCTTTTTTGAAATTGCTGTTTATGGACTCCAGAAATAAGTCTCCTAACTGAGGCCAAAATCTTTTAAAAAATTCTGGGCTATATCCATCTAAACCAGGCGATTTATTATTTTTCATCTTACTAAGTGCATTATCTAATTCTATTTTAGTTATGGGTTCTTCTAGGGCATTTCTTTCATCATCCGATATTTTGCTTGGCATTATATCAGGGTTATAGTCATTTATATTTTGAGTTTCTTTTTCTTCATAAAGTGTTTCATAAAAGTTCTTTAATTCCTTTAATATCATATCTTGATCTCTTATGATGGTGTCATCTTCTTTTTTGATTTCATTTATGTTTTTGTTAACTCTATTCTTGTTTTCTAGATTCAAAAAGTATTTACTCGGCTTTTCGCCGTGATCTAGCCAATCAGCTCTAGATCTGATAAATGCACCATCTAGCTCAGTTTTCCTTAAATTAATTAGGGCGGAGTTTAGTTCCACTAGTCTAGTGTAGTCTGCTCTGGTGCCATTGCCTGTGTTTATTTTTGTGTCTAGGGCTGTTATTTGTTGAGATAGTCTCTTTTTTTCTCTGTTGGATTCCTTTCTTTTCTTCCCTGAGTATGTGATTATTACTCCCCTGAGAGTAGTGAGTAGGGTTTCCCAGAATAAAGAAATATCTATCATTAGCTCAAAGCCGTGTGATAGTGGACGGATATAGTCTTGGTTATACGGGGTTGCCGTGTATATTAATTTGAACTCTATTATTTCTTTTTTAATTAGTTTGATAAAATCCTCATCCATTAAGAGACTGTTATTCAGTTTCCAGATGCCTGGGCCACGGGTGTGTTTGGATAGATTTATTGTGATATTCACTGGGGCATGGTCTGACCTGTATTTGGGTCCTATGTGGTTGTTTGTAGTGATGGAAAGAAGTTCCTCAGTTATAAGAAAGTAGTCTAGGCGGGCCTGTTTGTTAGAGATTCCCTGTATCCAAGTATACTGTAGTTTTTGAGGGTTGTTTACTCTCCATGAGTCTACCAGGTTGTAGGTCTGGCATAAGTCGGTTATTGCTTTATTGGTTCTAGGATTGTTATGATTTATGTAATTTTTATTGTCCTGAGCGAACACTCTTGTGGAGTTCCAGTCTCCACCTAGTATAATATTTGGATTTTCAAATTGGCTCAAGATGCTATCCAGGTTCGTATAGAAAGTTGGATTGTCTTGGTTAGGGCCATATATTGAGCCTAGTACTATCGAGATATTGTTTGATAAGTTTATTTCCGCAAGGGTAAAATTACCCCCAGGGTCTCTTTTTGTTTCTCCTATCACAAATTCAAAGCTATTGTTAAAAAGTATAGCAGTGCCTCTGGCCTGGGTTGTATAGGTCGAGCAGATCATTTTATATCCCCATTCCTCCTTTACTCTTAGCAGTAGTTCATTATCCCAGTGTATATCCTGTAATAGTAGAATATCATTTTTCTCTTCCTTAAGCTTAGCGAACATGTCCGCTCGTTTTTCCCTGGTAGCTAATCCTCTACAGTTTAAAGTAATGATTTTAATAGTTGTATCTGGCATGTTTAGTTTTAAGAATAGTAGGTATACTTGCTGTGTATTGGTATGAATAATGGCGTAATTTTTTGTTAGTTTCGTCCACCTCACATCTATGCGTGTGGTTTAGACATGTTAGTAAGAACATTAGAATATAAACCCCCCCCCCCCTAGTTTTATGTACATGTGATCTACATTTTGGGTCCAGGGGTTTTTAAGAAACCTCTGGGTTGGGCTCCCGTGTGAGATCATCGGTAATACTTTATCCATCTTCTTTCCAAATCTTCCATTCCTCTTCCGCATTCTTACGGGTGACTAGTTTCACTTTGAATGGTGTTTCCCGCAATTTAGTTAGCCGATTATGGGGTTCCTTCCTCAAGTTTGTTGAGATTTTTATGAGTCTGCCCCTTTCAATGATTAGCCATGGTGCTAAGTCATGTCTTAGGGAGATGTTTGTGCCTTTCAGATTTGTTGCTGCCTTGAACATGTCATCTTTAAAGCTGATGTCGCCAAAGCGCACAAATAGGGGCCAGTGATCAGTTTTTTTCTTAGCCGGAAATCGGTACACTTCCACTATTTCTGCCTCTGCGAACCAATCTTCGCCTAGTTTTAAGTCCACTACGCAGAGTTTCTTCAAGGAGGCCATGGCCTCCCTTCTGCCACCCTTTGGGTCTCCTGGCAGACCGTTGATGATCACATTATTCTTTCTAGCAAGGCAAGCCTCCCTATTGGTTTGTTCTACTGACTTATCGAAAAGATCCCTGAAGGTATCCATTTCTCCCCCTATTTCTTCTATCTTCTCTATTCTATCTTCTGCATCACTTATTCGATTTTCAGCTTCTTCCATTTTTTCTCCAAAAGTTGTTAGACTGTTCTTAATGAAGATAACATCTTGGGTAATTGCAAACACTTTCTTGTCTGTGTTGCTGTTGATATCATCTTTCATTTCTCTCATAAGTTCTCTGAACAGGCTGTATGTCATCGGCCTATCATGATACTGTTCCTCTAACTGACTGTCTGTACTATGCTCATCGTCAGTATCTTTCTCCTTCTCCTTCTCCGTGGATCGTGTTGATCTTGGAGTACCCATAGTTACACTTGTCTGTTTACGTTTACTCATTGTTGTGTATTAGGTGGTTGGATGGGTAGGTTCAGAGGTAAGTATATATTGCTGACGAGTAGTGGGAGTTTTGGAAGGGTATATATCAGATGTTAATTTCAGGTGGAAGGGTGTTTTGTTTGGCAATTAGTGTCCGGGTTATTGTAACAACAGGAGATTGATATAAGGTAGGTATATGTTTAATTTTAATCTTAGTTTACAGAAGTGGGAAAGTAGTGAGGTTGTCAAGTGATAATATCGACTGGTAAGTTTGTCTTAGTATTTGTAGGCCGCGTGTCTTAACCGACAAAGAGGTGATTCCTATATGAGGTCTCCTAATATAGGGTTTGTATATAATAGTAGTAGATATTTCCGAGCAATGTATATTCCAAGAGGAATGGTAGGTAGAAGGGTTTCTGTGTGGTAAGTTGCTAAGTAATTGGTCGTATCTATGACCTTATATTAAAATTAATTTTTGTTATTCTTAAAATTGTTTGAGTAATTGATCCTCTTTTGGAGTCACAGTATCTCGGTTAAGACTGATTCGCCTAGTATACCAAAAGGAATTAGAAATAATTTAAAAATTGATATTTTACACTAGGGTATCTGTATGACACTTAAGTACCTGTGGTACAATAATATCAATTTGTGTTACAGGCAGTAGAAAATATCAGTATACTGTGCTTTGATTTTGTAAGGCACCTATATAGCTATGTTTCAATGTTGTCCTTTGTCACAGGAAGTATAGTATGTCTTTCAGTACGGTTCACAATATTCCTATCTCCCTATCGCAGAGTATGTAATATATACCTGCTAACTCTGTTATTATAGAATGACAATGCTTCTTTTTCAGCCCAGAGTATCTTGTGTGTAGTATATACCTGCTAACCCTGTGGCAAGGTAGCCAGAAATATTTGGTATGTTTTTGCAGGAAGTAGAAGATTGGGAGAAAAAGAAAAAAAAGGCTATGTATTTTTGAAGGAAAAAATTATTTCCAAAATGTTAAGTGAAAAAGTTTTTTTATGGGTACAAAAAAAAGGCTAAGTATTTTTGCAGGAAAAAATTATTTCCAAAGTGTTAAGTAAAAAAAAAAAAAAAATTTTTTTTGTGAGTACAAAAAAGCTAAGTATTTTTGGAGGAAAAAATTATTTCCAAAGTAGTAAGTGTCTTTTAGTACGGTTCACAATATTCCTATCTTCCTATCACAGAGTATATAGTATATACCTGCTAACCCTGTTACAATAAAATGACAATGTTTCTTTTACAGCACAGAGTATCTTTGTGTGTAATAAATACCTGCTAATCCTGTGGCAGGGTAGCTAGAAATATTTGGTATGTTTTTGCAGGGAGTAGAAGATTGAGAGAGAAAAAAGGCTAAGTATTTTTGAAGGAAAGAAGTATTTCCAGAGTGTTAAGTGAAAAAGTTTTTACGAGTACAAAGAGGCTAAGTATTTTTGCAGGAAAAAATTATTTCCAAAGTGTTAAGTGAAAAAGTTTTTTTTTGTGAGTACAAAAAAAAAAAAAAAAAAAAAGAGGCTAAGTATTTTTGAAGGCAAAAAATTATTTCCACAGTGTTAAGTGAAAAAGTTTTTTGTGAGTACAAAAGAAAAACTAAGTATTTTTGAAAGAAAAAATTATTTCTAAAGTAGTAAGTGTCTTTCAGTACTGTTCACAATATTCCTATCTCCCTATCACAGAGTATATAATATTTACCTGCTAACCCTGTTACAGTAAAATGACAATGTTTCTTTTACAGCACAGAGTATCTTTGTGTGTAATATATACCTGCTAACCCTGTGGCAGGGTAGCTAGAAATTTTTGGTATGTTTTTGTAGGAAGTAGAAAATTGAGAGAGAAAATAGGCTAAGTATTTTTGAAGGAAAGAATTATTTCCAGAGTGATAAGTGAAAAAGTTTTTTATGGGTACAAAAAGGCTAAGTATTTTGCAGGAGAAAATTGTTTCCAAAGTAGTAAGTGAAATAGATGAGAGGGGTACTCGAATACTGGTATAATTGTTTTTGTTATTGTTATACCACTGTTGAAGTTATAGTACCGTGTTATGTTGTTCAATTGGTTCTATGTATTATCAAAGGCACTCTGTGATGTAACATATACTCTTTTCTTTTGAAAGACAAGTTTTTTGAGTACCGTAGTAGAGATAATATTGTGCCAATCCCTTACTTTGGGATGTTATCTCTTATTCCTTAACCGGGATTGTCAAGTGAACATAAATATCAATGAAAATACAAGAAACATATATAACAATAGAAATAATAAGTATCAATCGCTTGTTGTGTTATCACATTATCCCTACCTGGGATTATATACTTGGTTCAAGTCTGTTTATGAGCACTGTTACATCAATCCCTATCTTGGGATGGTGTCTATTAACCCTGTTATGCGATTGTCAAGTGAAAATATATGTCAAAAAGTATAAGTAGTCATGTGTAATTCCCTAACTCGGAGTGGTGTCTCTTTTTAACTGAGATTGTCCAATTGACACAATTCTTAGTAGAGGCAGTAAATCAACCTTATATTAGGCTGCTATATTTTGTCTCTTTATGGTAATATTAAGTGAACTTAAGTAACAGCTGGAGCAAATCTGTCCCTATCTTGGGACAGTGTATCCTTTTCGCCTATCTCAATTGTCAGTAGAGAAAATTTCACCTCTCCGGGTTAAGTAGCAATATATAGAGTATACAGACAAAAATATTTAACAGTGGAACAAAAGTAGAAGTATTGCGAGCCACCTGTTGTCAAGTAAGCTTAACTAACAACTATCCCTATCTCGGGATATTGTCTTCCTCTCGCTTGTCACATACAACAATAGATGTATTTTGCCCCAATCCGGGTTAAGTAGCAATAGAAAAAATATTCAGTCAAAACATAAACAAGAGCAGATACAAGAGTGATCCCTTATGGTGGGAGGTTTGGTGAGCCACCTGTGTTGGGTGTTTTGATCGGCCTGAGTAGCCCAGAGGGACTAGTTATAGTTCTCTATGCTGTGCTATGGTTGCTAGGTATCGCTAGGGACTCTTTCGCGGTGTCAGTGTTTATAATTGACGGCACGAGTTAGGGGCCATCTATCACTTCGGGAGTTGACAGCTAGAGCGTCGGCACCTGTTGTTTACTATTTCACCGTTGCAAGTGACAGGTCTGTCTTAGGGTTTTACTCATTCACTATATTCACTACAATTTACTCTAGTGAGTATTGAGTGGGGATTCTAGTGTCTCAAAAATTATTTCTAGACACTCCAATATAGTAGTGTAATTGGTTTTAGAGGTGGCTCGTTCTTTCCTCGCTCCACATGGGATACAGACATACAAAAATAAATGATTTTCTGGCTAGCACCTCTCTTTTTAACGGCCCATGGCCACTGCCATAGGGAACTTAGGCCTTGTAAAAACTTATATATAGGTACAATTTTACGGCGGCAAGTTAGACAATATATATATATTTGGTCTTCTTTGTTATAAACAAAATTAGGTTCTGGCACACTGTCGCGTTTTTCTAGTGTTTTGCCGTGTAATCGAGTAACTTACTCTGTCGAAAATTACAAAAAATACATTACTTATGTCTAGCCGTAACTATCTCTATATATGCTAGTTTCTGGCACTCCTAATAGCCAAGTTATGATATGTTTCTTGCGGCTATTCCCACAGGCTATGCCTGAAAGACCGGGTACAAAAAGAGGTACTCACCAGTTCCTAGCGGGCATCGTCTTGAATTGGTAGTTATATCTCTCTCTACGCCTGGGTGTCAGTTCATTCAGATAGTGTCTCTCTCTACGAAGTTCATCTATTTGAGTGGTGATTTCCTCAATCCTGGCCTGCACCTCCTGGTCAGGCGATTCGTCTCGTGGGGCGGGGTCACGGTTTCTCGGCGATCTTACTCTTGATATTTCACGGTACGACCCACCCGGGTTGTTTAGGTCGTTCTGCCGGTTGTCGTGGTTGCCTCTCCGACGTTGGTAGTTTTTAGTAGTAAGGTTCGTCGTCCTGATGGCCTCCTGGTCGTCCTGATGGCCTCCTGGTAAGAAGAACTTGAGTATTTTCATCCCTATCATGAGTTGTACATTTTTAGTGCTATATTTTCTCCTAGAATGCAACTGAACGTAAACAATCGCAAAAATAGCAATGCCATACTTTGAGTTCAGCCAGAAGGCCGAGTTGGGTCTGAGAAATCATTTCATGCAGTTGTCACAGCAACACAATATACTACTTTATTCATTTCACTTTATCAATACTAGTACATAATTCAAATCTCATCGAACATTATTTCTGCACCTTCATATCATGAATTATCAACGACCCAGCCAGAAACCCATTATGCCAAAGCGTGAGTTCGCAAGTTCGAGGCTCCGCTGGATCTCCAAGCGGGTTGGCCTGGTCGCTATATAAATGTGCGGCGTTGTGGAGGACTGTCTATGGTCCTTCTGCAACAGAAAGACCCCTAGGAACTATTCGTGAAGAGTAGGGAATTTTCTTCCCGGTTCCGTGTTTCGACGTAAAACCCAATTCCTTCCTTCCTATTATGCCTTGCATCAACCATAGATTCTCGTCCTGATTAGCGTCAAAACCCATCTTGCCAGGTAGACTCCAAATCCTGGCGAACTTTATGCATGACGTCATGGAAACGTGTGATCTTGGTATCTCCTACCTAGTCCTAGGGTTAGGGATAGGTTTAAATGCGAGTTAACACCAAGTATATTATGTATTAGTATGCGATCGCCATAGCTGGCAGGCAATGAATAAAACCAAAAATTCTTGAAATTTAAAAAAGGTTAAGGGTTTTGAAAGTCACTAAATACAACTTTCAACCCTCAAGAGCACGCTAAAATTCCCATATTAAGCTGCAAGCCGGTGTATCATATACTTCCTTACCCAGAGTTTTTCGGAACTAGGGTTGGATGCCATGTGTCGGCAGTAGTATGGGTGTAGGGGGGGGGGGGGGGGGTTTACTGTAACGTGTTCGTGTTCGGCGTCCATTTACACTACAGGTCTGTAGTGTAAATGAACGCCCGGCCGCTACGCGTCGCCACCGTCGCGTATTATAATATTATAATTACTTGTGACGTCATCAAAACTGTAATATCGCTAATTTCACTGATTTAAAAAAGGTTATTTAATTTCCTTAAAGTGTATTCTTAGTACAATTAGTCCATTGAATGTATCCATGCTGTTTGACCAAAACAGAGTGGACGCTATCATACATAACTGGAAGAACCAAGTTTTCAGTAATGAAACAATCCAAGGCGTTCCACAAAGGCATTCGACGTGTTTGAAGCCGCCTAACGGCGGATTCTGGAACCTCGCGTCTAGATATTCCAATTCTACGTAGCCATTCCATTAAAACTGTTTTAACACTAAGATTTCTTCTAAAAAATCTACGAGGGGAAATCTGTGAGGCTGTCTCTTTTAGTGTAACCTTCCCTCGGATAGCTTATTTGATTTGACCCCCAACATTTGATTCAATGTTGGGGGTATATTTCTAATTTTGCTATCTGGTCAATTGGGCTAGGGTTAGAGTTAGGGTATTCCAAGCTCATAAATTTCCTTGACCTCCTTGCTGAGGACTGCGCGGATAAAGAGTCTACCGGTTAATTGACAATTTAGTTTCATTCTTTGCAAATAGATGGCGCATGTTTTGGGAAAATGCATAGAGCTGTATGACGTCGTCCCCTTAGCACCGTAGGTGTTCTATTTATATCCATGATTTGTTTCAAAACGTGAGCCATCTATTGGCAAAGAATGAAACTAAATTACCAAGTAACTAGATAGCAAATTCAAATCAAATACCCAACATAACAGTATCTAATTTTGAAGAAGAGAATCGCTTCTATAAATAACTATAACTATTTGTAGAAAGTCAAAATTTTTGTGTTGGAAAGAAAACCCACACACGTCATGAATTTGTGTGATTTCACTGTAGTTTGGGTTGTACATTTATAGTGATATATTTTCTCTATTATGCAATAGTAATGTCATGCGATGAGGATCTATTTTCCAAGGACAAGCATCACATCACCAGCAAACCTCAGATGCACTCACTTTATACCCACCAAATTGATTTTGCTTACTCATATTTTCATTCGGATACAACGTCCATAAATGGTGTTAGAATAGTTTGTTGTGTGAATCAGGTTCGGTGTATTTGTTTGACCATGCGATGCCTTTTCCACGCAGTTTTTCTTAAAAACGACAGAAATAGTTTTTTTCAAATGTATTTTCCAAAACAGCAGAATTCAAAAAAATTCTACCGTTCACAAATGCACCATCTTACATTTCCGGGATTTCATGAAGAAAATTATGACTTCAAAAATTAATTGACTTGTATGCCCGTATTTAATCCCACCCGTTAAACTCATTTGTCTCCTCATTCTAATAGTTATTAAACACGAACAGTGCGACTTAAAACTGACCTATGAAGACAAGTGGTCTTTTGTAAATGGTGGAATGCCACAACATTTTCACCTGGTAGATTTGATATCGTTTTACTGTTTACTAGATTTCTTGGTAAACTCTTTCAGCATGAGTCAGAAAAAACCCTGATGAAAATGGATGCATTATTTTAG
>OZ012685.1:48240859-48245859 GCA_963942565.1 Maea johnstoni | reverse complement strand
TATCATTATTATTATCATAAATGTGAACTAAATCAAATGAGTGAATTTTCCACCTATCTTTGTAAAAGATCAAGCACCAAACGTACTTGTTGCTCGAAATGTAGCCTTTAGAGGGTGCACCATGTATCCCCTTAAAGGGGTAGTACTTTGATACGAGTTTTG
Source organism: Maea johnstoni (assembly GCA_963942565.1). Classification (NCBI taxonomy): domain Eukaryota; kingdom Metazoa; phylum Annelida; class Polychaeta; order Spionida; family Magelonidae; genus Maea; species Maea johnstoni. Next base: position 48,245,697 of record OZ012685.1, on the reverse strand, counting down.
TTGTTAATACATTGGATTCTTCTGAATACCATTGCTTGTACAATAACCGTTTAATGTCCAATAGTTGGTGATTTCCTATTGTTTTTCTATGTTTGTAAATTGTCTGTTTTACTGCAATAACTTAAGCAATCAGATCTGTATCAGGACTATCTTATTGAAGTGAAAATATAGATTCATGTTTGTTTTGTGAGAAGTGTCAAAATGTTGCTTCTGTGTGCTAGGTGATATGACTACATAATGAAAAAGAGTTAGTGTCACTCATAAGAATTTATGACAAAATGTGGTATATAAAGACTAAATTGTGCATAAGATTGGAAAGTTCCATTAGAAACACGGGACAAATGTAGCTACATATTATATGAATACATATTTCTGATTCTATGCACATGAATACTCAGCAACCAGGTAGTCATGGAGAGAAGAAAAAATGTTAAAGTTCAGAGATTAAAGGTTCAAAGGGATAATATTGAAATAATTATGACAATATCATTTTATTTTATTCGATTTGACCCTGCAGCAAATGTAAAGGGACCAGTAAATCACACCGTTTGTAAGTTTATGAAGTGTATAGCACTTGCCATAAAAGTAGCTGGTGTTTATGCTAATGATCTTGTCAGCTAGTCTGGAGTATTGACTAATGAGATGACAGAAAAGATATGTGTCACAACGTCACATATGTACTCAGTGCAGTTTCTTTGCGATATATGATGTAAGTATTAAGAATCCCTAGCCACATCATTCCATTCTCGAGTTGGGTTACTGTCATGACCATCAAAGAGATAGTATTGCAATTACACACATACAGAGTAACCAGCAACCAAACCGGGGGACATCTTTTGGTATAGATCCTAAGGACAGAAGATGCAGTCTATCTTTATACCAATATACAGTGGAACACTTACAGCAAAAGAAAAAAAGACAAATCGTGCTGAATCTACATCGATGTTCAACGTATTGATTCTTTCCATGTATAATAGCATCCTCAAGCAAACAAGTATTACTGTACTTATTGACAACTCATCAGTTTCAAGCAATCTGTAAGTGCTCTTAGTGAGATATACAAAGAGACTAGTGGAACAGAGACTGGCCAATGCCCAATCAGGGATGATGAACTTGTGGCACTCAGTGGTCCTTGCATTGGTTGCCTCTGCAATCCTAGTGGAGGGCATCCCTGGCAGCTCAAGGTTTTTCATAAGACGGGGAGTGAATGTTGGACTGGGTGCAGGTTCACTTCTCGGGAAACATGACAAAACCAAAAGTGACCAAATTTGTGCACTTTACTGTCTGGAGAACTCAGCATGTAAATCATTCCAATGGCATCATGAACAGGAATCGTGCGAGTTGCACAGTGCTACTGGCAGTGGGGCAAAGCTTATAAGCACATTGACTGGTATGAACTATTATGAAGTGACAGTGGTCTTGGCAAGCGCGTCAAACATTCAACCACTGGTAAGTATAATTTTTCCTTACTACAAACAATGGGGGTAGGACCCAGGGAGATAGAGAGATTAGGGTTTGATGGGAAAACAAAAGAAGGAACATTTATAGAGAGGTAAGACACAAAGAGATAGGAAAAAATATGCGTTTAATTGGGTCTTAAAGACCAAACATTATCATAATTACCAATGCTTTTAGCTAGATCAGATTCATTTCATTGTCTAGTGGATTATTTTGTATGGCAAGCATTCAGGATTTATAAATATTCATGAACATTTGAAAAATCATACAATATTGATTAATAGTTCTCTATCATATAGGAATATTAGTAAATCAGATCCATTTGATAATGAGAAATTATCTTTGTTACCCATGCCGGCAATGGTATAAATTCAAAGCAGACCTGGATTTACATGTAGTACATCCCATGCAATCTTTCCACTCTGCTGAAAAATGCGTTGATTGGAATATTAAGATAATATGCATGTCTCGCCTTAGAGAGGAGTTGAACCAAATGTGGGGTTTGAAAAGAAATATTGCACGACCTGGCCACATTGCGCTTAAGCTCAACCTCATGACAATCCTTATCCATTGCAATTAAGAATTTTGTTTATCTTCATTATTATGTCATGAATGGGTTTAACCATGAGAACCATGGGAAAACCATAGCCTAGCCATAAGTCACTGGCAACAGTTGTGCATATCTCAAGCTGGATTTGAACCCAGGCAGTGATGTCGGACTTAAGCTTATTGACCAAATGGGTTTGGTTAGGCAATTCTTATTTAATTAGGATTTGTTTTACCTATTCATACCGTGTGTGGGGCTTGACAGCACTTGTCCAGCTACACTCAAGATAACATTGAGTATGCTCCGCTGTTGATATAGATATAGGAATACTTCCTAGTGCCCACTAAGAATACACGATTAGTTTTCTTTTGTAATATACATGTTCTTAACATCGTTCATATTATTTAGAACAATTTAAAGAAATCTCCTCCATTAACCCCTGCATTTAATGATTGTGGTTTAAAAACTTTTTGATAATATGAAATGATTGCAATAACGATCATTAACAAGTTTGGTGTTTATCAATGATATAAATTCATTTTCCAGCAAGGACTTGCAGCCCCTCCCACCACAGCCTCATTGCTTACGAAAGAACAAGGCTCACAGACAACAGAAACACCGAGAAAATCACTAAAAGGAGATCCAGAACCACAGAGAACAATAACACCCACAAAATCAACAACGGGAGAACCAGCAATACAGAAAAAAGAAATCGCAAAACCAACAAGAACAGGGAGAAGTTCACAGATAACTGCAACAGTAGCATTTGAACCAACAACAACTATACCACCATCAACTAAACCAGAAAAAACTACACCAGCAACAACTGCACCAGTAAAAACTACATTAAGAACAACTGCACCAGCGTCAACTCTACCCGAAACAACTGCACCAGAAGCAACTGCACCAGAAACAACAACTACAAGAAAGACAACTGAACCAGCCATGACGACACCCGAAACATCTACACCATCAACAACTACACTAGAATCAACTGTACCAGATACAACTAAAACAAAGACAACTGAACCAGCCATGACGACACCAGAAACATCTACACCATCAACAACTACACTAGAATCAACTGTACCAGATACAACTAAAACAAAGACAACGGAACCAGCCATGACGACACCAGAAACATCTACACCATCAACAACTACACTAGAATCAACTCTACCAGATACAACTAAAACAAAGACAATGGAACCAGCCATGACGACACCAGAAACAACTACACAAGAAACAACAACTATACCAGGAACAACTGAGCCAGCAACAACTACACCATCAACAACAAGTACATCAACAACAACTACACCACCGGCGGATCCACGTCGGTGGTTCCGGTGACAAGTCACCGCTCAATTCAAAAACTGGATGTTTGGCACCGGTCAAATCCGCGAGCTGATTCCTGCCTGTTCACACCACCAGTTTAGACAGGCAGTTAAAGGGCATCCTGCCCTGGATAGATTTCCTTAAAAAACCCTGGGACAGGCGGATTTAGGAAGAGGAAGACGGACAACACTGTTGTCGCGACGGCCGGCTGTCTGACACAATTACCGAAAGTCTCCATGGGGAATATTGATAAGGACGGCAGATATATATTGGCATGGGGAGATAGATATTAGTGTGGAGATAACGAGTTAGCATTCACGGCAGCGTGATTACACTCGCTGATATGAGCGCTCGTTGAAGTCATCTCTTTACTTTAAAGTGGAAGATGACTTTGAAAACTTGGTATAGAAGTATAATTATTCAAGCAGCAGATTTTAAGGAAATCATAAACAATACTAGTAGGTAGTATTGTAACATTAAAGGTAGATTATACTGGTCTACATATATTGGTTGCCCGGCGCTCTTTTACCAGTTTTGGATGGAGTGTACCAAGGATTAACCAGGTAATTGCACCAGTTCATTGAATACCCGGGAGGGGGCAGGGATAGTGTTCTCACCTTTCGCATAGTGCACATTTTGTGAACCAATGTCTAGCCATGAGGGCATTCAAAAATTGAAAAATAAATTTGAAAAATAAACTTTTATTGTAGTGATTTGCACACTGACAAGATCTAATTTTACTTGTTTGTCCACTGGCCGATTGGGCACATCAAAACATGTAAATGGGATATCTGTTCAGGAGAATTTGGAGGTATTCACTACCCCGCCCTGTGGGGACAGTGAATGTGAAGAGTAATATGTAAGCAATCATTAAAATTTCAGAAATAAAGAAATATCTTACCCATAAATTAGTATTATGAAATCCATTGCAAAAATAAGTAGTGAGTAATGAGTGGTTTAGAATATGGCCAAGAAATATAAGAAATAAAATGAAATTTCTTGAAAAGTAAGTCCATAAAATTCATAATTTTAAGTGCCAGGAATGGCTGATAATGCTTCTCAGAGCATCAATAACCCTTTGGCTTCTGGGGGCCTTGAGCGGCCCCCAGACCCCCGGCCGCAGTGGACATTTTCACTTAAGGCACCAGTCAAATTTAGGGCTGGATCCGCTCCTGTACACCGCCACTACAGGCACAGCCACAATTCCACAAACCAATGGACAAAGGGGGTCAAGTACATGAGCCCCTAATTGACAATTTGGGGCCAAAGATAATGGCCAGGTAATTTTGCTGTTTGATTCAAATTTCTGAATGTGTGAAATCTGGATCCTTTTTCACCGTTTAAAAAAGATCCTTATAGTGAATGTGAATACGATTGATATGTTATTATGAAAATGATAAATAAATGAACATTATATAATGATGGGAGCCTCTTTTTCTAAATTTCAATTCAGAACATTCTTCATTTTCTCACTCATGGGAATATGTTCAATGCA
>OZ012685.1:48168359-48238359 GCA_963942565.1 Maea johnstoni | reverse complement strand
TTATAGTGCTGTATCCACCGAAGCACTCACACGACCTTCCTCCCCTAGCAGGCCTGTACACACGTAAACCATTTCCATCCCCCGAAGGATACTCCAGAGCAGTTGGCAGCATACAGCGCACAAGCTCTAAGCACTGCCTTATTAATGCTAGGTACCCATTTTGCAGATGGATGGACTGAGGCAATATGGAATAAACTGTCTTGCCCAAGAACAGACCATAGTGCCCCAGCCGGGAATTGATACTGGTTGCTAGTCCGACACCTAACCAACTGAGCTACTTTGTCCCCAATAATTACTACTTTGTCACCAGCAATGATAAACTAATCAGCAGCCGTAACAGTCACTCTGCCCACTAGGCCCAATGGGAGTATATAGTAATTTTCACTTTCAGACCTGTAACGACAAGGGCTGAGATTGATTGGGTGTGAAAACATCTGAATAATTTTATGTATATACATACTTTCAATGTCGAGCCCGACTCTGGTTTTTGGCCGCTCTGTTTTATAGATCAACTCGCTGCCAGAAACCAGTTATTAACGACAATAAGAGTAGGAGAGATTTCTGTGTAGTATAAAGCAATCCTTGGTGGCTGCGACTGACTGTAATTATAACCTACGGTTAATACAAGGCGGAGCCTTCGGGAGCCGGTTGCGTCTAGATCAAAACAATTTTCTTCAAAGGTTTGCATGTTTGATTAAGTCGAGGTAGTGACCATTTTTGTTGTCAAAATAGGTATACTGAGTATTACAAAACAGACGTTTTGCATTACGTTCACTGTTCATAGGTATGCAAAAAGAAGAAGAAATAAAAGGTGGTGTTTTATGATATGAAACCAAGATGGCGTATCCAAATCTATAAACAGAGACTGTTTGTATTTACATTACTTTACAGAGCGAAGGACAACCTATCTTCTAATTTACCGCTAATACGAACAACTTAATCACCTCAAGTCGGTTTATTTCATGTTATAACATATTTCTCTCATTATATCTAGGCAAATACATGTGCACAAGAGTATTTACTTTGTTTAATTGCGTAGCATTTGAAAACGTTTCTACTTAAAGACTGAGCGACATGAACTACTCTCTTCGTGTAATATATGTAATATATAGGCCCCGCTTTGTATTGAATATTGGCCACGGTTTGTTTACAGCTTGTGAAATCTATAGACGCAAGAACTTCAAACCACTTTAAAAGACGTCTATTGGGTAATGGGATGAGGACAGTATATATTTAGTATTAAATTAAACCACGAAAATCGATGTTCTCTTCATCTAAGATTATACGACCAGGGGCTTAGCTGCCTATGCGTCCAGCGTGTCATTTGGACACCCAGAACACTGTCTTTTGACAGTTTGGACACCCAAAAATTTATGTCAGAATTTGCTGATGATGACTTTTCTTGGAAGATAGAAGATGTAGAAGCTGTAGTGTCACTTTTATATGACACACAAAGCAGTTACTGGCCTAAAAAAGCAAAATCCGTAAATATATAGTGTTTATTTTATTAGTAGTATGTACTTTGCACCGCACTTTGGACACCTAAACGTCTATGAACCCTCTATTTGGACACCCTGTTTCCAAATATGGGCTAAGACCATGTATACAACGTTAGTGAAAAGAACACGCGATTATACAACACTATATGATCAATAGCACGTGTGGCTGGGGACGAAAGTATAGGCCTTTAGGTCCTTAAATGAATAAAAATAATGGATACGTAGCGAGAGACCAATTACTATATGCGCTATGGTGAAGGTCTGGCTATGCCAGTCTCGTATCTGGCCTAAGTGGGACGTCACTAGGTAATATAGACCAATGAGGGCTCTGGTATAGTTTACATTACAGAGAAACTTGCGCATGAACATGCACAGAACACGACGTTTGGGTAATTTGCCAGCTTATTGAGGTTGACCGGCTGATTTTATATCCACTTGTTTTCTTTATCTTTAGCTGGTAAGCGCAATTTGTGGTCTCCAATTCTGACATTTTTCTAAGCAAGAGATCGCATAGGCAGTCTCGAGGACTGCAATTTGTTGTGCTATTCTATATTTCCATTACCATTTAGATCAAATGGAAACGGCTTAGTTCTGACTGATATTTTGGAGTGCTTGCTTCTGTCTATATTCAATCCTTCTCAAAGACTTTTGAAAACCATCTAAACCCTGTCACGTTGGTATTCATTGGACAGGTCTCACTGAGTACTCTCAGTTGAGTACCCATGTGTCAGGGTTTAAGGCATTTTTTTTAGGTTTTTGCATCATTTTGTATTTGCCCAATTAGCCACCAGCAAAAATTCATTAAATAGAGAATTGTAAAGAAAAAAGAGGGCGCCACTGCATGGAGTGCTAAGGCTTAACGAGTGGTCCTCAATTTTTGTACATTTAAACAAGTTACAAGAAACAAAATCGTAGCAAAAAGCTTGATTTGCAAACATAAAGGTTAGATTACGCCTTTGTGTAATTGGTAACATTGGATGGTTAAAAACCAATGAGATATTGGCGGATTTTGGGTGATGTCGAATTCGGCTGTAAAAACTCGCAACATGGCGGCCTCCAGCAAACAGGATCCCAAGCAACCAATGCAACCTAACAGTATGGTTCGCTACCTCAAGAAGGCAGTAGTAACAGAGGAACCTCCAACAAAGCAGAAAGCGAATACTACCCCAAGTAAAAAAACACCAAAGCAGAAGGTGAGACAGAATAAAAAAAAATCTACAAAGGGTAACACAAGAAGTGCTCCGGAGCTCTCTGATAATGACCTCGACAATGAGACTGAGGAAAACAACACAGAATCCGAGGTATGTAGCGAATCTGACACTGGCGAAAATGATATCACTCTTGAAAGTATGTACAGAACGCTTGCTGAGTTAGAAGCAGATGTAAATGAGGATATTGATCCTAGAACAGTAACACTGACAGCAGACTCGCAGCCACTGCTATTTCTTGCCTTGCTCAAAAAAATCGACTCTCTTGAACAAAAACATCTTGAAATGAATGAGGAGAATGAGGGCCTAAAGAGAGCTATTGAATTTAATCTGAACAAAATTCAAGATCTAGAATCAGATGTGAAGAAGTACAGAGAAGAGTCAGAGAAAACTAGACGAGAGCTTGAAAATGTAAACGTCTCCAATACAAAACTCAGAGAAGAGAGTAGCAAATTAAAAGAGAAAACAGTCAAAGCAGAAGCGTACAGTAGACGCAATAACCTGAGATTTGAAGGTATTGCAAGAGAGGCCAATGAAACTCCGAATGACTGCAGAATCAATATCTATGCCATCCTGATAAATGAGCTAGGGATGCACGATGCAGAGAGAAGAATAGTGATTGAAAGATGCCATCGAGACCAGAGATATCCTAATCACAATCCCCCTTCCATCCTGGTAAGATTTTTGTCTTACCTGGATAGAGATGAGATATGGCAAAAGAAAGATATGCTAAATCGAAACAACAAAAACAAACTGTATCTAAACCAAGATTTCCCCCCAGAAGTTGAACGCAAACGATCATTCCTCAGACCCTACGTCAAGGCAGCTTATGATAATCATCACAAGGCGGTACTGGTGGGGGACATGATCCTTGTTGACGGGAAGAGATACTCAGTGAATGATCTGGAGGACTTGCCTGAGGACATTTCCCCTGACAAAATTGCCATCAAGGAAAAAAATGGGGCCATGCTATTCTACCGTGCGGACGCATATCTCAGTAACTTTTATAAAGCTCCACTCAATATAGATGGTATTACATACCAATGTGTAGAGCAATACTTTACAGCAGAAAAAGCTCGCACCTTCCATGATCATAACACTGTAAGTAGAATCATGGACTCCGACAAGCCATCTGAAATGAAATACCTGGGGAAAACCACGAAAGGCTTCAATCAGAAAACATGGGATGAAAAGGCCTCAACAGTGATGCTAAATGGCCTAAGGGCAAAATTTCAACAAAACCAGAAAATACAAGATAAGCTTGTATCTACCGATGACAAGCTCCTGGCTGAGGCCTCAAAAAATGACAATGTGTGGGGAATCGGTCTCGCAATGTCAGATGAGAATGCTTTCAACAAGGATAAATGGCAGGGTAGGAACCAACTTGGAAACCTACTAATGAAAGTGCGAGATGAAATTATTAGGTCAAACAACAGAAACACTTAGGAAATAGGTTTAAACGAACAATCCGAGTCATGATTCTTTATTCCCTACTCTTTAGGACTGTTTATTAGAAAAAAAAGAAAGAAATTTCTTCTTTTTTGGAGCAAACCTCTGCCCAAGACCTTTATTGTACAATGCCTATAGACCATACCAAGCCGTTCCTATTGAGTTAAGATAATTCACACTATGAACTTGCTAAAGCCCACTATTTAACTTCTGGCTTATCATTCTGCTCCAGCATGACTTGAGTTGAACCTACATACATTATCGACCACATATAATTAATGCTTCATGTGCTCAAACTATTTAGACAAAATATACCTAAAACAATGGGTTGGGCATCATATTCACAATTGCAACACCAATGGCCAAGAACCTGATGACTATCAATTTTTTGTGTAAATAGAACCAGCTGAAGGGAATCCTTTATCTCATCTCGAACTTACATAAACTACCGGCCATAGTTATTTTATGTCTTCTCGTGCTCTATACTGAGGTTGTCTTTTTGTGCCCTATACTGAGGTTGTAAACTCTAAGGTGAATACAGGCTCAAACTGTGTACTGGGCAGTACATTTACAGATGCATTATCGCCGGTCTCATATCCTAGGAAAACCTAACGACTGTGATTGTTATTCATAGGCTCTAGTTTGATTTTATAAAGCTGCGTCGCTGCCTCTACAGCTTCCCAGTCAAGTATTTTTCCTTTAGACTATTTGTGAGCTATTTCAAAACAAACCCAGAATATATTCATTTTGTGTGATTAAGAGAAAACGTTGAAAGTCTTTGTGTAGGTTTTGAAAAACAATGACATACCACTCAAGTTAAATTTAGTACCTTCAAACCTCTATTGACAAGCAATAAACTATATATTATCGAACTTATTTATTAAATATAGGGTTTACCATCAAAAACTCACACAATCTTAATTTAGTATATTTAATTGGAATTTCATCAAGAGAGAGAACAAAACAGTCAAAACGTTCACCCAAAACGAACAAAGCCGGGCAAAGCCTCGTTCTGATACAGACTGATCGTCGCCAGATGCCCGTGTGTGTGGGAAAATTGAATTGTTACATGGTCGGATTTCTTCTTCTACAAATTGCAGCTTTCTGGTTGAAAATGGCCAATGCAGTATCGGACAGTGATATGGATGACTTTAACGTGATTGTGGCTGACTACGAAAATAGAGTCCATGTAACGTATGAAGTATACAGAGAGGCATTTACGAAATATATCCGTGTAAATGATGCTTCACTTTCACAACGACGTAGAGAAGTCATGAGCTCAACCCTTGACTGCATCAAGTACTGGCGAGAGATGGCGGACAATTCAAGTGTAGTGCTGGGAGACGGTGATATGGTGGATCATGAGCCGTTGTACATGATCATCAACAACGTAAACTGGACGTCCCCCAGTGAGTTCAACGTTTCATACTTGAACGAAGAACTATCTCAACTTATGCGAAAGGTGAACGACCAAATCAATAAATGGGTTGATGACAATGCAGCAGATAGATTGGATGTCATTCAGTATTTATTGGAGAGGGGTATCAGGCAGAACGATGTGGCAGTAGAAGGGAACAACGCTCATCATCTGGAATCAGGGGCCGATACATCTCCAATTGTCATCGATTAAAATGGCGGCGAAGCAATCGACGCTCCACTTCACCTCAATCAAGTTCTGAATGTGGCAGAAATACCCTGGCTAGAGGGGTAACGACCTGGAGGCAGAGACGAGATGTTTCGAAATCTCATCATCATGGATCTACCCTGGCTAGAGGGGTACACGACGTACAAGGGGCTGTTTGAAATCTCATCATCATGGATCTACCCTGGCTAGAGGGGTACACGATGTACAAGGGGCTGGTCCTTATCTAATTACCCTGGCTAGAGGGGTACCAATTGAGGGTCTACATGAGAAGCAGGAGCTTTCAACACTGGAGGAATTATCTTTTCAACAATACCGTGACATTACACCAGGATAACCCACTTCATCAACCTACCAGATCATCTCTTCAAAATAGGGTTGTACAAACGAGTAATGGGATCTAGACCAACAACAATACAACAACAATAATACTTCTACTTCTACTACTGCGGAATCAAGACAATATGTAAGAACCATCCTTTGGTATGTGCAATAGACATGATCTCCATTTCCACAATATTGCAATAGACATAATCTCCATTTCCAAATTTCTCACATGCATTAGACATAATCTCCATTTTCACAACAGTGCAATAGACATAATCTTCATTTCCATATTCCTCACATGCATGTATAATTATGTACAAATTTTATTTTTTTTTATTATTCTATTTTTTGTTTAAGACTTTGGCATTCATGCCTTAGGATAATGACATATATTTACAAAATAGTGAGATAATATATAAATTATTAACTGGACATGGAGATCAAGTCAATTAATGCTCAGATATAAGACTTGGAGTTGTTGACAATCACATTTTCAAAATTCTAATGTTTACTATCATATTAAGACTTAGTGTTGTTGACAATCACCCTTTTCACTACTCTAATGTTTATTATCCACATATAGTTTGTCCAACGCAAGTTTTAAGATACCCAAGTTCAATGTAAGCCTACAGTCAGTGTTCAAAATTCACGTAAAGGAATTCTTCCTGGTGGTTCATGTATAGATCCCATATTATCGTGTTGTATCCTACCTTGTGAATGCTACTATATAGTTTGAGGTTGTCTAAATAGCATTTACTATAGTTCAATTTGATAATCATATAAAAGTATGTATGTTAAGAATATTAATAAGTTCCTTCTGACATTATTGTCTTCTTAAACATTACAGATTTAAATAATAGGAAATCAATATCACTCAGATATATCAACACTAGATAAGATTTCACACACAAAACATAAATGGCTTTCTTCATCATTTATAAAAGAATATGATTGAACATAATATGAGACTTTCAAGTCTAATTTAGAACTTCAGACTCTCAAAATAGTTTAGAGTTGCTTTAATAGCTCTCTACCCTTTTTGTCTTTTATGGGAACTTATATATATCCACAACCATTTATTTATTAATATTTCCTAATTACAAATTATCTGATTTATATCTGATGCTATGACCTCTATTTGATATCTATTTGAAGAGAATATAACCCGTATGTGTCAAATTAAGCTGGAATCTCTTGTATTCAACAATGCATTCAAAATTTTTCTCAAATTTTCTTCATTCAACATTTCATTCATAATCTCTATCAGGATTTTTATTCAAAAGTACCAACTGATTTACCAAATCATGTTCTCCTGGTGTATTGTCTAAAACTGTTAGAGAAGTTCCTGCAAGCAAAATTCATCTATGTGAAAGTGTTGAGTTGAATGCCTTTATAGTGTTATCATCTCTTTACTTTGTTTCACACAAAAAGGAGTATAAATTTCTACCCAAAATATTTATCATACCACAAGGGTATACATGTCCTTTAAAGTGTAAGGGTAACATAATAAAGAAGATTTTGTTTCAATACATTGAACAAGTTGTCAAATATATGATTAGGACCCTATGTTGATAGGGTAGGTAAACACTAGCAAGTGTTTTAAAGGACCACTGCCTGGTTCCTTTAGTGTGTAAGACTTTATCAATACTCAGTGAGTATTGACTACTTGTGTCAAATTTTGTTTATTTAGTATTGCTTGATATTACCTGTGGCTTAATTTTTTATTTTTTATTTTTATTTTTTTCTTTCTTGTGATTGTTGCATAACAAGGGGAAAGTAACCCTTGCAGTATTACTTGATATTTGTCCAGTTCAATTAGTTCAGTTGTATACTTTGACATAAATTACAATTTTGAAGGTGCTAAGTAACTGGCAATTACAAAAAACATTCAGTGCCTGTGGTGTGTATCTTTTGTTTCTTTTCCTTACTTCTTCTTGTTTACTCAGTATTACTTGACAGTTGTCCAGTTCAACTAGCTCAGTTGTATACTTAGGCATAAACTATATTGTTAAAGGTGCAATATAACTGGCAATTATAAAAACATTTATTACCTGTGGCTTAATTTCTTGTTTTTTTTTTTTGTGATTGTTGCATAACAAGGGGAAAGTAACCCTTGCAGTAGTACTTGATATTTGTCCAATTCGACTATACATTGTGTGATTATTGTGACAGTACCAGATTCATTTTTTGGTGCTTTATTGTTCAAGAGTACTTGATTCTTTATTGTGCTTTATTGTATATCAAGGGGAAGATAACCCTTGTATAGGCTAATATATTCGGTGAATAACACCATATTTGTGTTTAACACCAGGGAGAGTTAACCTCTGGTAGGTAAACAAAACAGTTGTATATTGAGTGTGAAACATATATTTAATTGACAAAGGGAAGTTAAGCTTTGTCTGAATAACTGATATAAAAGGTATATAAGGGTGTGGTTACATACTCTTACTGTCTATATCTACTAGTCTTGCAACTGTACTTATTTTATATTATAATTTTTTTGGGACTTGTTATAGTATTGGATTGAGATACATTGAGAGTGGAAAATAATTAGCTCCTGAAAATCATTTCTATTCAACCATAATTCAACTGCAAGTTGTATTTATAAATAGCTATTGTTATTCTTTTTACGAACTGTAGGTTTCATACCATTTTTTTGAATTCATAGTGTTAACACACTTTTATAAATATGCTGCAATTATTTTTCTTTCTATTTTTTTTTGTTTTATTGGTTATTTGTTTTTTTTGGAAAAAAATCTCCTTGGGTTATGTATATGTCACGGTTCAAAATCACTTGCAAATGATAGGTGGGTGTGGTGTTGTTGGCATGTTGGAGTGGGACACTGGTATTATGCTTATGCCCATATTACACAATTGGAAGGTATTGCTGGTGCTGAAATTTATCACGGTAAAACAAATAAATAAACAATATGAAAGGAGCAAATAAACTAAACCTAATTAAGATTGAATCCCTCAATTGTAGAGGACTTAGGAATATTAAAAAAAGGTTAGACTTCTTTGATGACTTTAAAAAAAGAGGGATTCATATAATTAATTTACAAGAAACACATTTAATATCAAAAGACTTAATTATGCTAAAAAAAAATTGGAACTGCAAATTTTTAATATCGGGAGAAAAAAAACAATCTCTAGGGGTAATGATAATACTAAATAATAATTTTGAATACAATATTCATAAAGTAATTAAAGATAAAGATGGCAGATATATAATCGTCGACTTGGAATTAATTGGAGTAGCTAGATTTCTAATGATAAATATATATGGTCCCAATAAAGATTGTCCAGTTTTTTTTGAAAATTTATTTAAACTAATTGATAAAGAAGGGATTAAAAACTGGATTATAACCGGAGATTGGAACATGGTTTTAGACCAAAATTTGGACACTTGGAATTATAAATCAACTAATAATCCTAACTCGACACTTACAGTAAAACAATACATAAAAAGATTTGGATTAATAGATATTTGGAGAGAAACTTTTCCGCAAAAAAACAATTTTACATGGTTTAGAAAAAACCCTAATAAAGCAGCAAGGCTTGATTTTTTCTTGATAACATCATCCATTTTAAATATATTATCAAGCCCATACATTAAAACTAAGTACCGATCAGACCACAGCAAAATAGGACTTAATTTATTTCAAGATAAATCAGAACGGGGGAAAGGACTTTGGAAATTAAACTCAGCCTTATTAAATGATCAATTATTACGCATTAAAATTAAAGACGACATATTACTCATGATTGAAGTGCACGCATGCACTCCATACAATCCAACATTTATTAAAAACTATAATTATGAGTTTCCAGACCTCATGATATCTATAGATCTTTTTTGGGAAATGCTACTAACAAAGATTAGAGGGACAATTATTTCCTATGCAGCCAAAGTTAAAAGAGAACATACACATAGAGAAAACAAACTAATTAAAGAACTTGATAACTTAAATCATTTCTTCATCTTAGATATGAATGATAAAGCTCTAGAAAGAGAGATAAAAGGAAAAAACTTAGAACTAGAAGAAATAAGAGATATAAAACTTAGAGGATCCTTTGTTAGGTCTCGAAGCCAAATGATTGCTCAGGATGAGAAACCAAATAAACTTTTTCTAAATTTAGAAAATAATAACTTTATTTCCAAAAACATAAAAGAATTAATTAACGATAATAATATAAAAATAAATGAGCCAAAAAAATTCTTGAAGAAATGAGAATATTTTATGAAAGTTTATACTCTGAAAGGAAAATAATTAAGTTAGAAGATTCCATTTTTGAAACATATAAAAACAATCTTAAAAAACTAAATGATGATGAAAGTTCCAATTTAGATAATAAAATAAGCTTAGATGAATTAAATAAACAAATTTTCAGCACCAGTAATAACAAAAGTCCGGGCCCCGACGGTTTCACCAATGAGTTTTTTAAGATTTTTTGGGATGAAATTAAACTACCTTTACTAGAATTAATGAACCATTTTGCAGAAACTCAAAATATCCCGGAAAACTTTTTATTAGGTATTATCACATGCATTCCAAAAGGCAATAAAGCTAGAAACAGGTTAAAAAATTGGAGACCCATCACCTTGTTAAATTCAATATATAAATTTTATTCCGGAATTTGGGCCAATAGAATTAAACAATTTCTTCCAAATCTAATCGGGGAAAGTCAAAAGGGATTCGTTCAAGGCAGATTCATAGGTGAAAATACAGTTTTAACTTTAGACATATTAAATGAAACTAAATTAAAAGGGGAGGATGGTTTAATGATTTTAGTCGACTTTGAGAAGGCTTTTGACTCAATTTCGTGGGAATTTATATCCAAAATTCTAAAAATCTTTAATTTCAGTGAAAAAACAATTTCGATTATTAGAAGTCTCCAAAAAAATTCAAAATCTCAAATATTGCAAAATGGACATTTATCTGAAATAATTTTTTTGGGAAGGGGCTGCAGACAAGGGGATCCGATCTCCCCGTATCTCTTTGTTCTAGCGGTAGAATTACTAGGTGAAACTTTCAGAGCCAATAATGAGATAAGTGGTATATCAGTGTGTGGAAAGGAACAAAAAATATCCCAATTTGCCGACGACACCACTCTATTTATGAAATTCAATGAAAACAACCTTAGAATTTGCATGAGTGTTTTACAAAACTTTTATTTAATATCCGGTCTTAAAATAAATGTGGAAAAAACAAAAGCAATAAAATTCGGTGTGACAGGGGATGGTAGGATGACTCTTTGTGACGATTTAGAATTAATATGGACCAATGAATTCGTATCACTAGGAATTCAGTACAATATTAATTGTTTGGAAAAAATAACAGATTTGAACTTAGAACAAAAAATTTTTGATATGGAAAAATTGATTTCGGTCTGGAGATGTCGAAATTTAACTTTAATTGGTAAAATTACAATAATCAAAACTTTATTAATTTCTAAAATAATTCACATCCTACTGTCCCTACCTAAACCAAGTGAGGCATATTTTAACAAGATTGAGAATATTTTTTTCAAATTTTTATGGCAAGACAAACCACCAAAATTTAAAATATCGATTCTAGAAAATTCAACTGCAAATGGAGGGTTGCAATTCCCTGATATCAGGAAAATTGATTTGATCATGAAAGCATCTTGGCTAAAGAGGCTATACAGATCAGATGAAGGTTGGGCAGCAACACCGTGTTATTATGGCCTTAAGAATCTATATGAGTTTGGTGATATATTTATGAAAAAGAAACAGACAATTCCAAATCAATTTTGGAGGGATGTTGTTACATCCATTTATTACGTATATGTGAATTCTTCCATCAGTAACCTCGAACAGGTCTTTTCAATACCGATCTGGTATAACACAAAAGTGGTTACAGAAAAACTGCAACGATGGGTCGACAAAGGGATAATGAACATTGGTGATTTGCTTGATACAGATGGGAAAATCTTTACATTAGAACACTTGAGAAACAATTTACAATTGAACTGTGATTTCCTGATGTATAATCGTTTAAGAATAAGAATACAAACACTAATAGGTAATAACATAATACAACCTCATGATAATATGAGGCCCAGATTACCCTTTATACTTTACATGATAGAGGTTGGTAACAAAGGTAATAAAAATATTTATTTTAAAACTCAAAAAAATGTTAATAGTACCTTAGTTGATTTGCAGAATAAATGGTCAGAAAAATTAAATGACGAGATCATGCTAGATACAATATCAAGTGCTTTTAAGAATGCCAAAAGATACTCTTTATCAGTATACCAACACTTCATTCAATTTAAACTGCTACACAGAAGGATAACTCACAACAAGTTGCTACATAAAATGGAAATTATAGAATCCCCAAACTGTTTATTCTGCAATCAAATTGAAACTATTGAACATATATATTTAGAATGTCCGAATGCTATAGACATCTGGCAAAAAACAGAAAATTGGGTAAAATCACTACATTATCCGCATTTTAAAATTTCAGAAATTGAGAAGATTTTTGGTGAAAAATACAACAATTTAATGAAACAACTGATTATTACTAGTGTAAAAGATGTTATATACTGTAAAAGGAAAACAGGTGATATTATGCAACTATCAGATGTCAAAAGGATGTTGTGTAAAAATTTACATATCTTGAAAACTCAAAACCTGTTGAAAAATAGTGAGATTGTTTTTGAAGATGAATGGAGAGTATTTATTGACATTCTGAGGACAGACCATGCAACTATAAATAGTTGGTATTTATTATAGATAATTGAGTCGGAATCATAACTGCCAGACAAACAGAAAAACAGAAAATGTTTTGAATCTACTTTTATTTTTTTGCTTTTTCATATAACTGGCAATTAATACTTCAAACTTGCTGCAAAAAAATAGACTTCAACACTTTCTTTATATATACTATTTATTGCTACACCATGCAATTTTTTTTGTTTGTGAATACACAACTGTCTATAATAATATTTTTTGATAAACACCTATGGAGAATAAAAACCCTGTTGCACGACGTGTGCAATTTGAAATTAAAAAAAAAAATAGAGAATTGTACTATATCGTACTTTAATATCTACCTATTGTAAAGCGCCAGGGTGCGAATTAGTTTAGTTAATTCACACATCGTTTTTTAATCTTTTTTAAATTCCCCTTTTTAATGAAAAATGTGCAATACAATACAATAAACCTGCTCACTCAAGAGACCACCTATCAATGAAGACCATTACCAAAATCCCCATGGCGAAATGGAGACCTCAATTGATCAATAAATAAATTCACAAAATTAAAGAAATCTGCAGAGAATACTATACATAAGAAGTTCAAATAATTTAAAGTATCTGCATAAAATATAATATATGCACGCATTGAAGCCTCTGTCGCACGCTGGTGCGACAATGCGACAACTGGACACTCCTGGAAGCATATATTTATGATGCAGATTCACCCTGAAGCTATAAGCAAAGCATGTGAAGGCCGTAGGGAGGTCCATATTAACCCTTTAATACTTAAAATTGGCGTCTGGATCGATGCTACTTTTGACGATAAATTTTGAATGGGAATGATTTTACAAAATTTTTGAAGGAGAGCTGTTGGTGATGTTCTGATTAACATTTCTCCCTAAAATAATTTGCCAATTGTGCTTTAACCTGAAAGGTTTCATCCGGGCAAAATGATCAGGCTGGTATCATACAGTATTTGCATACTTGTCAGACCATCAGGGGTGCCCAGTTGTCGCACTAGCTTGCGACAGGCCAAACCCAATTAATAATAATGAACTCGGCAAATGCTTAGACAAAATGGCTATCGAAGCCTGTCTGATAATTCTTACATCAGTTATTTCGATATGCATTTCATTAAACAAGTTAACTAGTAGATAGTAATTGTCTATTTTTTATCCAGGGCTTGGCATGACAGTGCCACCTAGTCTAATGCCATCTGGGCGAATGGCAGAATTCTGAACTTGTCTCGCCCTACAGACAGTAACGTGCTCGCGCACTTCGGATGCCGTTTCGGTCTAGAAAAGGGTCATTGTTTCAGAATGAAAGGATTTGACCGGTATAACAGTTCTCTGTGACCCCCCTTCCCAGTGACCCGGGGTCACTGAGATCTAGCTCTCAGTGACCCAGGTCACTGAGATCCAGATCTCAGTGACCTGATGGGGTCACTGAGATCTAGTTCTCTGTGACCCGTCTGGATCCTAGTGACCTACGGGTGACTGAGATCTAGTTCTCAGTGACCCCCCCCCCCAACCAACCACCATACAGACTGGCATTCAGAGGACTAAATTTTCAGATGGAAAAAACAATCTTCTAGTTCTGAGTGACCTCCTTTGACTGGCTTTAAAACACAAACACAAATAATAAATCAACACCCTTTATTACATGTCACTGATTTACAAAAAATACCATAATTTCAGTGGTCACACCTGGTAGCGCACTTGGCCCAACAACAAATTTGGGATTGGTAATTCATCACTGTCTGAGATGGAAGTCCCATTACGTCTGAAATATACAATTTAGTAATGAAAATACAAAACATTTACGTCAAAACAAGGTATAACAATGCCATTGTCAAGCAGTAAGCCTCCATTTTAGATGCAGTTTATACATAATATATACTTCAAACTTCACTAACTCATATTGTTATATCAGAAGGCAAAATAAAAAAGGTAACTGCAAGCAAATAATGACCTTATGAATACTATACAAGCACCCTTTTTTGAGCATGAAGTAAACTTTTTTTTTCCAGAATATAGTTTTTACTCACAGAACAAAAGGTTTGAAGAGAGCACAAGACTTCATCCCCCACATTGTACGACTGAAAAATGAGAGAATTCGGTTGAGTTTGAGTTGTTGATTTGCTATACATATTGAAAGTAGAAGTAGTTTTGGAAAGATAATATACTGCTATTACAACAAGGTAGGCTAGATCTTGTCAGTGGGCTTAAGGCGGACATGAAGATGTTCGATGGCAGTTGGCCAATAGTTGTATTTTTTGGATCCTTCTCAATCTTGCTGCTATTAGAGGCTAAATCATGCTTATCAAGTTGATGTTGTCACACACACACACACACATATATATATATATATATATATATATATATATATATATATATATATATATATATATATATATATATATATATATATATATAATTATATATGTATAATAGCGATATTGTACGGAAGCCTATTAGGACCACTGAAATTTTTTTATTTTTTTAAATTTTTTTCCTTAGAAATCCGAAAATCTAAAAAAAAAAAAAAAAAAAAAAAAAAAAAAATTGTGTCAAGATCCTTGTTCGGAATTTATTTTTTTTTAAATATTTTTTTGTGTTCTGCAAAGTTACTTAAATAGATAGCCAATCACTGCCTCGCTCGTGTAGCCTTGTCAATCACACTACACGCGCGTGAGGCAGCGCCGGCAGTGGCATTCTTGTCTGAACAACGGATAAATACACGTTCTATCTACATAATTTAGCCATAATTTCATTCATTTTCACTCATCTGTATCTGTATAGCTGATAATGCTCCCTAAGGAGAACTGTCACAGCTTGAACAGGCATACAAACACACACACACGCACATACATTGCCAGGACTGTCTGCGAGCATCAGATCGTTCTGGTTAAGACGTAGGTGACATGTCAATCTGCGTGCAACGCGCTGGGCGTGTGTGTGCTATAAACCAGGAGACTGCATGTCTGTTCTTAATAAGTCAAAAAAAAAAATTTTAAGACCGCTTACATGGACCACAATCTTTTTTTAAATTTTATTTATTTTAGCTTAGAAATCAGAAAATCTTTGCAAAAAATTTTTTTTTTTAATTTTATTTTTTTTGCTAAGAAATCAGAAAAATTAAAAAAAAAATTTTAATTTTTTTTTTTTGCTTAGATATCAGAAAATCTTTAAAAAAAAATTTAAAAAAAAAAAATATATATATTTAAAAAAAAAAAATTAAAAAAATATATATATATCTCAAGATCCTCGTTCACAAAAATATTTTCAAAAAATAAAAATATATTTGAGAAGAGTTACTAAAAATAGTGAGCCAATCACTGCCTCGCTTGTGTAGGCTTGAAGGAGTGCCCGGCCTTAGCACCAATCAAATCGGTCGTTTTATTTGGAGCTCAGTTTAGGTCGTCAAAACTGGCCCATACAGTACGCTTATATATGCCAGAATTGTGGATACCAGAATTGTTCCTTCAATATTCTGGTACGTACCACGATTGTCCAGTTGGGTATGTACCAGAATTGTTCCTACAATTCGTGTAACTAAGAATTGTACTTTAGGAACAATTCTGGTATTAAATGAATTGTTTTCGAATTTCGTCAGTGTGACCTCTTTACGGATTTACACACGGAGATGAATGTCGCCCGAAGGGAGTATCGCCGCAGCTTGAGGAACTTAGGTCATCTCGATGATCTAAGCATGTAAGTTCCTTCAAGCTGCGCCGATACTGCCTTCTGGCGACGTTCATCTCTGTGCGTAAGCAGGTAACACTGCCGACTCGGAAGCCGTGTGTCAAACCTTGGATTGTGTTGGTCTTCTAAGGTCAAACGAAATTCGAAAGCAATTCATTTAATATCAGAATTGTTCCGACAATTCTTACGTACAAGAATTGTAGGAACAATTCTGGTACATACCCAACTGGACAATCGTGGTACATACCAGAATTGTATGAACAATTCTGGTATATATAAGCGTACTGTACGGGCCAGTTTTGACGATCTAAACTGAGCTCCAAATAAAACGACCGATTTGATTGGTGCAAAGGCCGGGCACTCCTTCAAGCCTACACAAGCGAGGCAGTGATTGGCTTACTATTTTTAGTAACTCTTCTCAAATATATTTTTATTTTTTGAAAATATTTTTGTGAACGAGGATCTTGAGATATTTTTTTTTTTTTTAATTTTTTTTTTTTAATTTTTTTAAAAAGATTTTCTGATATCTAAGCAAAAAAAAAAATTTAATTTTTTTTTCTGATTTCTTAGCAAAAAAAATAAAATTAAAAAAAATTTTTTTTTAAAAGATTTTCTGATTTCTAAGCAAAAATAAATAAAATTTAAAAAAAAATTGTGGTCCTTGTAAGCGGTCTTAGAAATTTTTTTTTGACTTATTAAGAACAGACATGCAAACACACACGTACACACACAGACCCTCCGTGCCGTAACGTTACGGCCCTATGCGTGTTGCTCTGACGGGCCTCGCCTATACACGGCGAACGGTACGGACAGACTGAGGGGGGGGGCAAGTCTCCTGGTCTATAGCACACACACGCCCAGCGCGTTGCACGCAGATTGACATGTCACCTACGTCTTAACCAGAACGATCTGATGCTCGCAGACAGTCCTGGCAATGTATGTGCGTGTGTGTGTGTTTGTATGCCTGTTCAAGCTGTGACAGTTCTCCTTAAGGAGCATTATCAGCTATACAGATAAAGATACAGATGAGTGAAAATGAATGAAAAATAACACAGGCTAAATTATGTAGATAGAACGTGTATTTATCCGTTGTTCAGACAAGAATGCCACTGCCGGCGCTGCCTCACGCGCGTGTAGTGTGATTGACGAGGCTACACGAGCGAGGCAGTGATTGGCTATCTATTTTTAGTAACTTTGCAGAACACAAAAAAAAATATTTAAAAAAAAATATATTTCCGAACGAGGATCTTGAGACAATTTTTTTTTTTTTTTTTTTTTTTAGATTTTCGGATTTCTAAGGAAAAAAATAAAAAATAAAAAAAATATTTTTTCAGTGGTCCTAATAGGCGGTATTTTTTTTTTTTTAATTTTTTTTTAGATTTTCGGATTTCTAAGGAAAAAAATAAAATTTAAAAAAGAATTGTGGTCCTTGTAAGTGGTCTTAGAAATATTGTTTTTACTTAATAAAACAGACATGCAAACACACACGCACACACACGCCCAGCGCGTTGCAGGGATATTGACATGTCACCTACGTCCCTACCAGAACTATCTGATGCTTGCAAACAGTCCCGGCAATGTATGTGCATGTGTGTGTGTTTGTATGCCTGTTCAATAAAGTATAATGAAAGGTAACACAGGGAAAATTATGTAGCTAAAACGTGTATCTATCCGTTGTTCAGACAAGAATGCCACTGCCGGCGCTGCCTCACGCGCGTGTAGTGTGATTGACAAGGCTACACGAGCGAGGCAGTGATTGGCTATCTATTTTAGTAACTTTGCAGAACACAAAAAAATATTTAAAAAAAAAAAAATTCCGAACAAGGATCTTGAGACAATTTTTTTTTTTTTTTTTTTTTTTTTTTAGATTTTCGGATTTCTAAGGAAATTTTTTTTTTTAAAAATTAAAATTTTCAGTGGTCCTAATAGGCTTCCGTAATATTGCAATGTTCACCAGACAAACATTAGTTGAGTGTGTTCTGCAATAGACATATGTAGTTACCTTAGACATTGAATACTTAAGTACCCTCATTATAAATATTATTATTATTAATAATAATAATAAATAGATGATCACAATAATTTGCCCTTTCGAAAAGGGGCAAAGTCATGGGCGGGGAGTTTTTTTAATCTAAGTTTGCTTTTTGCTCTTACCACATGTTATAGTTTTGAAAATTTCTCCACATTCGTTTTTCCCGATGTTCAGTTCTCTGCCTATAGACTAAAAAAAGCCTTTGTTGCATGAACTATTCCCTATTTAGTCCGTGAGCTGGTGGGCGAAACCCTCCCCCCCCCCCTGGGGAATTTCGGAGACCTATATTTCCAAAAACCTTATACCCTCAGCTGTTCAGATCAGCTTGTCTGCACTTATATCGCGGGTACATTTGCCCTGGAGGGCCAATTGAAGGTCGGTACCTCCCTGATTTTAGGGGTGGGGGTGACATTTTAGGGGTGGGGGTGGTATGGACACTTGCAATTCTCTGGGATACTCCAAATTTGCTATGCTGGTCAAGTGATCAACAGGTACAATTACCAAATACCTTTCAGAAGCACCGTATTCCTATCCTTGGAAAAAAATTCAAAAAACGTCTCAAAAAATGCCGTTTTTTTTGCAGTTTTTTTAAAGTTTTCACAAACTTTAAGTTTTTAGTGGTCAAATGAGTACAAAACCACCCAATATTATATACCTAAATTACAAGCAACCTCTTATCTGCTTAATAAAACAAAAATGAGCTCCATTGGTTGTTCGAGCGTGATTTTATGGGACTTTCATTTCCCCTACCCCTATGTTCAAAAAATAACCGATAAATAGCTTAAAATGCGGAAAAATATTTTTAAAAATCTTAAATGTTCATTTAACACATATTTGGTACTAGAAATAGTTCAAACATGACAAAGACTGATTGGGCTGAAAAAAATGGATTGCCCAGTTGCCCGGGACAACCAAATTTTACCAAAATTTGGTAAAAATACAGTTTTAGGCTAGAAATCACAGTTCAAGTAACAATACGACTACTGAAAAGGTATTTAAAGCTAGCATGTGACACTGCAGGTGTTCTACAATTGAAATTAGTCATAGCTGGATACATATGAATTGTTTTATTTCAGTTCACCCCTATTCAGAAGATAATCTAGAAGGCCAAAGGTCCCAAAATGTAGTTTTACTACAATAAATGTAGTAAGTCAATGCCAGTGTGTGATTTTAACACGGTCAGAAGATCAGGATAGACTGCTGTTGGTGCTGAACCTGCATGGGCTTATCAAATTGATAGCCCAGTTGCTTGGGACTACTGAATTTTACCAAAAATTGCTTTAAATCAAAATTTTAGTTTCAGAAGTCAAGTGATTTTGAGAAAGTGACCCAATGTGCTGTATCAAACCTCTTTTGTGACATGATGCTGTTTTCCTGTTGCTTGCATACTTCTTGCTTAATGATTTTGACCATTCGACATATGAGAGGGAGCCCCATTCATTATCAGAAGGAAAGCATAGGACATTTTTGTGCCACATAGGACAGTGTTTCGCGCCCTAAATCGTAACTGAAACTCACAAAGACCATCACACAGTGTTGACAGGCAACATTCAAACCATACTACCTGATTATCAAACACACTCAATAGTTCCTCCAATATGCCTGAATGGGCGCAACAATTGACACCTGTATCCCCCCCCCCCCCCCCCCCACACTCGCACATACTAGCTATTTGTGGTGAACATACAGCCTTTAGGTTGGCATGAAACATTCAAACTACTTTGTCTGAATATCAAGCTGTATCAAAAGTTGAACTCAGCGCAATCCTCCCAAGAAGCATAACAATGAGTACCTGTATCCTATCCCTTTTCTGTTTTCCTTAACTCTAGGAGGTTTGGTACCCGTATATAATCCAACCTAATACCAAATCCCTAAGCAGCTGGGTACCTTTTTCTTATCCTAGCCATTGACCGGAACCCTTAAAAGTAAATATCATTACCTCATCCCTGCTATACCTGCTGGTATGGGTTTTAGGTCCCAAACCTTATTAGTTTGAGGGTAGAAGGTAGGATGGTATACAAGTACATAGTCTATTGTTGTATAGGGTTACAAGTAGCAAGGGTCATATGTCCTAAATGAGCTACTTTAGCTATGAGATACAGTTACCTAGCTATTAGTATGATGATACGAGATATAATAACCTATCCTACAGGACCTGAAAGGCTTGAGGGTAATAGCTGGTATGGATATCAAATATGTAATATGTAAAGATTAAGGGTAATAGATTGATGAGGTACATAGCTGGTAAGGGAACACATATCTTACATTTTAGGACTTAGGATAATAACCAGAATTGCACATAGGTACCCCCCCCCCCCCCCCCCACACACACAGTGTGTGACACACTGAAGGTTAACATATAATTACATCTGGTATAAGGTGGGATGGAGGTACCCAAAATCTTGAGGCTGATAGCAGTTAGCCGTTAAAGCTGGTATGAGATACTCTTATATAAGCGTAAAGGAATTGGGATAATTACAGGGTTGGGGACCAAGCAGTACCAAGCATTAATAGATGTAAGAGGTACAGGCATCTGATTATCTTATTAGGATTCACGGTAATTGGTGAGTATAGAAACGGGTAAGGATATAGATACCCAATCTATGGTTTTAGAGTTAATGGATGAGATGGCATCTAAGTACCCAGTCTATTAAGGTTTTGGGCAATAGTTAGGATGCGGAACAGGTTTAAACATCATAGGTACCAGGGTAATTGGTGGCATGAGATATAGATAGCCAGCCTATAGGAGTTCAGGGTAATAGGATAAGATACATGTACCCAGCCTGTACATTTTTAAGGGTAATTGCTTAGATGAGGTATCGCTTCTAACCATCTAATCTAGTAGGAATCTGGTCAATTGCTAGGATGATACAAATACCAAGCTGGATATGGATCAGGACAATGGTTTGGATGAGATATATGTACTCAGCTGATAGGAGATGAGTAAAGTAGATGGGATGGAAATAGGTACCCAATCGCTTAATGTTGATACAAACAGAGGAGAAGGGATAGGATATAGGAATCCATCTTTGTGCCTCTTGAGAAGTTGGGGAATCTATTGAGAGTGGTTAATAATCAGGTACAGTGTTTGAAAGCTTTCTGCCAACTAGCTACTAGCTGTTTGTTTACCACAAATAGCTAGTATGGGAGGGTGTGGATATAGGTGTCCATTGCTGTGCCCATTCAGGCATATTGGAATAAATATTGTGAGTATTTGATAATCAGGTACTATGGTGTAAATTTTCCTGTCAACAATGTGTCTATTTCCCTGAATCTTTATATATTACATACTTGATTCCCATACCAACTATTACCCCAATCCTTACAGGATAGATAACTATATGTCATACCATCACACTAATAGTTAGGTAACTGTATCTCATAGCTATACAACAAAAGGGGTTGTACTTGTGTAAATCCTACCTTCTGCCCTCAAACTCAAAAAGTTAAGTACCTGAAACCCGTAAG
This sequence comes from Maea johnstoni, assembly GCA_963942565.1. NCBI lineage: Eukaryota > Metazoa > Annelida > Polychaeta > Spionida > Magelonidae > Maea > Maea johnstoni. Next base: position 48,216,301 of record OZ012685.1, on the reverse strand, counting down.
AGTAGGTATGGCAGGGATGAGGTAATGATACTTACTTTTGAGAGCTCCGGTCAATGGCTAGGATAAAATAAAAGTACCCAGCTGAATGGGGATATAAATAATGGTTCGAATGAGGTATGTGTACGCAGATCTTAAGGAAAGATGGTATTAGGTTAGATTATATATGGGTACCAAACCTCTTAGTGTTAAGGAAAACAGAAAAGGATAGGACACAGGTACCCATTGTTATGCTTCTTGGGAGGATTGCGCTGAGTTCAACTTTTGATACAGCTTGATATTCAGACAATGTAGTTTGAATGCTTCATGCCAACCTAAAGGCTGTATTTTCACCACAAATAGCTAGTATGTGTGGAGCAGGGGGGGATACAGTTGTTCATTGTTGCGCCCATTCCTGAAGGCATATTGGAGGAACTATTGAGTGTGTTTGATAATCAGGTAGTATGATTGGAATGTTGCCTGTCAACACTGTGTGATGGTCTTTGTGAGTTTCAGTTACGATTTAGGGTGCGAAACACTGTCCTATGTGGCACAAAAATGTCCTATGCTTTCCTTCTGATAATGAATGGGGCTCCCTCTCATATGTCGAATGGTCAAAATCATTAAGCAAGAAGTATGCAAGCAACAGGAAAACAGCATCATGTCACAAAAGAGGTTTGATACAGCACATTGGGTCACTTTCTCAAAATCACTTGACTTCTGAAACTAAAATTTCGATTTAAAGCAATTTTTGGTAAAATTCAGTAGTCCCAGGCAACTGGGCTATCAATTTGATAAGCCCATGCAGGTTCAGCACCAACAGCAGTCTATCCTGATCTTCTGACCGTGTTAAAATCACACACTGGCATTGACTTACTACATTTATTGTAGTAAAACTACATTTTGGGACCTTTGGCCTTCTAGATTATCTTCTGAATAGGGGTGAACTGAAATAAAACAATTGATATGTATCCAGCTATGACTAATTTCAATTGTAGAACACCTGCAGTGTCACATGCTAGCTTTAAATACCTTTTCAGTAGTCGTATTGTTACTTGAACTGTGATTTCTAGCCTAAAACTGTATTTTTACCAAACTTTGGTAAAATTTGGTTGTCCCGGGCAACTGGGCAATCCATTTTTTTCAGCCCAATCAGTCTTTGTCATGTTTGAACTATTTCTAGTACCAAATATGTGTTAAATGAACATTTAAGATTTTTAAAAGTATTTTTCCGCATTTTAAGCTATTTTTTGGTTATTTTTTGAACATAGGGGTAGGGGAAATGAAAGTCCCATAAAATCACGCTCGAACAACCAATGGAGCTCATTTTTGTTTTATTAAGCAGATAAGAGGTTGCTTGTAATTTAGGTATATAATATTGGGTGGTTTTGTACTCATTTGACCACTAAAAACTTAAAGTTTGTGAAAACTTTAAAAAAAACTGCAAAAAAACAGCATTTTTTGAGACGTTTTTTGAAAAATTTTCCAAGGATAGGAATACGGTGCTTCTGAAAGGTATTTGGTAATTGTACCTGTTGATCACTTGACCAGCATAGCAAATTTGGAGTATCCCAAAGAATTGCAAGTGTCCATACCACCCCCACCCCTAAAATGTCACCCCCACCCCTAAAATCAGGGAGGTACCGACCTTCAATTGGCCCTCCAGGGCAAATGTACCTGCGATATAAGTGCAGACAAGCTGATCTGAACAGCTGAGGGTATAAGGTTTTTGGAAATATAGGTCTCCGAAATTCCCCAGGGGGGGGGGGGGGGGAGGGTTTCGCCCATCAGCTCACGGACTAATTGTAGCTGATCTTTTATTAGTTTTATCGTTTCCAATTTCATTTCACATTGTTTTCATTTTTTTCTCCATTACAAGTATCTTTTATCTTTCAATTTCAAATTTCACAAGACCATAACGCGAAAACAGATACTTAGTTTTGTCCCAGGAAAAGCTGATGAGTTGACAGGCTCCACTGAGCGTTCTTTCTCAGATACGCATACAGACGACAATGTACGTTCACAATAAAAAAAAATTGCTCGCCATGCCGTGGGTCAATTTTAATGCAATTTTTCGTTAGAATCGCCACAATCTATTCCATTTGGCCATTAATTTGCTTTGAAATCGGTCAAAATGTAGGTTTTGCGACAGCTTGAAATCCTAATAATGTGTATGCCATTTATTTTACGGCAATCTATGCTATCTCTTGGCCAGAAAGGAAAAACACAAAATCATCCAAAGCTTCGCGCTCGCTTCTTGGCCATGCCAGCATCAAATTATTGCCGATCAGGGTCACGGTCAAAGTAATACTGCACTCTGTGATCCGTGACCCAATTACGGCAAGCTGTGACTAGTTCACGTGATGTGATTGTTGCACGTTCAGAAACACGCAACAATCACATTGCGTGGGAGCGTCTTCTGATCTCGCGATTCTGAGCGAGACCGGAAGCGGCCTACGAGATCTAGCTCGCCCTCTGAGGAGCGACTCATAGTCATGGGCGCTGATACGCCCATGAAAAGAGCCAGTTTCTTTCACACATATTGCATTAACTGAATAGTTGATGGCATGAACAGAATTAATTAATAATACAGCTGCTAAAATATACCCTTTGTTCTTCATTTAATATCTTATTATATCCATTAATGATCCATATTTGCATATAAAAATCAAACTGGTAGAGCAATGATTTCACTTTCCTTATAGGCAATTGATATTAGATGGATGTGACTTAATTAATCTTGATGGATTGAATTAAGATTACACCAATTCACTTGGCAAGTACTGCTCTCTTGCATGTGCCAAACAACCAAAACAATCCATAAATGCACCCTCTATACTCTCAGAAATACATGTAACAACCAAAAAATAATGTGCTAACATTATTATAATACATGAAATGATGTCACACGGTTACGTTTTATTCATGTATTGCCTTAAGTGAACAGTGGATGGCATGGATTGAACTTGGGCATGATCGACTTCCTGAAATACATCCCAAAGCCTTGATCACACAATATACAAATATAACCTTATTAACCCATATTTCCCAAAAATAACCAAATAGACTGACGAAAAATGACAATCATAATGTTAGAAAGCAATAAAACATTTTAAAAAAGAAAATAAAAGGATTTGAAAAAAAAAGTAATAACAAAAAAATAGGCAAATGGCAACAGGACTCCAATGTACAAATCTGCAGAAGGCACTGGGATTCGAACCAACATGCATGAGAAAAATTCTGGTTAGTGTGCAACAAACAATAGAATACCAGTCAACTTACCTCTGATCCAGTGTGCTACCAATGTGGCCACGGTGGTTTGAGCTGGCAGCCCATGAAATCTTTGCATACTTATGTCCAGTTTTAGCCAGTTGTAAACAGGGGGTCACTGTACACTGTTGCTTGTGTCCCAGAACCTAGTGACCTCCTGTAGAGAATTGGCAGACTCCATGTAGTATACTTAAAATATATGCATATGTATGTAAAGGTGGACATACTTACAAAAATGAAAAACAATTAGGGAGTCACTAAGAACCAGGTAGGTCACTGAGAACCAGATCTCAGTGACCCGGGGTCACTGGCCCCTTAGGGGCCAGTGACCCCGGGTCACTGAGATCTGGGGGTCACTCATTTCTGTTACAGTAGTTAAGGGGATAAGTGGTAAAGTAGGGATTAGCATGATGGGGAGTAGCCTAGATTTCTAGGCTGTCATATGTATTTTTCTGCTATGTTTTCTCTGTTACCAGACACCAAATACTCTTGGTGGCCATAGTGGTCAATTTAGTTTACACTTATCTCACCAGGATTCAGTTTATATGATAAATCCTATAGAGATCTGAGGATCAGGTGTGCCATCTATCTACCATACCTGGTACTACACCACACTGCTTGGTCAGCACAGGAGGGGATGTCAACTTTTTAGGGACTAGGAACCTAGTCCAGATGGGGAGGGGTTGGGGGATAGAGCAATGGAAGGGCTGGATATGGATAAGAGCATGAAGGGGCGGAAGGGTTAGGGAGGGGTCGGGGCGGGGGGAGGGTTGGAGGTGTGGATAACATAAGAGTAGGATTAGCATGTCAGGGGGGAGGATTTTTTCATGGTGGGGGAGGGTAATGGAAAGGTGGAGATGAACACGATAATCTGAGAAGGAAGACTAATGGAGAGGGGAATTTGGATAAGATAGGAACAGGTGTGGGACTATGGGAGGCTAGTAGAGGTGGAAAGGGGACAGGTAAGTAAAGTTCGGAGGAGAAAGGGTAAGACAAAAGACGATACTAACAGGAAGAGGGCCATGGGTAAGGCGATAGGTAGGGGGTAACGAGGGAGCAAAAAAGACCACAATGAAAAAACTACTTCGGGTGCTATTTTTAGATTTGCCCCTTCTCTGACCACACAATGAGATGGTGCAATGGAACCACTGGTTGCGTAATCTTGGATGGCGAAAAGAATGGATATGTAGCGAGAGACCAATTACTATATGCCCTATATATATATAGTTACATGCTGGACTCATGCCAGGAGTAGCAGATAAGGATCAGCACGAGGCCACGTGTGAACAGGGACCAATCAGGGCTCTCGCATCGATTACATTACAGAGAAACCTTATCTCCACCACCAGCTGGGGTGCCCAGAGCACCAATTCTGGCCCTATTAGCGGCTATTAGTTGACACTGGTTAAGGCTAGCATGTTCAGGTTGACCGGCTGGTTTCGAATCTACTTGTGTTTGGTCATATAAGGCGTAATTAAAGCCTTGGAACCCTCATGTGTGGGAAAAGAGATACCCTGACAATCACCGTATCTAATGGCTCTAAGAACCCATTGCACAAGAGGAAATATCCCAAAACATAATAAAAAATGGGCTCGCCCATCCAAAGAAAAATCGGAAAATTTGTCAACGTATTCCTGCCGCATTCATGACTGTTTCTCAATATATATATATATATATATATATATATATATATATATATATATACATATATATATATACATATATATATATATATATATATATATATATATATATATATATATATATATATATATATATATATATATATATATATATATATATACATATATGTATATACATATATATATATATATATATATATATATATATATATATATATATATATATATATATATATATATATATATATATATATATATATATATATATGTATATATACACGCACATGCATAGTACCCCCCCCACCCCCCCCCCCCCCCCCCATCAATGATTATTCCTTTGGTCTGGAGCCCCACCGATGTTTAATTTTAGGTGAGCATTCCCAAGGCATATTCTCAATTTCGTATATAAAAAAAGATGCATTGCAAATTGAACCATGATGCAGTTATCAAAAAGTAAGTTATATTCAATTCAACCGAAAGTTCAAGAAATCAAGTCCAGCATGACTCTATGATTAGTCACAACTGATTTCCAATGTGATAAAATAGATACGATGGTGCAGGTGTGTGAACGGCAGAAAAGTTTTCTAGAAAACCATAGAATTTTTTCCCACTGTTTTTCCAAAAACAGCAGAATTTAAAAAAATATATATTTTTCGCCGTTTTCCAAAAACAGCAGATTTTTTTCTGACGTTCACACCTGCACCATCGTAACTAGACACAAGGAAGCGTACACAAATCCAGTTTGCTATGCGAACGTTTGGTCACATGAATAACGGCAGTTTGAGATCACATGACGTGAAAATGGTGGCGCTACGGAAATGTTATTGTGTGGTACACCCGTTGGTTTTACTCACGTTTATTTCATTCATCTCTTCAAATGATGGTTGGAAAGCGAAAGCTATAGCTGAGAATGACCGCCCGATACTAGGTAAGTTAGTATGTTTAGTGAAAACGATGAACTTTACGCCAACAACTGATGTTTTTACAAACAACTGTCTGAGCGGGTGGGTTTGTTAACCCATTCATACCCGTATCGGCCAAAACTGCTACTAGTCAAGTAGATCTCCAGGCATGAAAGGGTTAAATTGTTAACCCTTGTCCCTTAATTATCTGTTTATCAATTATCAGCTATGCTAATGCTGCGGGTACCTAATTTATCAAATACAATATGAGGCAAAAAAAAAATAAAAAAAATATTAAAACCCTGGCACATGCATGGTACTCATCTGATAGGATCAGCAATCTTGAGCTTTCCACTGAATACCAACATGGCAGGGTTTAAAAGGTTTAAAAAAAATTCAGGTTTTCAATTGCTGCGGCACTGTTATAGGCATTTAACTAATTGTTTAAAATGAAAAAAGGAAAAAGTAAAGTAATCTTTATTTGAAGTCAGTATTTTTTACAAGAAACACAAGCTACCAGGGCTCTTGGCTGAGTAGTCCTACGGCTTAAAGTGCTATATCTGAAGCACATAGTCTGTCTTCAGGACTTGAATTTGGCTAACAGCTTTTTCCTCTTTTTTCCCACAAAAAGTTCGTTTTTGCCTTTCAAACTTGGCAAGCCTAGCATTTGCGACCACTACTGCGTGTATGTATAAACGTATACTTTTTGTCTCAGCTCAGTAAAATGTTGATTTTACCCATTAGGTCCCATTGTAAAACTTAAACTTGCCCATTGCCAACAGTACAAACACGCAGGATCGTCATTGTTGGCAATGAGCAAATTTTACAATAGGACCTAATGGGCAAAATCAACATTCTGCGGAGTTGAGACAAAAAGTATGTTTATACATACACGCTGTAGTGCTCCTAAGAGATTTGCCAATTTTGTAAGGCAAAAACAAACTTTTTGTGGGAAAAAAGAGGAAAAATCTGTTAGCCACACTCAAGTCAGACAGACTAAAGGCAACAAGAAATTTATATAAACGGTCTTGCCTAAGGACAGATTGGTCATGATCTTGTAACCACTGGCTGGGATCGAACCTGTGGCCCTTGGGTCGTCAGTCAAACATGCTATCAGTTAGGCCACCTCGTCTCCTTGGATTCATTTTCATTCATTATCAAGAAAAAGTCTCTTTGGAATAAACCCTTCATACTGCCCTAAAATCTGGTTGGTATAAGGATTTGAAGTGTATTAGTAGCTAAATCTGGGCATGCAGAAATTTTGGAAATGCTGTTTTGGACAGTCATTTTTGAAGTCCTGGCTAAGACCCTGATTGCCACTTAGCACTAACATGCCTCAGTGTAATCAGTGCTGAACTAGGGCCATCATAGTCTTAACCAGCAGGGCATCTGGGTGCCTTTTTACTGTTTTTAGACACGGGCCATTCTACAGTATTCGATTTAGCCTGGACATGACATTTTGAAACTTTAAACTTAAATTTGAAAAATCATGATAATGCTAACATCCTGGCAATCAATGGATAGCATACTGTTGAATAGGGTACTAAAGCATAAAAATGAAAAAGGATCTTCACAAAAAATATTTTAACTAGTGAAAAATGGGATTTTATTTGAAGCCAGGACATGACCTGAAAATTTTGAGATTTTTCATTTTTGTTTTCACTTTCAAAACTCTGTTCTGTTTGCTGCTCAAATTTTGATAAACTTGTTTCATTTAATATATCAAAGTGTTTACTTTTTAAATATGTATGCTTTAATTTGTATTCTTTTATGGCTTGAATGATTTTGGACCATTATTTTTTTAAACTCTAAGCCAGGATGCGACGGTTCAGGACATGACTATTGGTTCTACGTTGATATGATACACATTTTACCATATATAACCGATATATATATATACTTTTTAAGACCTTGCAGCATCCAAATCGTGTTGGGATTAAAGGAAGACTAGGTCACAGTTCATTCTAAAAATAATCACATTTTTATTCATCAGAACATATCAAGTTGGGAATAACTCCACAACAGGCAATACAAATTGTAATAATTCTCCTAGCTGGCTTACAGCATAGGGTATCCTTTCCTAACCACCTAGCTCTAAACCCTACTTCTTAACTGTTCTTTACTTAACTACCTATCTACTCTACCTAACATAACATCATCTTATGCAAGGTACATTGCAATTACAACACAAGTACAATAGTGATCAGACTTGCTAATGACGCAAGGATAATTCTAATTAGAAATGGCAACTCCTAGATCAAGGATGGGCCCATTAGTTCTTGTAATTTGTAAGTTAATCTATCAACATCATTGCAATCAAGTGTCACCTCTTCACACTAGGTGTGGTCCATACCCTTTAAGTAAGTAATCAGTAATCAAGCTATTAACACTATTGTGAGGACATCCCATGTCAATATTTTACACTAGGTGTGGACAATACTCCTAAACTGAAAGTAATAAGATATTTTTAAGTGGGTTTTTGACAACTTTTTATGATCATTTCCTATAAACACCATTTCCTAATAATTTCCCCTATGACAAGTTCATAAGCCTCAACCATTCTCAACATGTTAATTAATGATGCTTATTTCAGCATTTTTATCCTTATATTCACCAAACAAACTATTCAGTTACTGGTAGACTTGCACTGAATAGATAACTTTGGCGCTTGTCCATCACCCAACCATCAACAACAGACAGGATTTCTTTCCTTTCAACCCAGGAACAGTCCTCCTTAGTTGGGAAACCAGGGTCTTAGCCAGCAGGGTGTCCGAGTGTCTTTTTGGCACCCTGGTCCACGAAAAATACTTATTTTGGGGGGAAAAGACACCCTATCTTTTGGTCAGAATTTTTTTTAAATATTAATTACAAGTAGATATTTCAAAAAGTTTTATGCTTAAATGATAACTAAAACATTTGTTGAAGAAGTAAAGCATAAATATACTTGATTTGTCAATGTATATGATCAGTATGATGACTTATTTTTTTTCAGTGAGGGGGTTTGGACACCCTGTCTTCCTGAAACCCCATTTTGGACACCCTGTTATGAAAATCCTGGCTAAGACCCTGTGGGAAACTGAAAATTTTGTGCTCATCATCTTTTGCACGTAGGAATGTTACTTCAAAGTCATTCCCCTCTGTGGACTTCACTTGTCCAAGAAATACTCTAGTTGAAAACTTGACCAGTATGAAACTGCCAGGTGTTGGGATGGCTGACAGTTCATGTCCGGCTGAGTTATGCATGTTATCAGTATCTGACTCTGAGACTATGGCTTCCTTCAAAATCATTACCACTTTGAGTTCATGAGGTTTTTGGGTGAAGATCGAGTTTTTCCCACAAGCCTTTGCCATCAGGTTTTATGAAGTGAAATGCTTGAGTACCGACCACAGTTTTGGAATTATCCCAGCGTTTCTGGAGATTAACAGTGAGACCTTCTTTATCAGTTTGGCTGATATAAAGTATGTTTATCTTTGCATTTAGTTTTGATGCAACCTGGTAAAACCCAAATGCATCATTGAATACTGCTTTTCCCTTGAGTACCTCTCGCCACACACTCCGTTTCACTTCTCCACCAATACCATCTATTGGACCCTTCCCATGTGATGTGGTAGGCAGCACCTTTGTGCAGGACTGATTTTCAAATATATGCCAAGAGGTAATTAGTTACCTTGAATAAAAGGAAGCATTTCAATTAAGTTTGAGGGAATAAGATTCAATCACTGTATAAAGGAACAAAGGGAATGTGCTCGAAACAATCATATATGCAAATCAAGCTTTACGACTCTCTTCGCAGTTGTCGTCATCTACCCATATGTCCCATCCTGGCTCAGTGTGTCATGTCCTAGATCAATTTTCAAATTAATTTTTCTCTTTATTTCTAACAGATATTGCATTGATATTTCATTGAGATATTGCTTGTAGTGTGTAATAAGAAGATATGAAATGACAATAATTTCTATAAAAAAATGTTGAAAAAAAATAAACTTTTGCATATCAAATGAGCCGGGACATGACATTTCAATTTTGAAACAAAATTTTAATAAGCTGGTCAATTTTTGAAAATAAGCAAACAAGGTTTTCCATATTTCTAACAACTTATATTTGGTGTTACATTCTATCATTCATACAAAAATAATCAAAATTAGAAATTATATGAAAATATCAAATGTCATGTCCTGTCTCAAATGTATGCATTTTCGAAATAAACATGCCAATAAAAGTCACTTTTCACAACCCATGAGTGAAAAAAATCAGTTTTACTGACACCTTAGATGGTTATGTTTTATAATTCATGATTATTATTTGAATATTATAAACGTTAGTTTTTCCACCCTGAGGTACCTAATACTGTAGAATGGCCCACACCCAAACCCTTAAAAACTTTTGTGAAGAATTTCTTAAAATGTCAATCTCAAGCATAAAATTGAATTTTTTCATCTCCATATAATTCCCATGACATATTTGTATAAGGATATTATGCCTTATTTTGATAATATATACATGATTATGGTTGAAATATGAGTATATTGTGGTCCCCCTTAAAATTTTGGACGCCCAAAATTTTGTACCTCCCTGTAGCAATTAGCTTAAAATGGGTTGATTGGTGGTTTAAATTTTCATTCAATATCAAAGACTTTCTTGACCAAACTCTCCTTGCCATAGTCTTAGCCAAAAATCACCTTTCAGGACACCCACAATTTTGGGGTAGTACTTTAGAAAAATGTCATTTTTAAAATCATAAATGAATTTATTTCACCCCAATATGAATACCATGGCATTGTTTATGAATATTACATGCCATATTTTGATTCAAGTAAATGCATGTTTATGGTTGCAATCAATGTTTTTTATGGTATTCATTTAAAAATAGGAGACCCAAAAAACTTTAAGGATTGCCATTTTTAGACACCCAGTTTCTTAATCCTGGCTAAGTCCCTGCTCCCTTACTGCCCTAATTGTAGGGCAGAACGGTATACATTGTGACCTCTTAGAACCCCTTCAAGTTGAACATTGGAACAGTATGACTATGACATGATGGTTGTTTTTATGACTTTTTAGGTATTTTGGCGCAGGCCTCTTACCCAAGATTGCGTGAGTATGGGGATACCCTGATATCAGCTGATTATGTCAAATACCTGCAGATGGCTGGAGCAAGAGTTGTGCCCATCAGGTAAGTATTGAAATATTAACCCTTCCAATGCTGAGACTACTTTCGTCCAAAGCACAAGAATGCAAGATTCTTGAAAAACCATTGAAACCCTGTCGTCTTGGTATTCATTTGAAAGCTCTCGCCGAGTACTCTCAGATGAGTACCCATTTGCCAGGGTTTCAGTAATTTTTCAGGTTTTTTGCATCTTTTTGTATTGACCAAATTAGCCACCAGCAGCATAAGGGTTAATTACTAAATTGCAGGCCAAGCTCATCGCTAACTCAAAATGTTACTGGCCCCATAGGACCAGTAACACCGAGGATCTATTCTACTGATCCTGCAAAAGTTTTCTTCAACCTTATATGCTGCTGGTGGCTAATTTGGTCAATAAAAAAATGATGTGCAAAAAACCTGACAAATGACTGAAACCCTTGAAAATGGGTACTCATTTAAGAGTACTCGGCGAGAGCTATATGGACAATGAATACCAACATGACAGGGTTTAGATGGATTTCAAAAATCTTTGGGTCCTTGTGCTTTTATTAATTTATTACACTTTAACAGATAGAAAAAAGGCTACACTTAATAACCCAATCACTAAAATTAATTGTTTAGATTTTAGTAACCTTTGATTTATTATCATGGTCATAATGGGATATCTCAAAAACCATTCAATAAAACCGCCTCAAACTTTGAAGGGTCCTTTTTTATGGCAATTTCATGAATTGATTACGTTTTGGTGACCTATCACTTATTTTTAAGGAAATTCTAGGACTTTTTAACAGCCTGGCCCTCCTATCTCCATAGGTTTTATCATAAACTGAGTCTTCTATTCACCTGGTGAGATAAATGTGAACTAATAGGCACCAACATATTTTTCAGAACTAACTTGCCATGCCGGGCAAGTCTTTGATGATTGTTACTTGCCCGACATAATTTTTGACTTGCCCGAAATGATTATAACATATGCTAGAAAGGCATGTATTGTTTATCAGGAATTTAAAGATTTGAAAACCAATATCTTTTCTGTTTTGTTGCATTGTTTGCCTATTTCTGGGTTTTTGGGCTATTAACAATGTGTTGAGTGTTCAGAAAATCAGCTTGCCTATTCGGGCAAGTGAAAACAAAAATGTACTTGCCCGAAAGCCCTTTTTTCAAAAATTCACTTGCCAGGGCAAGTGGGCTATTTCTTATGTCGATGCCTGACTAATGTAGCCACCCACCTTGACCACTTGGTGCCCTGTAACAAAAAACTTGGAAGTTGGAAGACAGAAAAATACCTATATGACAGCCTAGAAACAAGATATATCTCAGTACTTTTAAGGTTGCAAATCTATTTACAATTATAATTGATATCTTTTCAACTTTCAGAATGAAAGAATCTTTGAGTTATTATGAGGATTTGTTTAGTAAAATAAATGGGTGAGTACATTTTGATATTCCTATTTATTAAGGTATTTAGATAAATATTTCAAATAAATTTCTATGCACCGATTTTAGAACCACATGATCATCCTCTTTAAAATGGATTCGAAAAACCCAATAACAAGTATAAATTTGTTTCATGATATCTGGGTAACTTTAGATACATTAGCTCCCATTCAGTGAAATGAATTAATGATTAGCTATTAATGATATAAATTATGATATAATATGCGGTAATTTCCCTGTAATTTGTATATTACAAAATGATTATTGGCATTTTTGGCCACCCTCTAAATCTGGCTGGTACATCAAAACCTAGCCATGTTTTCCACCTATATTTTAACCCAATATTGCCTGGGATTTACTGTAATATGAGATGATACAATATAAAATAATACAATAACAATAATCTGATATAATATAAAATTACAAAAATATACAAAGCTAACTCAGTAAGGCAGGGAATATGCTTATCATTGGTGTGATAAAACAACAAAACACAGAGACGATCAGAATTCCAAATGATAGGGAGTGATAAGGAGTGAGTCATTATTCTGAGTCAGGGACTTAAAGCCAGGACCCGTCCTACCCGTCTTTTGGACAGGTAGTTTCCTCAAAACTTCCTTTTTGGACAGGCAAAAATTTCTATGTAGAATTTTGAAATTTTGCTCTAAAAGCATGATAACCAAATATTTTCCTATTAATAAATAAATCTTCTAGGACATGGCTGAAGTGTAAATTGCACTTTTTGACACAAAAGGCTATAAAATGTAGTTGGTATACAGATTTGAAGTAGAAAGTAGCTAATTCTGGATGGGCAGAAATTTTGGAATTGAGTGTTTTGGACAGGCATTTTCAAAATCCTGGCTAAGACCATGGGAGTGATATGAAAACATTGTGGAAGTCATCAGTATAACAATTGTTATTGACATTTTATATTTTCAGCGTTCTCTTTCCTGGGGGAAGTGTTGATATTATGACATCAGAATTTGCCAAGACAGCAAAGATATTTTATGATTTGGCTATAAAGGTAAAGGTTCTCCTTCCATCTTGAACATCAATTTATAGTAGTTTTAAAACCCTTTTCCTGACTGTAGATCTAATATCGTAAATTCTCCGAAATTTAGAACACCCTAGAAATTTGGGCCACTATAATTATTTTGCCAAATGATAAATGGGAAATCTGGTCAATGCTTGATTTAACGCCAGTTGCCATTACACAAAATATGGACCTAGCTGTAAATCTTGCTGATACAACATCAAGGTATTTTCAGAAAACATGAGCCACCCTGAATCCATGAAAATCGTAATCATCTAAAAGTTTCCCAAATTACTGAGAATTTATGGTACCTTGACAAATGTCTTTTCCTTTGATACTTTTGACATAACTCTGTAATTCAGCATAACTTCACTCAATTTCAGAAACAGGGTTTTGGCTTGTTATGGCTACTGGTTAATAGTATTGCTTCATATATCATCCAAAAATGCTCTGGTCATAACATATCATGTGTACTACATTGCCAATTAGTAAAGTTCTGCCAGTTTTTAAGATTTCTTTTTCCCAAATTTTAAAGGTTAATGACGATTAAGAACAATTAAGAATTTACTGAACCGTCTCTGTTAGTTGTAAATGTAATTTGATCGATATAAGGTATTCAGGTATTTTCCATTCAAGATTGAGTTTTCTCACAAAATTATGGATATCATGAAAAATGAAAATGAAAACTGCACTCCTTTGGAGAGGGTACTTTTGTCAAAAGCACAAGGATGCAATTTTTTTTGAAAACCATCTAATCCCTGTCATGTTGGTATTCATTGGAAAGCCCTCACTGAGTACTCTCAGATGAGTACTCATGTGCCAGGGTTTCAGTCATTTTTCAGGTTCTTTGCATCACTTGTATTGGCAAAATTAGCCACCAGCAGCATAAGGGTTAAGGTCAATCCCTGATGCCAAGTGTCATGTCCTGGTGGAAGTAGGTTAAAAGGAAATATAACCATATACCAGATACCAATTTGGCTCAATAATTGTGCAGTAATAATCACTCTCATTATAACTATAATTGGAGGGCTCTAAATACCCAAAGTGGGGCTCAAAATATCCAAAGGAGGGCTCTAAATACTCAAAGCAGGGCTCAAAATACCCAAATGGGACTTCAGACAGGATTCTAAACTGGTTTTCATGGCATTTTACAGTAATTGGTGTGCAGAACTCAAAATTTCGAAATGGATTGATGATATTCTTTCATTTTGGTTATAAAAAAGAACACACTGCAAGGTTCATGAATCTATGATTATTTTCTCACTAACGTGGACATTTTTCGAAATATTGCAGATTTAATTTAATTTACCATTTGTAACCTTTTTAGGCATCATATTTTTGGTGGGAGAAAACTATTAATATTCAGATAACATTATTGTGATCATTTATCTTCGAACGGAAATGATCTTTAGTCATATGTCCATAGATTCACATATGGTGAAACTCATTGCTAGAATTAGCTTGAAAAAGACATGCAGAAGTATCTTCTCAGGACATTTGTCATAATGTATGTTTCTATAAAGAATTTTGGAATTTTGTTTGAGATCCTTTTGCTATACTTTTGTCATTCAACTGCCAGTGAGGTTTGTTCAGGCAACTAGTCCTATAGGATCAGGCCTGCAAGTAGGGCTGGGCTTAACATCCAATTTTTTTCGATTCGATTCATTGACATATTTTTTTCGATTTCGATTATTTCGATTCGATTCTTGATTTCTCTTGATAATCCGCGTGGTCTCCAGCCTTTTCGAATGACGGCTGGAAGGCCGACGATTAGAAAAAAATGCGGTACATCACATATATAAGTTCATTGGCAAGTGTGGTGAGGGACAAGTATTTCGCGCATTTTGTATTGTCAGTATTTTTATAGCATTCTCATATAGCAACCGCCATTCCATATAACCTATAATGTTGGTGGTCAAGGCTGATTCCCACCCGGATGCAACCGGGTGAGGCCACCCGGTTTTCTGACCTTTGACCTCAACAAGTATATGTCTCAAATATATGTCATACAGGCTTTAAAGCGAGGAAATTAAGATATAGAGACCATGAAACAATAAGTACAGACAGACACATGTAAAAAATTCATTTAGGGTCTTTCTTATATGGGAACCAATCTGCAATCAAACAGTTTTAAACTGAGGTGACCTTGACCTTTCATGAGATCTGCCTCATTCTGAATTTCAAGTTTGGCGCCTGTGGTCAAACTGGGTCAAGCTCTGTTCAATATTCAAACAATCAGCAATCCCAAGACAAGTGCTCTGGTCATAATACCCTATATCTAACATATATGGAATACTAGTTCATTTCATTTCAATTTCTGATCATGCTATAATAGCGATTAAGTATGTCCTGTCGGGCCGTGTGGTGAATAAAGCTTCGTCGCTGATGTCAACCCGTTCTCGGCGCTTTGCGCCTTGAACGGGTTGACATCAGCTCCTCAGCTTTATTCGCCACACGGCCCTCCGGGCCATACTTAATCCCTATAGCATCTGTCCCTAACCACCTCCCAAAGGAAAGGCTCACGTCGAAGCACCGCTTTCGGCGGCTTTCCGTGCTTCGCGGAGCGGAAAAACGAATAACAACTACAACAACATGTGAGTTTTATTTGCATCTTTATTTGTATTTCTGTGTTTCGCCGCAATTTCACTTGTTTTAGCTTAATGATTCAAGGGATTAGACCGCGAAGGTCGGTCCCAAGAATCGAAATAGCGCTTGGAATATGCATTTCTTGAGTATCGATCCTCAAGAAATGCCAATTCAGAATCGCCGTGCGTATCGAGTCCAGCCCTACCTGCAAGTGTTTTTGACATTCATTATACCCTGAAATACCATATTCCTTAGTATAATCATACTTACCCCAAATAAGCGAACCCCCCTTTTTTCTAAAAAAAAAATGGAAGAGGCAAGCCAGCAGACATTATTCTCTGCCCCTCTGAACCGTCCTCCACAATCTCCCCCCTCAAACGTAAATGCCAAATATTCCACCTCTGTTACCTGCGCTTAAACAGATGAATACAACTTACTGTCATTGATTTCAGTGTTCTCCTTTTATTGTTGTAGGCTTATGACAAAGGGGACTACTTTCCAGTGTGGGGAACATGTCTTGGGTTTGAACAGCTCTCCGCCCTGACAGCGGGTAGCAATATCCTGGCGCACTGCGACTCGGAGGACTACATTCTGCCTCTCGACATGACATCAGGTATGTGTTTTATGTAGGAATATCCTGGCGCACTGCGACTCAGGGAACTACATTCTGCCTCTCGACATGACATCAGGTATGTGTTTTATGTAGGAATATCCTGGCGCACTGCGACTCAGGGAACTACATTCTGCCACTCGGCATGACACCAGGTACGTATGGCATGCCGAAATGATATCAATTCAACTTCACAAAATAACATGCAACTTTCAAAATATCTTTCAAATTGGATAAATATATCATGCAACTTTCATAATAATAAATATGGTGCAACTTTTAGAAATACATTATGCAATTCAGGAAGGATGTATATTTTTGGGGAACATGTATAATGAATGTTACATGATATTTTGTGAAGCTGAATTAATATCATTTCAGCATGCCATGGGTATGTATTTTATCCTTATCATAACCAGCAAGAAATGAAATGGAATTCCTCTATCATCACTTTCTCTTTAACGCAACATGGCAACAGACATGTGCTTTTCCCTTTTCATTATAAGAAATAGGAATGAAATGGAATTTTGTTTTATTTTCACTTTTTCTGTCACGTGATAAGGTTACAGGTATGTACTTTAACCTTTTTATTACCAGAAGAAACTAGAATGGGATTTTGTTGATCATAACTTCTTCTTCCACTTGACATGTCAGCAGGTTTGCAGTTTAAACTTAATGCTGCTGTTGGCTAATTTGACCAATACAAAATGATGCAAAAAAACTAGAAAATAACTGAGACCCTGGCATGTGGGTACTCATCTGAGAATGGCCAGCAAAGAGCTATCTAATGAATACCAACATTGTTACAATATCATATAATGAACACTCCCTTAAACTTAAATAATAAAGCCTCCCTTATTATACTGTATCACGGAGCATGCGTATGCTCTCTCTCTCTGATCTGCTACAATAAAGCTAAGTCACACAAGCAAGTGTCTAAGTGTATTATTCTACATGCTGAGGCCTAGAGAGCAGCCCCGAGCACGTAACATGGTGACAGCGGTGGGATGAACTTTCCATCTTCCGTAGAAGTCAATGCAGCACTATAGCGTGTATAGCAGCAAGCCAGTGATAAGGACATTCCATTGGGCAATAAAACGCTGGACTTTGTACCCAAGCCACTTGAGATGGCTGATGCAGGGGAAGTCGCGGCTGAGGCAGCCGGGGAACATCAGAATACCCTCCCACCAGGGATCACAATGCAAATGCAGGGTATTGCTCCTCCCAAGCCTTTAGATCTATCAAGTGCTAGCACAATTGACAATTGGAAGACGTGGAAACAAATGTGGGAGAACTATTCAATTGTTGCAGGAATAAACAGACAACCTGAACATTTCAAGATAGCTCTATTCCTACACTCTATTGGCCCAGACGCATTGAAGGTGTACAATATATTTGTATACACAGAAGCAGAAAACAGGGATGACATCAAAACCATCATAAAAAAATTTGATGATTTCATCATTGGTGAATCCAATGAAATCTACGAGAGATACCTGTTCAACAAGAGATCGCAGGAATCAACAGAATCCATTGAAAACTACACAACTGTGTTACGTACCATGGCGAAATCTTGTAACTTTTGCGACTGCCTACACGATCAATTAATCCGTGATCGAATGTTTCTGGGAGTCCGGGATCAGCAGACAAGAAAGAAGCTTCTCCAAGAGCGAAATCTCACTCTACAAAGATGCATTGATATATGCAAGAGTGCAGAAATTACTTCGTCACAACTAAAGTCTATGGGTGGCCAAGCTGAGGAAATCCACAAGGTCAACTTCTCGAAAAAGAAAACTGATGGAGGTTCAAGAGAAATTGACTGCAAATTTTGTGGTCTCAGACACCAGAAAATTAAGGAAAAATGCCCGGCATGGGGCAAAGTATGCCTTAAGTGCAAGAGGAAGAACCACTTTGCAAAGAAATGCACAAAGAAAGGGACCTCTCGCAAGTCTGTCAACGCTGTGACCAATGATGATGAATACTCTGATGACAATGAGGTAGAACTCATTCAGACAGTTGAAACTGTGGGACAGATCATCACATCTAAAAACAAGAAATCCATCTTTGCAGAAATGGAGATTGGCGCTAATCCTGTCCGATTCCAAGTTGATTGCGGAGCTACCGTAAACATACTGCCAAAAAAGTATGTAGGCTCCAACAAGATCGAGAAGACGTCTAAAGTCTTACAAATGTGGAACAGGGACAAGCTGAAGCCTGAAGGAACTTGCAGACTCATAGTGAAGAATCGCAAGACTAAGAAGAAATATTCAGTGGAATTCATAGTAGTGAAAGAATCACTAACTCCATTGATTGGTGCCAGTGCAGCCCAGCAGATGAAGTTGATAACAGTGAACACTGATCACTTCAAACAAGTGAACATTTTGACTGAAAGTCAAATGGGAGAAGACAAAAATGATATCTTCAAGAGTTATGTTGATGTGTTTGATGGCGGGCTAGGCAGGCTGCCAGGCAAAGCACATCTGCAGGTGGATCCTACTGTAACACCTGTGATAGCTCCACTACGTCGCACTGCAGTTTCCTTAAAACCGAAGTTGAAACAGGAACTCGAACGACTACAGAAAATGGAGGTTATCCAAGAGGTGGCGATCTCCGAATATGCATCGACCCAGGTCAATTGGACAAAGCTCTGAAAAGAGAACATTATCAGCTACCGATCATCGAAGAAGTGCTTCCTGAACTAGCGCAGGCCAAAGTTTTCTCAAAACTTGACCTGGCATCAGGATATTGGCACATAGAGCTAGATGAAGAATCAAGCCTACTTACCACTTTCAACACACCGTTTGGAAGATACAAGTGGCGCCGCCTACCATTTGGTATTTGCGTTTCTTCTGAAATCTTTCAGAAACGTCTTCATCAAGCTTTAGAAGGCCTAGATGGTGTCCTGTGCATAGCTGATGACATAATAGTATATGGCAAGGGTGAGACCCTAGAAGATGCCAACAGAAACCATGACCAGAGCCTTCAAAATCTCTTACAGCGATGCAGAGATAAAGGAATCAAGCTGAATAAAGAGAAAACAGAACTTCGTAAATCGGAGATATGTTTCATAGGTCACCGTGCAACTAAAGATGGCCTAGGACCCGATCCATCCAAAATAGAGGCAATCAAGAATCTTCCAAAGCCTACAGATGTAGCTGGAGTCCGAAGATTTAGTGGATTTGTCAACTACTTGGCAAAATTCTTGCCAAACTTATCCGATGTCATGGAACCAATTCGACAGCTCACACGAAGTGATGTAGAGTGGCATTGGGATGACCCCCAAGAAACAGCCTTTCAAAAGGTTAAAGAATTGGTCATGAAAGCACCAGTCCTAGCATACTACGATCCTAGCCAAGAACTGGATGTAGAATGTGATGCTAGTGAAAGAGGATTGGGTGCTGTTCTAACACAGAATGGAAAGCCAGTAGCATATGCCAGCCGAGCACTTACCGATACAGAAACTCGGTATGCACAAATTGAAAAAGAGATGTTGGCAATTGTCTATGCGCTGGAGAAATTTCATCAGTACACGTATGGTCGTCGAGTCACTGTGTACAGTGATCACCAGCCCCTTGAAACTATAATACAGAAGCCCCTATGTCGAGCTCCAAGGAGGCTACAGAGAATGCTGCTGCGTACCCACAACTACGACATACAAGTAAGATACAAGAAAGGAACTAAGATGTTCACCTCAGATATGCTTTCTCGTGCATATCTACCACTCGAGTTGAATGGACAGACTGAGTTTGAGCGAGTGAATATGGTTAAATTTCTACCGATCAGGGAGGAAAGGCTTAATCAGATTCGAGAAGCAACTCAGCAAGATGAAACCATGCAACTCCTGAAAGATGTCATACTACATGGATGGCCAGAATCTAAAGTCAAAGTTCACACACTTTTAACACCTTACTTCAGCAGTAAAGACGAACTTTCACTACAAGATGGATTCATCTTTAAAGGTGAACGAGTCGTTATACCAGAGTCGCTGAGAGGTATCATGAAAGAGAAAATTCACAGTTCTCACCTGGGCATAGAAGGATGTCTACGAAGAGCTCGCGAATGTATCTATTGGCCAAACATGACAAGTGACATGAGGCAGTATATCTCCTCCTGCGAAACATGCAGAAAATACGAAACTAGTCAAGGCAAAGAAACCTTGATGAGCCATGAAGTCCCAGACAGAATGTGGCAAAAAGTTGGAACTGACCTGTTCCAAATGGATGACAAAGATTTCCTTCTGACTGTAGACTACTACAGCAACTTCTGGGAAATTGATCGACTGGAAGACACCAGATCAGCAACAGTGATCAGAAAACTGAAAAATCACTTTTCTAGATATGGCATTCCAGAACAATTGGTCAGTGACAACGGACCTCAATTCTCTTCAGAAAAATTCGAGAACTTTGCTAAAACCTATGATTTTGAACACCTGACCAGCAGTCCAGGTTACCCACAATCCAACGGCAAGGCAGAATCTGGCTTTAAAGTAGCAAAACAACTTTTGAAAAAAGCCAAGGATTCTGGAAGAGATCAATATCTGGCTATTCTTGACTACCGAAATACACCTACACAAGGAGTCAATAGCAGTCCTGCTCAACGCATGTTAAACCGACGCACCAGGACCCTACTACCAACTGCTGCTAGTCTACTGGAACCTCGTCACGTGGATATCAAATCTGAAAGATCCAAACTGAAAACCCGTCAGGATAAACAGGCTACCTACTACAACAGGTCAGCAAAGGATCTACCACCCCTCTGTGAAGGTGATGTGGTAAGAATGAAACCATTTAAGCTTGGAGAGAAAAAATGGAACAAAGGAGTCATTCAACATCGCCTTGACGAACGCTCCTATGAAGTAGAAACCGATGATGGTACTTACAGACGCAACAGAGTGCATTTGAAGAAATCTAATGAAGGCTCATCAACAACCGATCGAGAAATCAGAATGCAACCTATGAATGTTGAGCCCACTAAACTCAACAATAAGCCTGAGGATACTACTTCAAATACCTCGGTCTTGCAGTCACCAAAGAAATCAGCGGTGAGCAACACTGAAGTGAAAATGGAAGCACCAGCTCCACGGAGATCTCAACGTGTGTCTAAACCACCTTCACGATTTGGTGATTTCATTGTTAACACAAAGAAGTGATTCACAAAATGAAGAAAGAACTTTTCATTTCGAGAAAAAAAAAAAGAAGAAAAGAAATGAATCACCAAATATAGTTAGAAAACACGACGCGAAGTCTGTGTTTATGGAGTGACGTGCTAGTAACCTCTCCTCCAATTGTTAGATTAGAAAAAATGACAAAACTGTGTTTCTACAAAGCTCCCCAAAGAACATTACTGTATGTGACTACCAGAAACTAGACAGAAAATCACACAAGAACTGTTTAAGAACTCTAACAAGAACTTTATACATGAACTTATGATGACCACAAAGTTATTAGAATTTCTAACCTAACTGAACTGAATATTTAAGGAAAATGAACATTTATAATTTCCAATAAAAGTTAAAGAATCATTATTCATAGAAATAAGAATTCGAGGCTTATAAACTTTATCACTGGTAAATGCAAGCAAAGTTTATTAATCATGTTACTGATGAACTACAGTAAATTCTATAAGGTAGACTACTTTCATAAAAGAGGAAGGATGTTACAATATCATATAATGAACACTCCCTTAAACTTAAATAATAAAGCCTCCCTTATTATACTGTATCACGGAGCATGCGTATGCTCTCTCTCTCTGATCTGCTACAATAAAGCTAAGTCACACAAGCAAGTGTCTAAGTGTATTATTCTACATGCTGAGGCCTAGAGAGCAGCCCCGAGCATGTAACAAACATGACAGGTTTTAGATGGTTTTCAATAATCTTTGCATCCTTGTGCTTTGGTCAAAAGTAGCCTCAGCATTGGAAGAGTTAAACTAGTCCAGATCCAGTTCCTATTGTTTGGTGTATAGTAGTAAACAAATAGTGTAATAGGATGTCATCCTATAATACCATAATCCATAAAGTACAATCATTGTTTCCTTTTATTTTCAGGATACAGAAAAAGCAGGCTTCTCCGTGACATGCCTCAGGATTTGGTGGAAATCCTTACAACTCAGAAAGTCACCGCCAACTTCCATAAAAAGTGCCTTACACCTAAGGTAAAGATTTAAGCCTCAATAGTCTTTGTAGTACCCCATAAAACGTGGCTAGGTCTGTGTGAGAATATTACAGCCATCCATCATCAAGGTCTTATTCCTAAGGTAAAGATTAACCTTTATGCAAAATTATTGAACCTTAAAAAATGAATGAAACCCTGGCACATGGGTACTTATCTGAGAGTACTCAGTGAGGACTATCCAATAAATACCAACATGATAGGGTTTAGATGGTTTTTAAAAATCTTTACATTATTGTACTTTGGATGAAAGGAGCCTCAGCATTGGAAGATTTAAGCCTTAGTATTCTCTGCAGTACCCCTATATAAACTAGTTCTGTATGAGATCTTACAAACACACTTTCAACCTAGAATATTACAGCCTTCCTCCATCATCAGGGTCAGATTCCTAAGGTAAAGGTTAAGCCTTTTTCATACCCACAGAAGCCCAAATAAGCCTGGCTAGTATAGTGGCAAGTCAGCTCTAAATGTACTAGAGGAGAGTTATTTGGCTGTCATCCTGCTGGCTCAAAGGCCCTGTCCAACTACAATATAAATTGTATACTCCTTTTTTATTTCAGAACTTTTCCTTGGATGGAAATCTGAATAAATTTTACCAAGTACTCTCCACCAACAAAGACCGCAATGGCAAAGTGTTTATTTCATCCATGGAAGGTATGGTACATTTAAACACACAGATAACTGGTTTATCTAGTGGGCATATTATTTTAGCTATAATAGCGCACAGCAAATGCCCGCTATATTTATATTTCAGCTGTATATGACCTTAAGTGTAACTAAGATAATGGCTAGGGTTAAGTGCGCTATCTTAATGTTGCACAATCGTGTTATACTGATGCTAAATATTTGACATTCCTTATTAAAGTGTTATACAGTATTGTAGCCTATCATGTTTGGATTTGATTGTAAATCTTAACCCTTATACAATGAGAGAGAGAGAAAGAGAGAGAGAGAGAGAGAGAGAGAGAGAGAGAGAGAGAGAGAGAGAGAGAGAGAGAGAGAGAGAGAGAGAGAGAGAGAGAGAGAGAGAGACAGACTGACAGACAGACAGACAGACAGACAGAGAGTATGAGAGAGAGAGAGAGAGAGAGAGAGAGAGAGAGAGAGAGAGAGAGAGAGAGAGACAGACAGACAGACAGACAGAGAGTATGAGAGAGAGAGGGAGAGCATGAGAGATAGAGAGAGAGACAGAGAGAGAGAGAGAGAGAGAGAGAGCATGAGAGAGAGAGAGACAGAGAGAGAGAGAGATTGTTGTACGTGGGTTAATGGATAGTCCAACCTGTCCCACAGGTAGTGCTTCAGCTTGAGAACAATTTATTGACTGTATCTCTTGTTTTTCAGCCTACAAGTACCCTATCTATGGAGTCCAGTGGCACCCAGAGAAAAACACCTATACCTGGTCAACAACTGTGAAGGTCTCCCACACATCTGGTGCTGTAAGGATTGCACAGTACTTTGCAGACTTCCTCGTGGATGAAGGTGAGTTGTTGAGATTTGTCTAGCTGTTTTTTCAAAAGTGATGTTGATTGTTGTTATAGCTTTTATTATAATTGTTAAAGGGAATAACAGTGTCATGATCAGAAAATGTGACACTAAGAATGAAGTGCAACCAAATTTTTTGGGGGTGGGGCGTGCTACCATAGTCATGTATTCACTTACTCATAAAAGGCATACAGGAGAAGAAGTCTGATTATTTACTTGATATTGACATTATTAGAAATTCTTTTTAACCCTTCCAGTGCTGAGGCTACGGCCGTCCAAACCACAAGGACGCAAAGATTTACGAAAACATTCTAGATACTGTCATGTTGGTATTCATTGAATCACTCTTGCTGAGCACTCTCATATGAGCACACATGTGCCCGGGTTTCAATCTTCTTTTCAGTTTATTTGCCTCATTTTGTAATTACCAAATTATGCATGTGATGTGTGAAGATTAGGGTATCCAAATGATATGCCACATACCTTGCTACCTGCTGCCCTGGTGCTTGCTATTGCCTTTCATCGATATAATCTTATTTTTTGCAGCTCGAAAAAGCCAACACAAGTTTCCAAGTCCGGCGGAGGAGGCAGAAGCAATGATTGACAACTATCAACCCCGATTTGCTAAAGCGCCCTTATTTGAAAATATGTATTTTTTCAATTTCTCCAAATCTGAAGCTGAATCATCAGATACAAATCTCTACTTTGTGCCTGTATAAGACATAAACCATTTGAAATTTATAAAAGAGTGGATATATCCTCTAATTCTTCTTGTGGAATAATCATGAAATTGATGGTGCATTCTACCCAAGTAAAATTACGCTGTTCTTTCGAGAGCTTAATTTGAGTAGAATTTCTCCATGGATTAGACTGATCATGAACAACATGGGTATACTGTACCAACATTTAATTCCTGCACTAAATGTCGGGGCATAATATGTGACCGATTGCCACCAACATTCCCGAGCATGGATGATCTCACAACTGAATGTAACTTAGATTTGCAAGGTACGTGATTCATTTATGTGCTTGGCTTATTATTCTGACATGTTATCTATGAGTACAACCCAGAGATGACGGATGTCCGGTCGACTGGTGCAGGAATTAAATGTCTGTACTGAGGGTGTCTAGCGATGCTTTGAGTTTTCTTCAGATGATAATACTGTTGAAATTTCTTTCTTGTGTTTTTGATATTCAAAATGAATGTCTTGTAGCGGGTGATAAATTTCTTATCTACATTATGAAATTCAGATAAATCAGCCGAAGGGATCTAACTTTCTCTATCCTCTAAGATTTTGGTTGGATCCTCAAAGAGATCTGGTATTATTCCAATTTCACAATGGGGAAAAATATAATCAATCCTGGAATGTTTTGCTGAAAAATCATAAAATTGATAAAAGAATCCATTCCAGTTTAAGTTACTATCTTTTTAGCTATAGTGTTTTACCAATCCAAATGCCTCAAGATAACAGTGCAGTGTTTCCATTTTGTATGAAACTGTGATAAAACTTGACATGAATACACAAGAAGTGTGCAGTATTTTTCTAAATACTGTATGAAATATGCAAATAACATATTATTCAATTTCACTGAAGCCACTGTATTTGTTAATATTGATTGCCAAATCAATTGCCACCGTTTTGAGTTTCATTTTGTATGGTACTGTGATAAAACATTGAAGCGCATTAAAAATAGTTGTATATTTTTCAAGCGCTGCATATTTGTAGTATGCAAATAACATGACACATTGCCACTGAGTTCTAAGTTCTCCTTGAAGATGGCATAAAATGAGCTTTTTTCTCTAATACCAAAAAGGCCTTAATATTAGTGACAATTTAATATTGGCAAATTAAGAGAATTAATCCTATTCCCTAAATTAAGAAATGCCAAAAATAGGACTATTAGTGTTTTGTGTGCAATAATTGGATGTTTGATGAATATTTGTAGATGATAATGTATTCTTGTAAAGTGATTTTACATTCCACTATGTTTGTATATAAACTAATTGAACACTTTTACACTATTGAATGCAGGGTTTTAAATACAGGTATTATATGTATGCATGAATTAAGGTGGGGTTAGAAGGTTCAATAATTATGATTACATGCATATGATTTTATATGTATGATTATTTGCATCTTTTTTAAAAATTGGTAGAAATATTATGCTTCTCACAAATGCTGAAGTTGAATTTAAAAAAAATGTAAGTTAAAATTGGATTTTACTTTACTCTCACCTTAATAAATAAGTGACTCTTAGTTCCATTTTTAACTACCAGGTGGCGATTTCAAGAAATGGCCCATTTTTAATTCTTACAATCAACTGCTATTTGTAGAAATGTTTTACATTTCATACTACTACTGTTTGTTTTGAATTTCATTATTGTATATTTTGCAAGATGTCAATAAAGGGATTGATCTCTTTAAAAATAAGTTTTGTTAATTGTTCATTCCTATACAGTGTCTTGACAAAGTCTGATCCTAGTATTACTTTACTGATAGATTAGACAATAGAAAGAACAATTATGTATATAAAATAGAACTTCCTTTGATTTGATATTTTCTTATGTTTTAACTTACTCAATATGATTTAGACCATAATGATAAAACAAATGCTAGGAATAAATGAGCATGAAAAGACACACACACAATATATATATATATATATATATATATATATATATATATATATATATATATATATATATATATATATACAACAGTATATATATTTATATATATATATATATATATATATATGAATTAATAATATATATATATATATATATATATATATATGAATTAATAATAATAATATATATATATATACATAAATGTATATATATATATATATATATATATATATATATATATATATATATATATATATATACATATATAATTATATATATATATATATAAATATGAGTTAAAAGCTTTCTTTTTATCATTACCTACAAGTTTTTATTTCCAAAATTGGAACAGATAACACAACATTCTATGGGGTGAGTTTTAGAAAAAAAATGTTGATGATAGAATTTTTTTTAAATTCATATATACATGTATTTTTCTGTCTTGTCATGCTCATTTATATCTAGTATGCATAGGTGACCTGTTAGCTTATCTATATTAGGGCCTTCCCCAATAGCCAAGTGATTGTAGGTATTGCCAAATGACTGTTCATGGTCTCTTAGCACAGCATTATACAAATATGACATCCCAGTGGGGGTATCATGATGGAATGGATCCCTGAGAGAGGATGGTTTTCCCGAAGGCAAAGCCCAAGGGAAAAGTCCGAAGTAAGTGACATTAAACTAAATTGAAGTACGTGTAAAAAGGAATAATGTTGGAACCAGGGCTTTAGTCGAGGATACATGGAAATCTGCAGTAAGTGAGGTCATCTGTACTTGGAGGAAAAAACACAAACTCCACGAACTGGTAGAGAAATATCTGTATTAGACATACCAATATGCATAGACATAGGTAAAACACAACACTTCAATCAGTTCAAAAAAATCATTTTAACACATCATTAAATACAATTTCTATTATAAGAATTCAACAGCTGTATGACAAAAGTAAATGATGACATTGTTTTTATCTATTCACTCCTCTCTACCTACTTCGTATTTGGTATCATTTATTTATACATGTAAACATACATATACACAAATACACTTATGTTAGTTAGTATTATCAGGGAGATCTATATACTTCCCTGGTTTTATACATTGTTTTAGACTAGTCACATGAAAATGACTAGGCTGGCATTAAAAAAGGTTTTCAAAATATTTAAAATTGGTTACAAATTCTTGACCCTTCCAATGTTGAGGCTACTTTCGTCCAAAGCACAAAGATGCAAAGTTTTTTGAAAATCATCTAAACCCTGTCATGTTGTTATTCATCAGAGCTCTCGTTGGGTACTCTCAGATGAGTACCCATTCGCTAGGATTTCGATCATTTTTCAGGTTTTTGCATCATTTTGTATTGGCCAAATTAGCCACCAGCAGCATAAGGGTTAAAATAGGTTACAAATCATTAATGTCGCTATGACTCTCCTGGCATGAGTTCCATAATGCTAAATGGTATCACAAACGCAAGTCACTCTCGCTCCAACTATCTAAGTGCTATTCATTCAACCACAAATGTCAAACACTGTATATGCAACAAGCAGGTCTCGCTTAACCTATTCATACTGAGAGAAGCCAAAACAGGCCTGACAATTTTGGAAAGATTTTTTTAACAAAAGCATTATTTGGAAAATATTTGAAGGAGAGATGTTAACCAGATGTCAAACAGCAACTCTCCTTCAAATATTTTGTAAGCTTTCACTTTATTCCCAAGTTATTTTCAAAAGTATGAAAGTAGCAGACGGTACTTTCTTGAGAAACTCTTGAGTGTGAATGGGTTAACAGCCTGGACACAATCATAGCCCGGATGTTGACGAGAACCACTCAAGAGGTGCATTCTGTGCATGTTGATGCACAACTTACTCCATAATGTAAATGAAACAAGAGCCTAATTGGTCTTTGTTTCCAAGTGATGTCACACTGACACTCGATTTGGAAAGATTAGGTGTGTCCAGGGCTTCATAATGGGTCCTACGGCAACTGGTCACTGGCAACCAATCCATGTGTCTATTCATCTAATATTCAACCCTGCTAAGGCAGCCATTGTGAGAAAAGTCTTGAGCAACCTTTTGACTTAATTAAGAGGAGAAATTTAACATATTTTTTCACCCGGAAATTTAAGAGACCAGCTTTTTCTTGGCTTCCAATTGTATTAAAAAACAGGTGGAGTATCCTAATTTTCATAAGGGAAGCACAAATACCCTTCAGCAAACTTTTTAGCTCGCCAAATTAAAGCCGTATACGGTATATAAAGAGTGTTCAAGACCAGAGGGGTTTCATAACTACCACTAGTATAAGGAATGAGGAGGCAAACATAAAACTCATCATAACTCAACAGATCCAACAAGTCCACTTTCAAATTAATATTATTTGGCAGAATAAAATCATATTACATGGTTAATAACAAATGGTGAAATAAAACTAAGTAAAAACAGCCAGGAATCTGAAGAAATTTTCAGCCTATGATTTCTAGGATAACCATCTTGTAATACCTACCTCAGCTAGACCTCGACGCTAAAATCACTGGCCCGTAGGAACAGTACTACCTAGTACCTACTGGTCCTTAGGACTGTCATTGATATGACAAGTATCGAGTGATCGAAATAATTTTTCCAATTAATCAAAAAAAATATTATGTCAATTGATATGTCAATTAATCGAAACACATTTTTTCAGCCTTATACGCCATTTTTAGCCAACGCTATTAAGAATTTTGAAGAGAAAATCAAGTATTCAATCAAAAAGTGTTGAGAAAACCTTCATTGTCTTTGCATTGTGGGAATCTTAGGATCCTAGCCACAAAAATAGTGTGGAACATGTGAAAATATTCTTTTACTCCAGTTCTTCAAAATCGAATCGAAATAATCGGAATCGAAAAATAAAATGTCAATGATCGAATCGAAAAAAAAATGGTTGTCAATGACAGTCCTACTGGTCCTGCAGAATTTTCACTGGTCCTACAAACTTTAACATTATCAGGCATTGATGTGACTGATGTGGGGGAAAACCTGTGAACAAGAATGACCCCGAATGTGTACTGGCCCTGCAGACCAGTCAAATCTGTTTTTACTGGCCCGAAGCCATTTTTGGGAATTTTTACTGTCCTGGGGCCAGTGGTTCAGTTTAAGTGTCGAGCCCTGTAGACATATTTACCCATTTATGCCTGAAACAGCCAAAGTATCTTGACTATTGTGTGAAATCTTAGTTACCTGACCATTTTTTGGAAAGTATTTAATGGAGAAATGTTGATCAGAAGCCAACCAACAACTCTCCTACAAACATATTTTGTGAATTAATGCTTACTTCCAATTTTTTTTTTAAGTATTCAAAGTCAATTCTCCAGTCTGAAGGGTCAAAGTTGCTTCAGTGCCAAGTTCAACCGAGTATGTTCCTATGTAAGACATCAGCACTTCACATTTCAAATTATCATAAAATAGGCAGAAAACATTATCTTTGGATATTTGCAGTCTTTGACTCATGGCTTTCCTTTGACTTCATTCCAAATACAGTGAAATAATAAATGTTCACAATATAAAATTTGCGAAAAATCTTGGTTTTCGCAGATAGAGGAGTGGTATCAACTCAAATTTTGCATTTCAGACACATTATATAATTTATATGTATACTTAACATATATGTACATTCAAAGCATCTGAAATTAGCTGTTTCATTTTCATATATTCGCACAATATCAACAAACACTTTTCTGGTTTTACTGTAGCATACAAATAAAGAAATATAAATTCAACATTTCTACTTTCACCGAATAAAGAGATTCATGTTGTAATTTACAATAAATGTTCAAACAATGTCTTCTTTGAACACTGGTATTTAAAGCCTTTATGCTTCCAACACGTTCTGTGAGCAAAACGTGATTTTGGGGTAGCTTTGGTTTTGAATAAATAGCAAAGTAAAGTATAATACATACTGCATTCACTGTCAAAAGAACTCAAGGTTGCTTCATAGTCGCACAGTAACACACACACACATATCAACTTTCATTCTTGCCAATCTCACACATCATATCAGTTAAATACATCAAATGACTATACTAGAAAAAATGTTAAAAATCTAAAAATCTTACTCGTATTAACCCTTCGAATGCTGAGGCTATTTTTTGTTTGAGGCTCAAGACTGCAAAAATGTTTAAAACCTATCTAAACCCTGTCATGTTGGTATTCATTTGAAAGCTCTTGCTTAGAACTATCAGATGAGTACCAATTTGCTAGGGTTCCAGTCATTTTTAAGCTTTTTTGCACCATACTCTTTTGACTAAATAAACAATCAGCAGAATAAGGGTTAACCAAAGTGCTTCAGCTTTACAGATAACTCTTTAAGAAGACTCTATCCTTATAGAGAATTATCCCTCCAGAAATCTATAAAGAGAAAGACTTGGATGTGTTTCCTTTTTATTTGTCTGTTTGCAAACACCTGTGTTCGCAAAAACTGTTTGATATCAGCCATACCCCACACTTGCTTGGGGATATCTAGGGCAGATGTCAACAGTTTTACCCTTCCAATGCTGAGGCTCCTTTTGTCCAAAGCACAAGGACGCAAGGACTTTTGAAAAACATCTAAACCCTGTCATGTTGGTATTCATTGCAAAGCCCTCGATGAGTACTCTCAGATGAGTACCCATGTGTCAGGGTTTCAAGCATTTTCCAGTTTTTTTTGCATCATTTTCTATTGGCCAAATTAGCCACCAGCAGCATTAGGGTTCAATACTTTCAACTCAACAGCAAACATTTCTCAATGTCAAGTTAATCTCACAAATGTATTTTTGTATCCTTACATAAATAATTGATTTTTGGATGCTTTTGCAACAAGGCATTTGAGTATGATCATGCTTTTATGGAACACTGTTAAAGTGTAATCTTTGAAGGTCTATGGAATTCTATTTAAATAAGTACTCAACCACACACAAAACATAAACCCTTCCAATGCTGTGGCTACTTTCATCCAAAGTACAAGGATGCAAAGATTTTTTCAAAACCTTTTTAACCCTGTCATGTTGGTATTCATTGGATTGCTCTCGCTGAGCACTCTCATATGAGTATCCATCTGCCAGGGTTTCAGTTATTTTTTAGGTTCTTTGTATCGTTTTGTATTGGCCAACCTAGCCACCATAATAATAAATGGGTTAATAAATGAAAATAACTGCAAAGAGACAATTAGTCCTAGACTCATTTATGCCTGAAGTGACAACAGGAAATCCTGACTATTTCACTCATATTCAACTTACTGAGCACATCTTAAATATGTGAATGAGAATTTTTTATCAGAACCTAACCAATGACTGCTTCAATGTGTTAAAATTCCAAATTACTTTCACCGGTATCATATATCAAGACGCTGCTTTCCAAAGAGATCTCTGAGTAAGAACAGATGGATGATTTTAACCCTTCAAATGCTGAGGCTACTTTCGTCAAAGGCACAAGGATACAACAATCTTAATATCCAAACCCTGTCATGTTGGTATTCATTGGAAAGCTCTTGCTGAGTACTTTCAGATGAGTACCCACATGCCAGGGTTTCAGTCATTTTCAGGTTTTTTCATCATTTTGTACTGGCCAAATTAGCCACCAGCAGCACAAGGGTTAATGGCAGGTGGCATGTGTTAACAGGTGGTCTCCAATAGCAGGTTTGTCTGTATCTTCCCTGAGATATAAAAAGGTCTCAGTGGCTCAGTCCACCAAGCCAGATAGGTCTCAGTGGCTCAGTCCACAGGTCTCAGTGGCTCAGTCCACCAAGCCAGCGTCCTTACACAGTGAGTAGAAGACGCTCTCTTTGTTCGCCAGCAGAGTCTGGGGAGCATCCATTTCTTTGATCTTCCCAGAATCCAGAACCATGATCCTAGATGAAATAAAAGAAAGAGATTCTAATGTTTGTGATCCATGGATGGTTATCGTAAACATTTTTTGATTCATTCCCTTATCAAAATTTACCTTACCGAAATTCATAGATTTCATTTCATTTTGTCATCTATGGATGGATGTCTTAAACCTTTTTTATGATTAAACCCCTCATCAAAATTTTTCTCATTGAACTTCATTCCATGTCGTCCATTTTATCTAATTGTTTATAAATTGCCATTTGATATAGCCCTATTATTAATAATAATAATAAAAGTAATAATAATAATAATAATGATAATAGTAATAATAATAAAAATAATAATAATAATAATTATAATAATAACAATAACAATCATAATAATAATGATAATAATAATAATAATAATAATAATGTTACTACTACTACTACCACTACTACTACTACTACTACTACTACTACTACTACTACTACTACTACTACCATTACTACTACTACCACTACTACTACTACTACTACTACTACCATTACTACTACTACCACTACTACTACTACTACTACTACTTCTACTTCATTCCGTCCCTACCTTGTGTAGTCCATGATGGTATTAAGTCTGTGCGCTATGGTAAGGACCGTGCACTCCTCAAACTCCACGCGTATGGTGGACTGAATGAGGTCGTCCGTCTCCAGATCCACCGCCGCTGTCGCCTCGTCCAGAATCAGGATCTTGGTTTTTCTGAGAAGAGCACGTGCCAAACAGACAAGCTGCCTCTGCCCAACACTGAAGAGAAAGAGAGCGGCAATTAGGAATCTAGAAAAAATAATGAATTTTAACTTTTCAAAAGCAATAAGGTCATATTGGGACGAGATGGAAACCCGGAAAAAATTCCATGCTCCTCATAAACAGTTCCAAAGGGTCTTCCAGTTGCAGAAGGACCATAGACAGCACTCAAAAACACCACACATTTATAAAGCATCCAGGCCTACCTGCTCATGGGGATTCAACAGAGATTATTTATATATAACTGACAGAAGAGTTCACTTTACTAAGTGCTCATATCTCTGAGATTTTCTTTCATGTTCATTCAGTTTTAAACACTTATAATAAGCTGTTGTTCATACCGGTATCCCAAAAATTTTCAAAATCTATTAGGTATGAAACAGTCATTCTCAGGAAAATGGAGGATTTACATACTTGGAAGCCCCTCACGACCCCTACTATAGTAAGGGTTGTTTTCCTCCATAAATACACTTCCAGAAAGGTGCTTATAGCCTTTAATACTGACCCGAGATTCTCTCCTACCTCCGTGAAAAACAACTGAAACTCTGGCACATGGGTACTCATCTGAAAGTACTCAGCGAGACATTTCCAATAATCTTTGTGTTTGTGCGCTTTGCACATGAGTAGCCTCAGCATTGGAAGGGTTAATACTAAAACCATATAATGCAAAAAGGCTGAAAAATGTCTGAACCCCTGCCAAATGGGTACTCATCTGAGAGTGCTCAGAGAGAGCTTTCTAATGAATACCAACATGACAGGGTTTAGATGGTTTTCAAAAAGTAGCCTCAGCATTGTAAGGGTTATTTCTCACCTGAGATTCTCCCCTCCCTCTGTGACCTCGTGGAGAAGTCCGTCGGCCAGCGTGTCCACGAAGGTTTTGAGATGAGCGTGCTCCAGGGCTCGGTTAAGATCCTCGTCAGAGTAGCAGTCAAACGGATCCAGGTTCATGCGCAGACTTCCAGAAAACAACACGGGATCCTGAAACAACAAAGTAGAAAAGCTGATCTACAAATTTATATTGAGCAGAGGTATACATGACATGGCCGGACATTCTGCTTTATGTTTGGCAGAAATCTGACGAAACTCCCCAAAGTAAGAGCCCAAACTTAAAAAATTTTTTTAACACCAAACCTACTCAGATTGGTGCCTGATTTTTATTTTCATTTTTGCATGCAAGGTCAATATTCACAAGCGACAGAGAGCAGCATAATTATATAAACATAATTGGTATAACAGTGACTGTAATAGTGTGATGAGAATAATTTATGGTTTCTGACATAAAATACACATAATTAACCACCTTTTGTGGTTTATCAAAGTTGACTTATTTTGTTCCATATTGGTGACCATAGACCCCGGAATCTCTTTTCTTGATTACTATTTGTTGCAATAGTTCTTTCTATTTTGCTTTCGGCTTTAAGAGCCCAAACTTGTCAGGGAGAGTTCATAGATAATCAAGTCACCATTAGACAAAAAAAAAAAAAACTATAATTTTTTATAGATATTTCATGTGTGACTCAAATCATGGTAGATTGGCCAGAATTTCAATGGGATTAGAGTGAAAAACGGTCATTTTCTAGTGGTATATTTTTGCTGTTATCTATTTTTGACTGATATACCATTCATTTCTGTAGGAGCCACGCAGGTTTTCAAAAGAATTGCGTCGTTGTGCTTTGGATGAAAGTAGCTCAGCATTGTAAGGGCCAAGAAGCATCTTCCATTTTGCAGTGGTTGTTTCACTTACTGTATAACTGGTATTTATTTTTCACAGGCATATTATATTCGCTATTTTCACCCTCCCCATGATAGCGCCAACAAAAAATCCTTCAAATACATATCTATATAGTGATAAATATGTAGTTTGAGTGCTTGAATGCGCGAATTTAAAGTAGCACAAATTCCCTCCCGCAGGGCTTTAAAGTGAAATTCTTAGAAATCCAAATTAAAGCCATATACAGTACCTGTGGAATAATGGTCAGTTTTGAGCGGAGGTCGTGGAGACCGATATCTGAGATCTTGACTCCGTCGACTTCGATGGCGCCCTCTGCCGCCTCGATGATCCTGAACAGGGCAAGTGTGAGTGAGGATTTACCTGCCCCTGTGCGTCCCACAATACCAATCTGAAACATGCAAACACAAATACATTGCAATGATACATAAATAACAGTGTCTTCCCAAGGATTTAGAAACTGGGTGGCAAGATTTGCCAATTGTAAAGTTTTGGGGCTTATTATTTTTCAAGGTTGAGCAAAATATACTCAGATTACAACCGTAAACATGTATGAACTTATTGAAATAAGGCATAATTCCTTTATCCAATGTCATGGGAATTATATTGTGCAAATACTTCAAATATATGCTTAAAATTGACACTTTCAGAAATTACTAACAAAAAGATTTGGGTGCCCTGATGAGGGGTGATTTTTTAGGCTTTGGTTGTCCAAATGACACCCAGATGCCCTTCCAGCTAAGGCTATAATACATAATCTAACAATCTGACTCTTAAATCAGTTGCAGATAATCGAGGGGTTCCATGAATCACCCTTGACAGTCTTACCATTGGAAGGGTTAGAAATAGCTAGCTTGAGATGATCTTTATCCTTTATTTCAAGTCGGTAATAATTTTACAGAGAAAACATGAGCTGCCAGGGCTACTGGCTAGTGACGTACCTTTTCTCCACCTTTGATATCACAGGAGATCCCTCTGAGAACGAGATCCAGCCCTTCTCGGTAACGCACGCTGTAGTTGTCGATCTTCACCTTGCCCTCGCTCGGCCAGGACTGCTCCGGCTTCTTCTCTTCAATCTCCCACGCCGCCTACGGAAAATAATAAAAATATCATCATATTCTATAGAAATTGCTGTAAGTAAATAATCCAGAAAAAGGAGGGTGTTATTCTTATCAGAAATAATCAACAGGTTAGAATAAAAGATTCAAGATTCCGTTTTTTTTCTCTTTGATCTCCCACCCTGCCTGGGGAAATAGTAAAAATACCATCTCATTCATTAAATCTGTTGTCTAAATACAGGTGAACTTGGATATGACGGACGCAGTGGGACCAGGAAAATTGGTCCGTCATATGCAAAATCTGTTGTATACATATGACGAATACTTGATATGCATCGAACTGGGACCAAGCATATCGGCCGTCATATGCAAAAATCCATCATACAGTGGTCCGTCATATCCATGTTCACCTGTATACAAGAATTTATGGAAAGATAAGATAAACAAAATAGCTAGGTAATTTTGGGGTCCAGCTGGTGTGAATGTGTCTATGAGAAAGCATGTGAATAGCTTACCTCTGTGGGTGTCTCTGAGTATTCCTTCACTCTCTCCACAGCGACAATATTCGTCTCCAGTTCACTGGTCATGCGCACCATCCAGTTCAACGTCTGAGTGATCTGATTGGGCAAAAACAAATACAGTAATTACGGTACAAAAGATTTTAATAACACACAGAAACTTGTCGTCTAATTTATTGTTTAACTGGTATCTTTTACAGGCATTTAATTTTTACTATTTTCTCACTCCCCATGATGGCGCGGTATCTTTTACAGGCATTTAGTTTTCGCTATTTTCGGACTCCCCATGATAGCGCCAAAATGACACCCTTCAAACAAATATCCTGCTTTGGATCTCCTCTGTATTTTTGCTCAAATTTAAAGTAGTGCAAATACCCTTCAAAAGTGCTGTAAAGCGCAATTTTTAGCACTCCAAATTAAAACTGTATAATGTGACCTGATTGTGCAGTTACTGTAAAGTATTATATTATGTGGTGCTATATAGTCACCATCTGTGATCAGATTGGACAAGAACAGACACTGATTCTATACAATAGAACTTCATGAAATACTTACATTCAGAGCGTAGGTGATTGAGAGACCAACGATACCAGGGCTCAGAGTATCACGTCCTATGACAGCGAATAACGATGCAAACAGCACTATAATGTTACCAACAAACTCAAGACGAACTGCAAGCCACCTAAAAATCAAAACAACAAATTGTTAATCAGTCTGTGAGATCTTGTCAAAAAAAGAGTGATTTTGTAGCACATTTTTGGGGCACTAAGGAATTTTGGTAACATACCAGGGCTCGACGTTAAGGCTAGCCCTGTAGCCCCGGGCTAGTTGTTGAAAGTCAGGGCTAGTAAATTCTACCTATGAGTAGCCCTGAGGGGCTAGATAGAATTAGAATATCAGCGCTATGACAGCATCACCACTCCAATGGTGCTGCTGTGGGGGTTCGAAATTCACAAGAGTCACGACAGATGCTATAGGTATAGTTTATTCTTGTCTAGTATCCAATGTCACATACATATCTATAGGTTTGGTGCTGTCATGCACTTTATTCCTAATAGATACCTTCATATCTAAGGTTCTGGTGCTGTCATGCACTGTATACCTTATAAACACCGTGAAAACTGCAATAACAAACAAACATTCTATAGTTATACAGTCTAATTCTATCAGATATCAACAAAACAAGTAAATTCCATAATTCCAGCATTAAAAGTCATTTTAGATAACATACCTCTTTGCTGCTTTCTACTCCCGTCCACATCTTATGCCTGCCACACCCTATCTGCCGTAACTAGCGTGGGTTCGGCCCAAGCATGTTTATCTTAAGTCATAAAAACTGAGGGTATCACTCGGCGGGCAGGCTGTGGAGACCATTAACACTTGGCATACCAAAAGGACCAAAACAAAATGAATACTTAGCATTCATTACATGGCTCCCTAAATTAGTGATATCTAATTTCCATTTAAAATACCATTAACATATAATCGAATGATTTGAAGTCCATGTTTCTTTAAACTGATTTGCATAACTATTACACTTTTAAGTTTATAACCAATGCCATTCTTGTGTGTCATCATATGGATAATTCACCAACATTTTCAATAAAACAGTAAGGAACATACTCATTCATTGTAATGATTATATATATACTACTGCTTCTAAGCATCTTGCATTATCTCTAAACATTACTTCTACTTATACAGTGTACCAGGTCAGATGTTTGATCTGGTGGTCAGTTAAGGCTCCTTGTCGGGGAATACCTAGTCTCTCATTTCTTCAACTAGCACAACCAACTTCTGAATTGGGCGATCCAGAAATGTTTGTGGTCTGATTGGCCTGCCCTTGCTATCCAGGGAGGGATTAGCAATTGCTAGTTTGACCTTGCGGACATGACCATCCTTGCTAGGGTACACTTGGTCAACACGCCCTAACAGCCACTGGTTGCGAGGTAGGTTGTCATCCTTGAGAATCACTATGTCTCCTTTGTTGACCTCGCGACGTGGCTTATTCCACTTAGAACGAATCTGAAGATTGCTCAGATATTCTGTTTTCCATCTTGTCCAGAATTCATTGGCGAGATGTTGAACTCTGCGCCATTGTTTTCGACCATACAGGTCTGTCTCTTGAAATCTTCCAGGTGGTGGAAGAATGACCTTTGACTTCATTGTCAAAAGGTGATTTGGTGTCAGTGGTGCTAAAGATGTCGGATCATTGAGGTTATCCACAGTCAATGGTCGACTATTCACAATAGCAGCTGCTTCACACATGAGTGTACGCAGCGATTCATCATTTAGTTGAGAGCCTGCTTGATCCATTAGGGATGCAAGTATATTTCTCACTGTCCGAATCTGGCGTTCCCAAACACCACCCATGTGGCTTGCCGAGGGAACGTTCATTCTAAATTCAAAATAGTCACAGTCTTCTTCAATGAGGAACTGTCTGACTCGGGAGTGATCCATCTTTTCTAGAGCTTCTTTCAGCTCTCTGGATGCACCCACAAAGTTTGTGCCTTGATCAGATCTCAACTGTCTCATTGGTCCTCTGACTGCAATAAAACGACGCAGTGCGTTGATGAACGAATCTGTTTCCAAAGAATTTGCAGTCTCAATGTGCACAGCTCTAGAATTCATGCACGTGAAAAGAGCACCATATCTTTTCAGTTCCTTGCGGCCTTCCTTTATGTACCATGGCCCAAAGTAGTCCACTGCACAATATGTGAAGGGAGGCGCAGGATCTAGTCTGTCTGAAGGCAGGTCTGACATCTTCTGCTGTTGTACTGGACCTCTCAATCGTCTACATTTGACACAGGAGTAGATGCAGTTGGACACTGCTCCACTGCATCCTATGATCCAGTAACCATTTGATCTAATTTCATTAATGGTCATTCCACGTCCACCATGCTGTGTTGTCTCATGGCAATGGCGGATGATCAGGTCAGTCACATGATGTTTTCTAGGAAGAATGACTGGATGTTTGATGTCAGATGAGTAGGAGGCATTTCTGATGCGTCCACCTACTCTGATGATACCTTCATCATCAAGAAAGGGGTCCAATCTATATAGCTGGCTCGTTCCTTTCATGGTTGTGTTGCGAGCCCTGGCTGCCTTTCTATCCAAATTGCTATCATTCACTTTCAGATCTTTAAGGATCTTTATCTCTTCTTCAAAGGCTTCTTGCTGTGTGAGCCTTATAATCTCAAGTTCTGCAGTACGAAGGTCTTTGACCTGTACTGGTTCATAGAGTTGTCCTTTATTTCGCAGCACCATTTGGTTGGCACCATGAATCTTATTGAGAATCTTTGCTTTGAGCTTCAAGCATGCTGCTATTGCTCGTTTGGCTCGAAACCAACTTGAGAAGTGCTGAAGTCTTGTCAGATCAAATTGGTTTCTGTTCTCTTCTGTTTGAGTGGTAAATACTTTCACCTTCTTGACTTCTGGGTCAGTGTGTGATATTACCCTTTCAGGTGCTTGCTCTGTAGGATTGGGTATCTCATTCTCCCAGAGGAAGTTGGGTCCTTTGAGCCACTTAGACTCACTGACTAGTTCGTCAGCACTCAATCCTCGAGAAGCTTCATCAGCTGGGTTTTCATGTGTTCTAACATGTCTCCATTGTGTTGGACTTGTGTGGTCCCGAATCTGCTGCACTCTGTTTGCAACAAAAACATGGAATCTCTTTGAATCATTGGCAATATAGCCAAGAACAACATTACTGTCTGTCCAGAAAACTTCATGGTCAATTCTATGTTCTAGTTGTTCTTTCAAGAGATTACTGATCTTCACTGATAGCAGGGCAGCTGTTAATTCCAGTCTTGGAATTGTCACTGTTTTCAAGGGAGTGACTCTAGCCTTTCCCATGACTAGTGAACAGTGCACCTGTTGTTGTTCATCGACTAGGCGTAGATAGGAACATTGTCCATATCCCACTGTGCTTGCATCAGAAAAATGATGAAGTTCCGCCTGTACTATCTTTCCAAAGTTTGCTGGCTTAAAGCATCTTTGGATTTTCAGATCTTCTAATCTAATGAGTTCATTTCTCCATTTCTCCCAACGGGGTCTCAGTTCTTCAGGTAGAGGGCTATCCCAATCTGTTTGGCCTCTACACATCTCCTGTAGGATCTGTTTTCCTACAATCACAACAGGGGCTATGAATCCCAAGGGATCATAGACTGAGCTCACTGTTGACAAGATTCCACGTCTGGTTAGAGGTTGATCTTTAATGGTGATTCTGAATTGAAAAGAATCTGATTCTACACACCATTGTACTCCAAGAGCTCTTTCAACAGGAAGTGAGTCTTGAAGAAAGTTGAGGTCTTTCAAACCCTTCGCTCGGTCTTCGGGTGCTATCATTTCCATTACCTTCTTGGAATTGGAAACAATCTTGTGCAATCTCAGTCCTCTCTTGGCACAGAGATTCTGGCTCTTGGTAATCACATCTATAGCCTCTGTGTCAGTTGGAACTGACTTTAGGCCATCATCCACATAGAAATCATTTCTTATGAAGTTGGCTGGTTCTGAGCCAAACTCCTCTTCATAGTCATTAGCTGCTTGCTTTAAGCAGTAATTTGCACAGCCAGGAGAAGAGGCTGCTCCAAACAGATGTACATTCATTCTGTACTCTGTCACATCATTGTCTTCATAGCTTCCATTTTCCCACCATAAGAATCGTAGGAAGTCTCTATGCTCCACGTTCACCTTGAACTGGAAGAACATTTGTTCTATGTCACACATGAAAGCTACTGGCTCCTTCCTGAAGCGGCATAACACACCAACTAGTGCATTGGTGAGATCCGGTCCACGGAGCAGATGATCATTGAGTGATTCACCCTTATACTGGGCACTACAGTCAAAGACCACTCGAATCTTGTTAGGTTTCTTTGGGTGGTACACACCATGATGAGGTATGAAATACACTGCACCATCATCTCTGTCAAGTTCTTCAACAGGTACCTTTTCGGCAAACCCATTGTGTATCACTTCCTTCATGAAAGCAACATAATCTCTTTCATAATTGGTGTCATTCCTAAGGCGTTTTCTCAGTTGCCTTAAGCGATGCATAGCCATAACCTTGTTGTTGGGAAGCTTTGGCTGATCTTCCTTAAACGGCAATGGCAATTCATAATGATCATCTTCCGTCACATGAATACCATCTTTGACCTTTCTCAGGAATTTCAAATCATCCTGGGAAAAGTCATCATTTCCAGACTTTCTTTCATGAAAATCCAGTTCCATCATTTTCATAGCCTCAATAGGCGTGAATACTTCTTTAACTGAAGTTTTCAGAGACATCTGAACTTGTGTAGGAAAGTTGTCAAGTTC
This sequence comes from Maea johnstoni, assembly GCA_963942565.1. Lineage (NCBI taxonomy): Eukaryota > Metazoa > Annelida > Polychaeta > Spionida > Magelonidae > Maea > Maea johnstoni. The sequence continues at coordinate 48,174,185 of OZ012685.1, read as the reverse complement.
CCTACGACCTTCTTCTGGCAAGGTTGACTCATGTGGTACATTATATGTAAGAAGAAGGTGAGATCGTCCAATTGGGTCACATTCATCGACCTGAATTTGATCAGGGTCAATTATCCCAACAATTCCCCAACCAAGATCTGTTCGTTCTGCATAAGGACCATTGTCCTCTGGAGGAATAACTTCCCGAGGTACCAGTGCTTGGGGACAGTTATATCCGATCAGGAGGCCAACATCGCAATCAGCTATTGGCATCAGTTTATCTGCGATCTTCTCCAGGTGGGGCCACTGCAAAGCCATTTGCTTTGTAGGGATATGTTCACGATTCACTGGAATTATATTCCTAGAGTAAGTCACTGGAAGTGGCATTCTTTTCACACTGTCATGAGCTCTAATCATGAGCCCATTTACCTTTCTGCTTTCAATAAGCATATCTTCTGCTAGCATTGTTGATAGCCGAAGTTTGGTTTCTTGTCCCTGAACTTGAAGTTCATCACAAGTCTCTTCTAGGATGAATGTAGCATCAGACTGTGTATCAAGCAGTGCATACACAAGAATTTCTTTGTCAGGTTTTTCCTGATGAGATACCCATACGGGCACTACCATGGAACTTTTGCCTACATTCTTCCTTTCATCAAGTTTCTTTATCTTTGTTCTATGACTGACTGCCTTGAGTTCAGTCTCATTCTCATTGCTTCCAGTGCCTTCCAGGACTGTTTTTGTATTTAAAGCCTGAGTCTTCTTGTGGTAAGAATCTTGGGTTCCTCTATGTAGAGAGGTTGGATGTTTCCCATTGCATGTTTTGCATTTCATCCTATCTGGGCAGAGGCTAGATATATGGCCATGTTCCAGACAGCCAAAACAAAGACCCCTTTGCATGACAATATCTTTCTTTTCATCCCATGTTTTTGAGAGGAAGGTTCTGCAAAAATCAATTTCATGGCCTTTCCTACAAAATGCACATCGTTTGGATTTTTCATCCTTATTTTGCTCAGATTTTGCTTCTGAGCTTTCGGTAGCTAGGGATCTAGCTGCCACTGGGCCTGAATTACCCTTGTAGGCAGATTTTCTGCTACTTTCACCTTGCTTATCACTAGATTTCAGTGCTTGGAGTGAAGTAACAGGGTGGCAAGCAATATTAGCTTCCTTCACCAAGTATCTAGTGAATTCTTTGAAAGGAGGATATCCCTTTTTCCTCTCTTCCCAGTCTGCTACAATTCTTCCCCAGCTGGTTACTAAGTATGTTGGTAGCTTCTGAAGTAACCTTCTATTTTCGATGCTATCATCTAAAATGCTCAGGTGACCAGTGGTAGCCATCGCTTTCTCACATTGTCTCAAATAATCTGTAAACTTCCTTAGGGCTAAGCCATCCCTCGGATTTATATTAGGCCAATCTCGAAGTTTATTTCTAAAGGCAGTTGCAACCACAAATGAACCACCATATCTCTCTTCTAGAAGCAGTCTTGCTTCATCATAGGCATCATCTGTACTAAGCAGAAAATAACCTTCAATAGCTTCTTTGGCACTACCTCCTAAATACTTCTTGAGGTAGTGTATCCTTTCATTCGGCGGTATCCCTCTCTGATCAATGAGGGTATCAAAGGAGCTCTTCCATGCAGGGTAGCTTATGGGATCGCCACTGAAAACTGATGGTTCAGGGGGAGGAAGGCGACTTAAGCTAATTTGTTCTGCAAATGACCTTGTAAGATCAAATATCTGTTGCTGAGAAACATTCTCAGTCTGGTTTCTATCAGGGAATGTAGCTCCTAATGGCTGGTTACCATTATTCTGAGCACCAAGCCTGTTATCAGGTGTGATCGGAGAATATATCCAAGTACTCTGGGGTTGATGTCTAGGTACATATGAACCTACTAGAGGGTTCAGTGGAGTAACTGACACATTTCCTGATGCTGAGGTGGGAACAGGGGGTGCTATCAATGTAGGAGGTTGCGCTCCTACCTGTATCTTAGTTTCCCTTTGAGGGCTTCTATCTGTATGACGCATGTTTTGTGATTCCACATAATTTGCGACATAATCATTCATTCCATCCTCTTGAGATGGTATCATGTTAAGGTCAAGATGACCTCTTTCCTCCTTATCAATTCTTTCTATCTCTCGGAGTCTTGCCTGAGCAATCTCCAAATCTCTTTGGACTTGTACCCTTTTAAATTGGGCCTCAGGTTCAATATATTTCAATTTCACCTCCATTGCAGCTACATCAGCTGCAACTTCTTTTCTGGAGATGTTAGACCTATCAGACTGGCGACTTCTGCCAGATCTTGATGATAAGATTGATCCTACCTCACTTTTTTCTATCTCAATTTCTTTCATTCTATCAGAAAATTTCTTCATTATCTGATAGTTTTCCAATTCAATCTTTTCAAAACTTGCATACTCTGTATTCTCTTGGTCAGCTGAATCTAAAAGTTTTCTCAGCTGGTCATACAGGCTAAATACCTCATTCATCTCACCTTCTAAGGCATCTCGGTGCCCCTTTAAGAGTGAGGAGTCATGGCTGTCAATAAGCAGGCCTTCAATTTTTCCTGCATGACGTCGCCATGCTGAAATGGCTACTCTAAAGTTTGACCTAGTTCGATCAAGTTGCCATTTCAAGCCCTTCTCTGTGGGCTTCCTATCTCTAGCAGTTAAAACATCTTCATCTACCAACTGCTCATTCATCTGATCACCCTGCACACTGCTTGTAGAAGACATAATTTTGATTTAAATAGTTTAATTCAAATGAGTATGTTCCATTAATCTGTGTTCATTAATAAACCCTATTGTTACATAAGCATATGCTAAATGATACAATGCATCAAGTTATCTAAGAATCAATCAATTTGTTTTACAATAAGAAAAACAATAGCAATCAATACAAAATAGTACCTATGTCTGATATATCTTCAGTACTACATGCAGGCTTGAAAGAGTTAAACTGTAAACTTCAAAAACCTTGTCAAAGTACAAAAAACAAATTTCTTACAGACCTTAGAACATCCAGATAGAATAACAATGTAATCCTTAATAATCCAATGTTTTAAAACATAAATGTTCCTTGACACATAAGTGTTAGTCCAAGTTCAATAGTTCCGTAGGGGGTTACACTGTTGTTATCCTGTTGCCATGAATTGTCACTAGGTGTAGGAGGCACACTGTTATTGTCTTGTTGCTAAGGTCCGTCGCTAGGCACTGGCTAGCACAGCGGCTGCTGTCACAGCCGCTTCTGGTCCTGGGGTCAAGGTGCAGGTTTAATTGCCGCGCTGACCTCTGGTGCTCCTACTGATAGAGCGTTTGGTAATCTGGGTCGCGTCACTAGCAGCATGTAGATACCAGTATCTAAGTCCATTCAGTCTGTGTATAATCCAAATGATCTATGTCCATATGAGATAGGGTGTAGCATAGTTCATATCTTGTATATATCCAGTTTTTTACTTGGAGAATGTAGTCCAAGAATTCTCACTCTAGGTGTTCCAATCAGAGTTTCTTGAGGATTAAAGTCTTAGTTTTCACTCTGGTATCAAAGACTTTTTCACTCTTTGTATCCCAAGAGGGTTTCACTCAGGGATTAAAGTCTAAGAGTTTTCACTATGACAGCATCACCACTCCAATGGTGCTGCTGTGGGGGTTCGAAATTCACAAGAGTCACGACAGATGCTATAGGTATAGTTTATTCTTGTCTAGTATCCAATGTCACATACATATCTATAGGTTTGGTGCTGTCATGCACTTTATTCCTAATAGATACCTTCATATCTAAGGTTCTGGTGCTGTCATGCACTGTATACCTTATAAACACCGTGAAAACTGCAATAACAAACAAACATTCTATAGTTATACAGTCTAATTCTATCAGATATCAACAAAACAAGTAAATTCCATAATTCCAGCATTAAAAGTCATTTTAGATAACATACCTCTTTGCTGCTTTCTACTCCCGTCCACATCTTATGCCTGCCACACCCTATCTGCCGTAACTAGCGTGGGTTCGGCCCAAGCATGTTTATCTTAAGTCATAAAAACTGAGGGTATCACTCGGCGGGCAGGCTGTGGAGACCATTAACACTTGGCATACCAAAAGGACCAAAACAAAATGAATACTTAGCATTCATTACAAGCGCTTAAATAATTATGAAGCCCACCTTTGGCTCTGCATACCTGGATGATAATTTAATTTAATTTACCACAATACACTGTATTCTTTTCATGTTATCAACAGAGGCTATGATATCAACAGGTCACTATTTGAAAAGAGTTGTCATTAATATCAGGGCTAGCAAAAATATTTCAGGGCTAGTAAAGGTTTCGGTAACTAGCCCTGCTGGGCTTATCAAGTTTTTTCTTAATGTTGAGCCCTGCATACACAAGGATATAGCTTCAATCTTTAACCCTTCCAATGCTGAGGGTACTTTCGGCCACGAAGTCGCAAATATTTTTGAAAACTATTTAAACCCTGTCATGTTGGTATTCATTGGAGAGCTCTCGTTGAGTACTCTCAGATGAGTATCCATATGCCAGGGTTTCAGTCATTTTCCAGGTTTTTTACATCAATTTGTAGCGGCCAAATTAGCCACCACCAGCATAAGGGTTAATTTCATAAGTTGACATTGCCAAAGTAGCATATTGAGGTGCGGAGGAGGTCCAATAAAATACATGATGTTTATCCAACAATTGGAAAAAAGGTAACAAATATCCCCCAGAGAAAGAGCAACAAGAGTGAACGAAACCTGGAAAGTATTGTGAGCACCGAAATGTTTGTAGGTTTTTACTGAGACTAACCCATCCAATGCTGAGGCTACTTTTGTCCAAGGCCCAAGGACCCCAAGTTTTTTTGAAAACCATTAAAACCCTATCATGTTGGTATTCATTGGATAGTTCTTGCTGATTACTCTCAGTACTTCAAATTTCTTGCATATTTATGCTTGATTCTAAAGTTACTTTCAAAAGTGTCTTAGTTCCAGATTTGACTTGTCAAGATTATCGCCAGGAATAAATTTGATAAAAATGCGGTTTCTACAAAAACTGGGCACACTTCCTTACCTATTTGATACGATGTTTGGGTAATAACAGAGTTGGTTGGCATCTACGATCTTATCGGAGGTGTGAATAAAGCGTTCTTGTTGTCGGTACGCCCTGATGGTGGCAGTGCCACCTAGTGTCTCGCCGAAATGTGTGTAGATCGGTGAACGGCTGACCGATTCCAGTCGCTTCAGCTGTCGAGATGTTGCAACGTAAAAACGCTAGGGAAAAAAAGTTAAATCGGTGAACATAGAGAAAATAGTATTCATTTTTACATTTACATACTAGGAAAACAGTTGTTAAATAGTGAACGTATAGAATATAGTATTTATCTTTACATTATACATACTAGGGAAAAAGTTTTAAAATTGGTGATCATATAGAATATAGTATTAATCTTTACGTAGAATATAGTATTTATCTTTACATTTACATGCTAGGGCAAAACAGTTTTTGTCAAAGCTGAATATATACATTAGTTTTAACTTCTTATGTATACTCTAGGATGTAACAATTATTTTCATTGTACTGGTATCATAATGAAATAAATAAATAGATTCATTATGTACTTAAAACCATTTAATATACCTGCTAATATTAGATAGTACTAGTTAAATGTACAAGATATTTGCTCTAAATTATCTATTTCAATCATATAATAATTTGCTCAAATGCATCATTTATCAATTCATATATAAAGTTCATAACATTGTTAGATTAGTATCATTGGTTGGTAAGTAGCAATATGTGCATGCGCCGATTCTCAAAGCAGGATTTAATTATTTTTATTTCCTACTTCAATTAGATATAATT
>OZ012685.1:48130859-48163359 GCA_963942565.1 Maea johnstoni | reverse complement strand
AATGTTCCACCCATTGCACTTCGTAATATTGCAATGAGAATGGGTGTGTGTGTGTGTGTATATATTTAACCCTTCCAATGCTGAGGCTACTTTGTCCAAAGCGCAAAGACGCAAAGGTTTTTGTTGTAAACCGTCTAAACACTTTATGTTGGAATTAATTGGATAGCTCGTGAGTACCCATATGCCAATTATTTTTTTTAGGTCTTTTGCATCATTTTGTGTTGGACAAAGTGGCCAAGAGCAGCAAAAGGGATAATATACACACATGCACATTGCAGTGCTATATTTTACAAAGTGCATCTTTTGTATTTTAGAATATTTCTTTCAAGCAATAATCTTCTGAAAGTTGTCAACGTGTTTTAAAAGAAGGCATACGTATCACAATTTCTATCTATTTTGCTTCTCTTTCTGTACAAATATCCCTTGAGCCTGAATAGGTTTTAAAACCAAACCAAAAATAGCAAACAACAGCAGCTACAGCATGATGCATAGCTGACATGCAATTCCTCGGAAGTTAACTCAAAAATGAAACAGTCAATCGGAGAGAATAGGCATCCATGATATCTTGCCTGACCCATTAAACTGATAGTATAATTTTCATGTCGCAGTTTTTTTTTTATAAAAGATATCTAACATTGAGAACTGAATTTCTCAGTCTCATGGGTGAAAACTTGATAATCTTTTTTTTCCCAAACCATAATAATAATAATAATTGGAATTAATATAGCGCCTTTTCCATTCATAAAATGTTCAAAAGCGCTGAACATTGTCAAAGAATAAGTATACCTTTTAGCGGTAGATACGTTTTTATCACTATACTTAAAGTGCAGGTCAAAAGTTACTTTCTTGACACCAGTAGACTCTCCAAGTGACCAAGCTCATTTGAGTGACACTTGAGGAAGTGGTAGTGGGGCAAGCTTCTATAAAACCAGACAGCAGTGGTAGAAGTAGTAGTAGTAGTAGTAGTAGTAGTAGTAGTAGTAGTAGTAGGACTGGTAGTGGTAGTAGTAGCAGTAGTAGTAGAAGTAGTAGCAGAAGAAGAAGAAGAGGAAGAAGTAGTAGTAGTAGTAGTAGTAGTAGTAGTAGTAGTAGTAGTAATAGCAGTAGCAGTAGTAGTAGTAGTAGTAGTAGTAGTAGTAGTAGTAGTAGTAGTAGTAGTAGTAGTAGTAGTAGTGGTAGTAGTAGTAGTAGTAGTAGTAGTAGTAGTAGTAGTAGTGGTGGTAGTAGTAGTAGTAGTAGTAGTAGTAGTAGTGGTAGCAGCAGTAGCAGTAGTAGTAGTAGTAGCAACAGAAGTAGTAGTAGTAGCAGCAGTAGAAGTAGTAATAGTAGTTGTAGCAGTAGTAGTAGCAGAAGTAGTAGTAGTAGTAGTAGTAGTAGCAGTAGTAATAGTAGAAGTAGTAGTAGAAGTAGTAGTAGTAGTAGTAGTAGTAGTAGTAGCAGCAGTAGTAGTAGTAATAGTAGTTGTAGGTGTAGTAGTAGCAGCAGCAGTAGTAGTAGTAGCAGCAGTAGTAGTAGTAGTAATAGTAGTTGTAGCAGTAGTAGTAGTAGTAGTAGTAGTAGTAGTAGTAGTAGTAGTAGTAGTAGTAGTAGTAGTAGTAGTAGTAATAGTAGTAGTAGTAGTAGCTGCAGCAGCAGCAGTAGTAGTAGTAGTAGTAGTAGTAGCAGCAGCAGCAGTAGTGGTCAAGTTTTAGCCCTATACGTGCTGGTAGTATGTAGTAGTATATACCTGAACTATATAGTAGATGACTGCCAACGGAAGCACCATGGTTAAGAATATAGGAGTACTGATGCTTATGACGAGCACAGTACCCACAACTTGCAGGCAACACTTCGCCCAAAAATCAAAGGTGCGTGGAATCACAGAATCCACAGTGTCAATTTCTTTGCCGAAACGGTTCACGATTCGACCAGTAGGGGTCCGGTCAAAAAAGACCATAGGAGACTGCAGCATACGAGCAAGCAGTCCCAAATGGAGGCTTCGACTAGCCCTGATTCCCCCACTGGCCAAGACAACTGAACCGAGGAATACACAGAGACCTGGTCGAAAGAGAAGAAAGAAGGACAATAGTTGTTACTTTAGGTGTTATTACAAACAGAAGTATTCAGTGTTATTCGTTAACCCTTTCATACCTGGAGATCTACTTGACTAGTAGCAGTTTTGGCTGATACGGGTATGAATGGGTTAAGGTGTAATAGGGTTATAACTACAAGAGAGGGTGTCAGAACATTAAGACACTGTATATAATGGAGTTCTAATTTCTCGCCATCTAAGCCCAGTTCCTTCTGAAAAAATAGCAGTAAGATTAAGAAACAAACAAACACAGGAGGGAAAAAGAATGGTTTAACCCTTGAAATGCTGAGGCTACTTTTGTCCAAAGCACAAGGATGCAAGATTTTTGAAAAACACCTATAAACCCTGTCTTGTTGGTAGTCATTGGATATTCGCTCTTGCTGAGATGAGTACCCATATGCCAGGGTTTCAGTTACTTTTCAGTTTTTTTGCATAATTTTGTATTGGCCAAATTAGCCTCCAGCAGCATAGGGGTTAAGGTGGTTAAGGATGGATAAGACACTACAAGGCAAATATGACTTTTTCAGACCTAAAAAGGTGTTTCAGATAACTGATTATGAAGAAAAGTAGGTAGGCATGGAACATATAGTCTTTGTTAATTATCATTTTAATTTCCAACATCTTAATTACTCTTAAATCAAGATAACTTCAGCAAAATTTCAAAATGGACAATCCCAAAAAATGGTCTTTTACGAGTAAAAAAATTGTCCAACTCAAATCCTGTCAAAGATAATTCCGAAAGAAATATCCTTCATATCTCTGTCAGTCTTTAGATATGGATGTGTTTTGTTTATGCAAGAAATTCCAGAAACATACTGAAAAATAATTTTGATTTCATCCGTTTTTTTTAGGTAGGTTAAAGTTAACTGAAGTATACACCTTTTAGACCTGAGACAAAATTGAAAGACTTCAAGTCATAAGTTAAAGGATTCAGGACTTCAAATTTTAATCCTTTCAATGCTGAGGCTACTTTCATCAGAGGCACAAAAAACGCAGAAATTTTTAAAACCTTTCAACCCCTGTCATGTTGGTATTCATTGGAAAGCTCTTACCGAGCCCTACCATATGAGTACCCATTTGCCAGGGTTTCAGGCATTCTTCAGCTTTTTTCGCATCATTTTGTATTGACCCAATTAGCCACCAGCAGCACATGAAGGTAATTAAGATATGAAGGTAAGCCAAAAAAAAAAAATGAATTAAATTTAAGATAATGGAGACAAACAAGAAGGGCGCAATAAACAGGAATCGATTTCCATACTCAATAGTATAAAACAAAGATATATACGACATATTCATGAGCACAAAAAAACAAACATGAATCATCATTCACTAGAAATAATAATACATGGTATCTTCAGACAAAACTACCCAGCCCAGTTCTTCTACATGTTTTTGAAAGACCTAACCAGATCACCAGAGATTGAAAGGTGTTAAGGCACACATTAGACCTAGGTGTTATTTAATTTCTGTAGCCTACAATTAGACCTGCACAAGAGACCAACTGTGGAGAAAGGCCAACTCTCTAAAAAGGACAAGTTCAAAAATACTGCTAGGTAAAAGAAAATCCTATTTCACTAGTTAGTTAAGACCACCCACCTATTACGACCACTTAAGAGTCATTCAGTCAGAGGTTATGTTTGTATGCAGGGTGCAACATAAGTTCCAAACGATTACTTGCAGAGCATGGCAAGCTGCCCCTTAAGTTTACTTGTTCCACTGGCACTTCCAATTGCCCCGCAACTCTGTTAAACAAAGGACTCTGGCCAAAACATTACTTGCTGAGCAAGGCAAGTGAGGGTCTTGTTCTTCTTGCCCGATTGCTGTTTTTTGCCGAATTTACTTGCAACTTGCGAAGGGGAGAGTGGTTACATTGCACGCTGTGGTATGTTTGACTATGCACATTCATTGAGGTTTCTCAGCAAATACAGCATATCACTAAATCATGTACTATGCATTAAGTTAACCCTTCCAATGCTGAGGCTACTTCGATCCAAAGCACAAGGATGCAAAGATTTTTGATAAACATCCAAACCCTGTCATGTTGGTATTCATTAGAAAGCTCTCACTGAGTACTCTCAAATGAGTACCCATTTGCCCGGGTTTCATTCATTTTTCGTTTTTTTTGCAACATTTTATTTTGGCTAAATTATCCACCAGCAGCATAAGGGTTAAACTCTATTCTTGGTAGCATATGAATATACTGTTCCTAGAAAAAAATTCTTCATTTTGGATCAATATGTTTTACTATGCGCTGACCTGCATACAACGTAAGTACTTGTCCTACAGTTAGTTTTCTTCAAATGGTAGTCAACAAAAGCTTAGATGAATAAAAACAAGTGGATATGAAACCAGCCGGTCAACATGCGGCAAATAGACCAAAAGTGTTCTGTGCATGTTGGTGCACAAGTTTCTCTCTGTAATGTAAACAATACAAGAGCCCTCATTGGTCTTTGTCTCCTAGTGATGTCACACTTAGGACAGATTCGAAACCCCTGGCATAGCCAGGCCTTCACTATATACATACCGCATATACATGTACAGGCGAACTTGCATATGACGGACCACTGTACGTCAGACTTTTAGCTATAACGGACGATATCCTTGGTACCAGTCCCATGCATATATCTAGTATGTGCCATAAGTATATGACAGACTTTGCATATGGCGGACCAATTTTCCTGGTCCCATTGAGTTCTTTATATGCAATTTCGCCTGTAGTAATTGGTTTCTCTCCACATATCCATTATTTCATTCATCTAAGACAAAAGGTGCCGGGACCCCGAAAGTCTAGGAGAGTGCAGAAAACTGAAGTGATTCCTATCAGGATTAGTATTATATTATATATTGTCTAAAAATCTCTACGAAAATACCTGCGTGAGAAAGTATATTATTCCAAGTGGCAGGACGACAGTCAAAAACCAGGGCGTGCTATAACATATGACTATCACGGTGGAAATTGAACTGAGAAACGTCGCCAACCAAAAGCCGGTCATGCGCGGTAATATGGCGTCCATTGTATCGGTATCCTTGCCGAAACGATTCACCAAACGCCCTTTTGGGGTCGTATCAAAGAATTCCATTGGCATAAGCAGGACGCGTACTAGGAGGTTATTGTGCAGTCGGCCGCTGGCTCCAAGGGTACCGTAAGCTATGGTGATTTGGCTAAACAGGAGCATCACACCTAGCGGAAGAGGACAAATAAACAAAACTATGGGCCATGCCGTGCAACAAAAAACATAACAATAGACATGTTTTTATACAAAATACAATAATAAACAAAAGCACCACAACCAGGGTCTTAGCCAGGATTTAGAAACCGGGTTCCCAAAATTGGCAATTGTAAAATTTTGGGGTATCCTATTTTTCAAGGGAGACCACAATATACTCTGAATTGAAACAAATACTTGTATTTCATTATTGAAATAAGGCACAATATCCTTATAAAATGTCATTGGAATTACATTGAGGTGAAAAACTTGACAATTTAAGAAATGACACTTTGGTGTCCTATGGGGTGATTTTTGAGGGTTTGGGTGTCCGAACGACACCCAGACGCCCTGCTGGCTAAGACTGTGGTACAAGTGGTAATAAGCAGAAGCACCACGCCCGTGGCAGTAGGACAAAAACAAAACTATGGGCTGTGCGGCAACTAAAGAAGCAAAAATATATACAACGATTATTGACATGTTGAGTTACGGATCACAAAAAAAGATGAAAACAAAATAGATCCAAGTGGAGAGGGATAAATATTGGGTGTACGCAGATATCTCTTGGAGAACATATCAGGAGAATAAGCGCATGGTGCGGGTAGAGGTTGGGAAAATTTTCTGTAGAGGGGATGTTGGCAATCTTCCATTTTACCGCACACCTCAATGATTGCCGACAGGAGAGCATTGGCCGTTATTGCACCTTTGCGCTCTCGCTGTTCAGTTTGCCTAGACGTTTGCAGGTACAATCCCGCATGGGAAGTTTTACGAGTTTTGCATGACAGTTGCGCTGGCCATTCCCTCTTTAACCTTGAAAAATAGGCCCTGTGCGCTTATTCAAGCATGTGCGCTTAATCAGAAGAATACGGTATCAACTATCGGACATCAAATATAATCCCTTCCAATGCTAAGGCTACTATTGTCCAAAGCACAAGGATGCAAAAATATTTGAAAAACATCTAGACCCCATAATTAAAACCACTGGTCAACATAGAGGGGCATCTTTTCTCCAGTCTTTATCGACCGGTCTGAAACACACAAAGTTGAAAGTAACAGATTTACAAAAAGAAAACGAATGAGTGAAAAAAATATATATAAATGAACATATAGATAAATAAATAAACAGATACAATTACATTGATTGGGATTCTAAATATTGATGTAAAAAAGATAGACTTAGAGATAGACTCTGGGTGCTGATTGTGGCTACAAAAATCCAAGTGATAAGAGTAAATATCACTGCAAACTGTGAAGTCAGTGATATGATGCAGGGCTCAGTTGCCGAGTAGAAAAGTGAAGTGCAAGACTACTTATTTGGAAGATCAATATCTTCATTGGCGAATATTAATTACATAACTCAAACTACAATCAGCAGACACTTATATATATATATATATATATATATATATATATATATATATATATATATATATATATATATATATATATATATATATATATATATATATATATATATATATATATATATATATATATATATATATATATATAGCGAGTTTTTAAAACTGTTTGTTTTACTAACTGAATCTACTGTGATTTACTGTTAGAACGATATTGGTATTGCCATTGGTGCCGCCGTTTTCTTAATTTGGAGCGCCATCTATTTTACAAAGTCTGCAAAATTGATGATCATGACAAGGTAGTTGTGTCCAGAAAGAATGATTTTGAACTAAACCCGTGCTATGCACCCGTGCTAAACCCGTGGCTGGCTAGTGTCTCTAGATAGAAACATTTCAATTATATAATTTTCAGTTCGTGGATACTTATAGATACAAGTTTAAGTCATCTTTATAAGATTGAAAGGCTGAGGGAACATTGAACTGACAGGTGTATTAACACTTTGCACTCACAAATCTTCTTTCTCAAATATTTACCTGGGCAAGAGCAAACCCGATAAATATGGGTGCCAGAACTATCGCAAAGGTTGGCATACTCATGGTAATTATAATAATGGTCGCTAAACACTGCTCTGTTAGTATATACACCAAACTTAATCTTGCTGGTATCTTAGAATCCATTTCTTCGATATCTTTTCCAAAGCGGTTGAGAATTCGACCCTTTGGTGTCGTATCAGTGAATATCATCGGTGATCGAAGAACGTTGAATAGTAGATTTTGGTGCAGTTTCTTACTAGCTCGCAAACAGCCAATTCTGAACATAACACTGCTAGCTAACGCGCCAAGAGCTTGCGTAGAAAGAGAAATGAGAAAATTCTAAGTTTGATGCAAAAAGGTCAACTTTAGTGCAATTAGTGGATATTAATAGGTACAAGATTTAGTCATCTTTATATGGTTCAAAGGCTGAGGAAACATTAAAAAGACAGGTGTATCCACACTTTGCACTCAAAAAAACCTTCTTTCTTGAATATTTACCTGGGTAAGTGCAAACCCAATAAAGGCAGGTGCCAGCACTATTGCAAATGATGGCATGCCTATGCTTATTATAATAATGGCCGCTAAACACTCCAGGCCTTGTCTTAACACCATATGAAAGTTTTCAGGTATCTTGGAGTCCATTATTTCAATTTCTTTGCCAAAACGGTTGAGAATTCGACCCTTGGGCGTCGTATCAGTGAATTCCATCGAGGATCGGAGGACATTGACCAGCAGGTTTTGATGCAGTTTCTTACTAGCTCCCAAACAGGCAACTCTGAATATGATACTGCTAGCTAGCACACCGAGAGCTAGCATAGAAAGAGAAATAAGAAAATTTTAAGTTTGATGCAAAAAAATGCACCTTTTTTTGTAAAATATACCGTCAATAAACCATATTCAAAATAAAGACTGCTCACCCCCACTAAAATACTTCAATTCAGTGCAATATAGGTAAATTCTGCATCCAGTGTTCCACATTCAGAGCAAAATAAAGACCGCACACCACCGCTAAAATACTTCAATTCAATGAAGGTAAATTCTGCATCCAGTCCTACACACTCGGAGCAAAATTGAGACCGCTCACCCCCACTAAAATGCTTCAATTCAATGAAGATAAATTCTGCATCCAGTCTTACACATTCATAGCAAAATAAAGACAGCTATTCCCAACTAAAATACTTCAATTGAATTCAATAAAGGTAAATTCTGCATCCAGTCTTTGCACACTCAGAGCAAAATAGAGATCGCTCACAACCACTGAAATACTTCAATTCAATGAAGGTAAATTCTGCATCCAGTTTATACACACTCACAGCAAAAAAAGACAGCTACTCACAACTAAAATACTTCAATCGAGTTCAATAAAGGTAAATTCTGCATCCAGTCTTACACACTCAGAGCAAAATAGAGAAAGCTCACAACCACTGAAATACTTCAATTCAATGAAGGTAAATTCTATATCCAGTCTTACACATTCACAGCAAAATAAAGACAGCTACCCAACACTAAAATACTTCAATTGAGTTCAATAAAGGTAAATTCTGCATCCAGTCTTTACACATTCACAGCAAAATAAAGACAGCTCACAACCACTGAAATACTTCAATTCAATTCAATATACTATTAGGTAAATTCTGCATCCAGTCTTACACACATTCACAGCAAAATGAAGCTCACATCCAATAAAATACTTCAATTCAATAAGGAAGCACAACAATTAAATATGTTGTGGATTTCACTCAATAAGAGAAGATGAATGAGAAAAAGCTACGGAGGATTGTCAAAGTTACATAATAGTCTAAGGGAGTAAGATCAAACCAGAACATTGAAATATGGTGTGGATTTTTACTCGATAAGAGAGGATGACCGAGAAAAGGCAGGCTACGAAGGAAGGGGATCGTCAAATAGTCTAAAATAGTAAGATCAAATCAGAAGAGTAAAATACAACTACAGTAAAACCTCTCATTATGAACACCCCGGAGATGTGAACACCTACCAATGTGAACCCTTTTTTCGGGTCTTATTTATCTTCTACACTATGAAGAGACCCCTGAGATGTGAACACCCACTAATATCCTATCCAATGCTGAGGCTACTTTCGTCCAAAGCACAAGGACGCTAATATTGTTGAAAACCATCTAAACCCTGTCATTCTGGTATTCATTGGATAGCTCTCACTGAGAACTCTCAGATGAGTACCCATTTGCCAGGGTTTCAGTCATTTTTCAGATTTTTGGCATAATTTTGAATTGGTTGAATAAGTTACCAGTAGCATAAGGGTTAAATAACCATTCATAGAGCTATGTATATCTAGTTGAAAGATGGAAAGGTATCACCTCAAGAAAACGTTGAAAAGGGAAAATACAACATAACATAACCTTAGGAGTTGCCTGGAGATTCAAACTAGCACATCTAACTAAGAAAATGCCATAAAGGCCCTGACAAGACTGATCTCAGAAAATACAACAAAGAGTAAAAATAACCTATAAGTATGTAAGGTGTCACACTGGTAAGCAGTATTTTGACTAGCAACGTTATTGAATAAAAGAAATTCATGAAGGTATCATTACAAGGCTGTATGACTTTGTATTACTGGTAGGACTGTCATTGACATCCTTTTTTTTTCGATTCAATCATTGACATTTTATTTTTCGATTCCGATTATTTCGATTCGATTTTGAAGAACTGCACTAATAGAATATTTTCACATGTTCCACACTATTTTTGTGGCTAGGATCCTAAGATTTTCACAATTCAAAGACAATGAAGGTTTTCTCAACACTTTTTAATTGAATACTTGAGTTTCTCTTCAAAATTCTTATTAGCATTGACATCCTTTTTTTTTTGATTCGATCATTGACATTTTATTTTTCGATTCCGTTTATTTCGATTCGATTTTGAAGAACTGCACTAATAGAATATTTTCACATGTTCCACACTATTTTTGTGGCTAGGATCCTAAGATTCTCACAATGCAAAGATGATGAGGGTTTTCTCAACAATTTTTGATTGAATACTTGAGTTTCTCTTCAGAATTCTTATTAGCGTTGGCTAAAAATGGTGTAAAAGGCTGAAAAAATGTGTTTCGATTAATTGACATAACAATTGACATAAAAAAATTATATTAATTGGAAAAATTATTTCGATCGATCGATATCAATATCAATGACAGTTCTAATTACTGGTATCTGTATCATATCATTTCGTTCATAGCAGTGCGACACCTAAGAAGTATGCTAAGAATTGTGAGCTCTACTCACAAGAAATAATCAGTTTTCCTAAATGAGGCCATAACTCCTCTCATTATTACTTTTAACCCTTCCAATGCTGCGGCTACTTTCGTCCAAAGCACAAAAATGCAAAGAATTTCGAAAACCAGGACGCAAAGATTTCTGATAACCATCTAAAACCTGGCATGTTGGTATTCATTGGATAGCTCTCTCGGAGCAGTCTCAGATGAGTACCCATGTGCCAGGGTTTCAGTCATTTTTAAGGTTTTTGAATCCTTTTGTACTGGCCAAACTTGCCAAGTGACTAGTACTAGGGGGTAGGCAGTAGTTTTCATCAGGTTGTTCGCTTTCCCCCACCTCTAACAATTAGCTATTAAAAACGTAGCCACAATATGACAGAAAAAGTGACAACAAATGAATTTTCCAATTTTGAAATCTACAGGGTATTTTATCTCCAGTCAGTAGAGTTGAGTGAAATAGGCGTATTTCTTCTCCAATTAACTGACTTGCGGTTGGGGGCACTCAGTCTCTGCACAAAAAAGCATGTCCTACCCATAATACTACATCCTCAATCCAAAATTTTACCTCTTGAATTGTGTCTTTCTGGATTTTGCCATCTGGTAGTGGCATAGACAGGGAAAAGAGTGAGTAGAGCTCTAGACCAGAAAGGTATGCACGAAGGCGAGATAGAAAAAACACTAAAAAACCTGGGAAAAAGTGGCTATGTAGTCTATACCTGTAGTACGTAGTAGAAAACCGTCAATGGTACGAATAAGACCAGAATGAGAGGGGTACTGCAAGAAATGACGATCACCGTGCCGGCGACGCTCAGCAGACACGCGGCGAACGTCGTGATCGTTTGCGGAATCACAATATCGATCATGTCCACGTCTTTAGAAAAGCGGTTGACCACCCGGCCGAGGGGGGTGACATCGAAAAAGCTCTGCGGGGAGCGGATAATGTTCGATAGCATCCCTCGGTGGAGCAATCGGGCGGAACGGATACGGCCCAACGCGGCCACGACTGCCGATAGCAGAACCAAGACACCTGTAGGTATAGCAAGCATATCTCCCCATGATTCCATGAATAATAGTAATATTAATGATGATGATGATGATAATAATAATAGTAATAATAATAAAAATAATAATAATGATAATGATTATAATAAAAATAATAACAATAATAATAATAATGATAATAATAATAATAATAATGATAATAATAAAAATAATAATAATAATAATAATAATAATTTATATTATATATATATTTCTAATATATTTCTAACAAAAGCATTTTTAGGGAAATGTTTGAAGGAGAAATGTCTATCAGAAGCCAAAAAACAACTCTTCTCCAAATATTTGATATAGCGCCCTTTCCACCTATAATGTTCTTTAAAGAATAGTCAGATATCTATGGTCAATATGGTCAAATAAACTATCTTACTGCTTATGACATACGGGTACCAAACAACCTGAGATAAACCATAAATAGACTAAAATGGCTGCTCCCAGTACCTCCATTTCTTGTGTGTGAGGATGTGTTTAAACAGCAATACGCTTCTTGTATGAAGGTTGGCATTGGTGGGAACTTAGGTTTAAGTAGAGGATACTCTAAGAAACTATCTGGGCCTATGTTTTATTCATGGTGTAATTTAATTGTCCTTTAACCCATTCACACTCAGAGCAGCCAAAACAGGCCTGACAATTTTGGTAATATTTTTCTAACAAAAGCATTTTTAGGGAAATATTTGAAGGAGAAATGTCTATCAGAAGCTAAACAACAACTCTTCTCCAAATATTCTGTGAACTTTTGCTTTATTCCAAAGTTCTTTCCAAAAATATGAAAGTTGCAGACGATGCTCTCTAGAGTGTGACTACCCTAGTCCAAGAAAGAGGCCCTAACCCCATTGGCATCTTGACAGCTATGCGAGGCAGGCAAGCAACAGAAAACAAAAGAAAAGAATGCAAGAACTTTAACCCATTTACACTTAGAGCGGCCAAAACAGGCCTGACAATTTTGGAAATATTTTACTTAGAAAAGCATTATCTGGAAAAGATTTGAAGGAGAAATGTTGAACAGAAGTCAAACAACAACTCTTCTTCAAATATTTTGTTAAATTTTGCTTTATTTCCAAGTTATTATCAAAAGTAGGAGATTAGCAGACGATTTTTTCTAGAGCAACTCTGAGTGTGAATGGGTTAAAAACAAAAAAGCATGCTGCATGCACAATATCCCTGCAGTGCACAGTACCTGTATGAAAAAATATCCCACAGTTAGAGGGGGGACAACGCTGAAAAAGGCCGGGGTACTGATTGACACCACCATGAACACCCCGAGTGTTTCGAAAACACAGAAAAGGAAATCGTCAAGGATTTCCGGCAGTTTGGCGTCCGTGACATCGACGTCCTTGGAGAGTCTATTTACGATTCTCCCAAGGGGGGTGGTATCGAAGAAGAGGAGGGGGGACTTGAATAAGTTGAGCAGTAAGTTTTCATGGAGCAACTTAGCGGCGCCTATGACGGCCGAGATTTGTATAAGTTGCTGGATCAAGAAGACAATAGCTGAAAACAAAAAATAATTTGAGAAATAAATTAATCTACAAAGTACTTGTAAGAGATCAAGGGTTGCATTTAAAAATAACAACCCATACCAAAATTCATAAAGTGATCAAATTCGGAATTTCAGTTTTCATATTCTGAAGAAGACACTACATGGGATTTGTATGCTTATCAATGTGATGTCTGGTGTTCTCTGAAAAAAGGATAAAATGTAAAATTCATCTACAAATGAATAGAAAATGGATTTGTTAGCGAAACTAGACTATTTTTCCTTCACAAATTTCAGGCAGAAAGGGATTCTAGCTACCCAACAGCATATAATGTGAGCTACATGTTAGTATCTACTAGATTGTGACTGGGATTCAACAAGCTGAATATTCCACATTTCTTATATTCTTTAACCCTTCCAATGTTAAGGCTACTTTCGTTCAAAGTACAAGAATGCAAAGATTTTTGGAAAAACATGTAAACCCAATCATGTTGGTATCCATTGGATAGTTCTCACTGAGTACTCTCAGATGAGTACCCATTTGCCAGGGTTTCAGTCATTTTTCAGTGTTTTTTGCATCATTTTGTAATGGCCAAATTAGCCACCAGCAGCATAAGGGTTGAGGTCTCTGCCTTCTTTCTCTACCTCTTCTAGGTCCAGTCTCCAAAGGAGCTGCCCAGGAGTCTAGCGTTTTAGTAGCTAAGCTGTTAGAAGCAACCAACTTTTGGTGATTCAGCAGTCCTACCAGATTCAGTGGTCCACGAAACTTACTGTATTCATCCGTTTAACCGCACAGACCCCAAATAAGCGCACCCCCCCATGTTTTCTGGTCTTCTGTACCTCTCCCCCCCCCCCCCCCCCCCACAAAAGTTTCCTTACCTTTACAAAGTGGGAGCATCACAAACTGTATGTTGGTTGCATTTTGACTGGTATGAACCGTATATTGATTGTATTTTCATTGCTATAGGCCGTATATTGATTGTATTTTCAAGTGCTTGAACACTTTGCGCTATCAGTCCTAGGTGCACAATTGCTCAAGCGTTCAATCATGGCATGGCATTACAAAAGATAACAGAGCGTGTTCAAGCTCGTAGCTTGCAAGCGTTCAAGCTTGTAGTGGCCGTGGGGTGCGGCTATACGGGAGATTGCCACTACCCCTTTTGACAATTTTTTTTAACCTGTTACCCGCATGTGCGCTTAAACGGAGGAATACGGTATATGGCCCATAGATTTACCAAACTGTAGCAGTGCAGCAATCTTCCAAGCTTTAGAGGTTCATAAGTCCCCAATTTTTTTTTGTCTTTTGTCTGCCATGTGATAATGATTATGGCACGTGACATCAAATTTAGACGTTCGATATTAAATCTACGTAGTGGGAACAGCCTTGTGTCTGACACCTATTGACCAATCAGCATCAAGAATTACAACAGAGCAGGTGATAATTCATATTACAAAATGGCCAATCAAGTGAAGTATGTGATATTAGAAATATCACAATACCAATAATTTTGGTAAATTCGTTTTGATCGCTTCTGGTTGTGGTTGTGACGTTATTATTACATCATTTCTGCCAATCTGAAAGGCCTTATAATGGGGATAATCTTATTAAGCTGTCAGGCCCCTAATCCTGCAATTTCACTGGTCTGGGCTAGTATGGCTTCCACTATATTACACTATATTTACAATAAGTGAAATATTTATGTTTAATCTATTGTTTGATAAGCATATATACATGTGTGATGCAGGGCCTTAGATAGGATTTTGAAAATGCCTGTCCAAAATAGTAATTCCAAAATTTCTGCCTGTCCAGATTTAGCTGCTTCGCTACCTCAAAATCTTATACCAATTACATTCAATAGCACTTCAGCCATGTCCTAGAACATCATTTGTTAGGAAATGATTTGGTTATTACCCCCCAAAAAGTCAAAAGTGAAAACTCTTTATAGAAAATTTTGCCTGTCGAGAAAGGAGGTTTTTTAGGGACCTGCCTGTCCGAAAGACAGGCTGGACGGGTCCTGGCGAAGGCCCTGGTGTGATGTCCTTATCATCTAGACCAAGCAAGGGCTGCATTCGTTCAATTCACTCTCTCCATCTGCTGTTAGATCTAGCATACAAAGACATACGGAGCATGATCAGAAGCATGAGCAGCAATTTACATCACAGTGCAAGATACTGTAGAATCATGGCTATTTTTTCTGTGAGTTTTATTTTTCCGGTTTTTTTTCCCGAATGCGTTCAAACGGGAATAAACAACACAGGAAAAAACAAAACAGTACATGTCCGGACTTAATAAACACAGAGAAATCCTTGTCCTTACCCAATAATATTTACTTTTTGCTATACTAAAATTAGAAATCTACATAAAACAGGAAAATTAGAAACGGAAAAAACATATGTCCTCTCTTCGGAAATATTTGAAACGGAAACACCCAAAAATGAAAAATTAGGGAAAATTGCTCCACGGAAAAATTAGCCATTCTACAGTAATTTCTTAAGGGCAGCTAGCGGATACAGAGAGAGGCTTGAGTAGCAGGGAGGGGGAGAGGGGTGGGGGAGGGGGGGGGGGGGGGATTTTAGGTACCCCCTCCACTGTCATATAACCTTATTACTGTATAACTGGTATTTTTACAGGCATTTAATTTTAGTAAAATAAGCCCCAACTTTGATTTTGGTTGACATTATACACCCCTTTGTGTGAGAATTGAACCTCCCCCCCCCCCTGTACATAGTCGAATAGGTCCTTCCTTTGATTTTGATTGACAACAAATACCCCCTTTTCAAAATTGAACCCCATAAACACAGAAAAATAGATTTGATTTTAGTTGAGAGTGAATACCCCTTTTTATAAATAGGAACCCCCTAAACATAGAAGAATAGGTACTTTCTTTGATTTTGGTTGACAGCGAATACCCCTTTGAAATTCCAACCCCCAGAGGTATGCCTACAAAAGTATAAAATGTCCTTTCTTTGAATTTGGTAGAGGGGTGAATGCCCCCTTTCCATAAACAGGAACTAAACCACTTAACATAGTAAAATAAGTAATTCTTTGACTTTTGTTGTCAGCAAATAAATCTTTCCAAACATAGAAGCCCCTCCTCAATCCTCCGAAATCCTGTATCCGCAACTGGTTACCGTAAATTCTCAGTAATTTGGGCCACTTTCTGATAATATTACTACTTTCATGGGTTCAGGGTGGCCCATATTTTCTGAAAATATCTTGATGTTGTATCAGCAAGATTTGCAGCTAGGTCCATATTATGTGAAATGACACAAGGCTATAGATCAAGGGTTGCCCATATTTGCAAAATAATTATAGTGACTCAAATTCCGATTTTTTTTTAGTAAAATGGCAACAGGCGATATATCAAGGGTTGTCCGATTTTGCAAAATAATCATAGCAGCTCAAATTCTTAGGGTGGTCCAAATTTTTGAAAATTTACGGTAAGTAGGTAGTAGTAAAGCCCCTTGGCATCCGCAAGCAGGATAATTACGTTAAGAGTGCACTAAAACAATACCTGAATATAAAAATAGACCACCGCCAGCGGTGGTAGGAGAAGAAGCACTAGGGGGGTGGCACTCGCCACGACGGCCAGCGTCATGGCGCCACCTACAATCGTATTAATCATCGAGCGCACAGTAAACGGCATGACAAAGTCCACTTCGGCCATGTCGCCCGAGAAGCGATTGAGGAGCCGGCCCTTGGGCATCCGGGCGAGAAACGCCATTGTGGCGGACAGGATGCTCGTGAGAAGGCGTTCGTGGAGCAATCGCGATGCGACCACGCCCCCCCATGCCAGCGTGAACGCGCTGCTCACTTCTAGCACACCTGAAAACCAACACATGGGGAGTCATCGAAAAACACACAAAAAACTTCGAAAATAAAACATGTCATCGGCAAATACCCACAAAAAATCTCTGAAAATAAAACATTTCTCTCAATTATGAGAGCGGAGAGAGCAATGCAGATAGATAATCTATTGATAAGCAATCACATATAAAGAATGTTTGATAATCTCAATAGACCCAACCCCCCTTCATTTTTCAATTGAACATATTGTTTAATAATCATATAGGAATGTAAACATACATTGTATACAGAGATTTTGTCTGTAATAAAAACGCAGAAAAATCATGATAATCACACAATACATGGATGATATTCCCCAACACTGGTGTAATCAAGAATCAATGATTGAAAATTCTATATGATAATCAAACATATACCTCATCATACATATCTCAATCACATAAATAAATCAAGGATGGAATATTCAATATATAGATTCGTAGGATTATAGGATACACAATATTCAAAACATCAGAGAAAGGTTGGAGTATTCGCCTCCCACTCAGAGGCCTGCACTATGTGTGGATCACCTGCAAAGAACTTTGATCTTTTTATACTTGATTCAAGGGAAATCAAGAGAAATCAAGGATGGAGACTTTTCTTCATAATAACCCCACATGGAGAAATTTGACACCTTTTGCCGGTGATGAGTACAAATTGATGCATTTGACAACGAAAGCAATCATGACAGAAATATCTTTATGAGATTGCAAAAAAAGCACAAATTATCTACCCCCAGGGTTGCAGCATTGAAGAAAAAAAATGAAAACAATTGGGGAGGGTGGAAAGTTACACAAAAATATCTGCAACGGGGTTACATATTCATAGAACATAATTTTGAATGATACTGGGGAAGGTCAGAGCTGGTATTCCTTTGAGCTGATCATACATTAAGGTAACGCATAGCAACCGATTACATATTTTTTTGAAAATAATTCAATTTTACGCAATGATGCAATGGAATCAACTGACCGTTAGACAACAAATTTGTAATCAAATAAATAAAATTCTGAGCTCATGGAAAATGAGCGATCTTTTTAAAAAATGACAGCACTCTTAGCCAGGGCGATCTTATAAAATATGATACAGAAAATATTCATTTATAGCACATAAGGATTGTATGATTCTTTGCAAATATGAGTTACAAAGAAGATACTATACAGGAAATATTCATTCTGCTATGTACAATTCATGGTAAATGTGAGCATACTGCAGATCTGGTTAACTTGCTGTCTCCGAAATATGGCAATTAAGCTTTTTTCAGAATTTGCAGAATCTTCATTTATCGAACAAGGCAGACATACAATTCGCCCATTAATGTCGTAGATTCGCCGATCTGAAGCTTTTAAAATTTTCCGAATCTTATTTTAGCAATCAAGTCTGATCGGCAAATACTGGCAAATTACATTCATCGGTTAATCAACATGGTTTACAGTACCATAAATCAAGGTGAGAAAGAAAACAATCATTCTTAGCTCATGAATAATTTAGAATTCTTTATGATTGTGAACTCACCCTGTGTCAGCCCTAGGGCGCCGTAAACTCCCAGTCGCATGTCGCGCTGTTTCTCATCGATGGTTCCATTGATGGCATTGTCGGCATCGTTACTCCACTCGCTGAGCCACACGTTGGAGTAGATGGAAGCCGCATTGTTGGCAACGTAGAGGAAACAAATAGCGACTGTGACAGGTATACCTATAGCCCTCAGGTAGGCAGCGAATACCGACGCTTTCACCTGAAAATGGACAAAATAATCCTGGTTCAGTCAATTCAGCACATTACATTACATTAACTATTCCAATGCCATACACACGTAGAGGACGCAGATAGCGATTGCGACAGGTATACCATATGGCCCTCAGGTAGGCAGCGAATACAGACGCTTTCACCTGAAAATGGACATAAAATGGACAAACATTCCGATAGGGCTATCATTGTTACAGGCCAGATCGATGGATCAATATATTTCAGGTGCAGATAATCAAATCGTTCAAAATCCTATATATTGGTTCAGTCCTTAACCCTTATGCTGATGGAAGCTAATTTTGCCAATATAAAATGACAGAAAAAGCTGAAAAATGACTGAAACTCTGGCACATGGGTATTCATCTGAGGGTATTCAGTGAGCGCTATCCAATGAATACCAACATAACAGGGTTTAGATGGTTTTCAAAAATATTTTTGCTTTGGATGAAAGTAGTCTCAGCATTGGAAGGGTAACTACTGTATGACTGGTATTTTTTACAGGCAATTAATTTCTGCTATTTTCGCGGCATCAGACAATTATGGGCAAAATTACAATTTGGGCCCACAAGGGTAAACCTATTCATGCCTGGATATCTCCTTATCAAGTCATCTAAACAGTAGGGATGGGGATCGTTGAGAATTCTACGGTTCGGTTCGGTTCTCGGTTTTGCTTCTACAGTTCGGTTTTATCACGGTTTCCTAAACGGTTTATTAATGACATTTCTTGGATACGAAACTACGCAATGGAATGCGTGGCTGAACTTGCCTGAACTGGAAAGTTCTTGAAAGTTCCTATATACTAGCTCCCTGGGCACTTTCTCTACGCTCAGAAGGCTTCTGAGCATAGTGAAAGTGGGCAGGGTACCAGACTTGAGAGATTTTGAAATGGCTGTTTGATCGTCGCACTTGGCAGACATTGTGAGGCCAGCGAGGAGGTAGGTGCTGACAGTTTTATTACACCTCCAGGAACCCTGTGCATGCATAGAAAACCAAACCGTTTAGAGGGAGGTCGGGTTTTTGACTGGTTAACCGCAATGCCCAGGCCAGTCTGAACCGGTTTCCGGTTCCCGGTCCCCATCCCTACTAAACAGGCATGGTAGCATTGAGTGAGACCAATCTTATCTTACTGCCAGCAATTATTTCTCATTATTGCAAGAAAAAAAAAATACCAATTTGTAGATATTGATTCCTTTTTGGGGGTCCAAGAATACACTCAGATAAATGATAATAAAACAACACCAAGTTCACACTATCAATAAATGAAACCAAATCTTTGACAGAGTCAACAACTTGCAAAATTGACGTCACATGCTTAAATTGTGAAAACCTGCTTTTTTATTGCTTAACTATCATTTTTGACAGACACGTCTCCAAACCCCTCCACATACCCTCCCCGTCTCTGCCGTTTCTTTCTGGATGAGTTTGTGTTGCTCCTCCTTGGATTTTTTGGAGCCTATTCCGCCGGGCGTCGCCGTCTTGGGCGAGGGCAACTCGGGTTCCACGTCCCGCGCCTTCTCGTCACCGTCACGGTGAGCGCCACTGCTGCGACTCGTCACGGAACATTCGCTCTGCTTATGGGAGCGCCTGGAGAGACAGAGGGAAAAAGAATGGTGAGAGGAATATTATAAGCTGGAATTTTTCACGTTCCAAGTAGTTCTTGCTTTGATACTTTTGAAGATTACTAAGGAAGGGAGGGAGGTTTGTTAATAGCTATGGAAGCTCGAAGCTCGCAATAGCGTGAGTGTGACAAACCTAGAAATTCTAACAGGGACCCCTATAATTCTGATGATGCCACTTGTGGACCGCTTACGGTTTTGTATGTAGATTAAGTAACAATTAATTTGATTGGTCGGCTATGACACCATATAAGAAAACCGCTGTCATTGGATGAAGTGTGAAATGATTCACGTGCATGAATGAATGTTCATTGTTGTGGGCAGGGTGTTAGCCAGGATTTAGAAACTGGGTGTCTGAAATTGGTGATTGTAACATTTTTGGGACGTCCAAATTTTTAAGGGGGAACACAATATACTCACATTTCAACCATAAACATATATTAATTTATCAAAATAAGGCATGATATCCTCATACAAGGTCATGGGAATTACGTGGAGATAGGAAAATTTAATTATATGCTTAAGATTAACATTTTAAGAAATTCCACGCAAAAAAATCTGGGTGTCCTGAGGGGTGCTTTCTAAGGGTTTGGGTGTCCAAAAAGACACCCAGCTGCCCAGCTGGCTAAGACCATGGTTGTGGGTAAATTCCCTGAGAATTGCTAAGAATTTATGGTACACCCTTATGCCTACCTGGTAGCGGAGGGCGAGGGTGCCATCTTCCACTCCTCCTTTAGGTTCACTATCTGAGACATGATCTCATCCTTCAGCGTGTGAGCTACAACAAACAAAGAAAATAATGGTGAACTCCTTCATTAATAACCCTTCCAATGCTGAGGCTACTTTCGTCCAAAGTACAATGACGCAAAGATTCATGAAAACCATCTAAACACTATCTTGTGGGCACTCATTGGAAAGCTCTCGCTGAGTACTCTCAGATGAGTACCCATTTGTCAGGGTTTCAGTCATTTTTCAGGGTTTTTGCATCATTTTGTATTGACCGAATTAGCCACCACCAGCATAAGGGTTAACTCATCAATCCTCACAACAGCCAAAAAGAGCCTGACATTAGCTTGATGAGGCTACTTTTGTCCAAAGCACCAGGATGCAAAGATTTACAAAATAACATGTAAACCTTGTCATGTTGGTATTCATTGGAAAGCTCTCACCGAGTACTCTCAGATGAGTACCCACATGCTAGGGTTTCAGTAATTCTCCAGGTTTTTTGCATCACTTTGTACTCATCTAAGAGTACTCAGCGAGAGCTTTCCAATGCATACCAATATGAAAGGGTTTAGACGGTTTTCTATAATCTTTGCATCTTTGTGATTTGGAAGAAAGTAGCCACAGCATTGGAAGGGTTAAACCGCATTTATCAAAAGAGATTTACGCTCCCTTCCCGCAACTAAGAGGGTTGCCAGCTGGGTTTATAAGAAGTATGATATGTACAAATTCAAAAAATAATATGCATGTTTATATACAAAAATATTTCATGGCAATTCATTTTTTGGATGGATGTCCTTACTAATGGTGAGTAGTAGTATATATATATATATATATATATATTTATATATATTTATATATATATATATATATATATATATATATATATATATATATATATATATATATATATATATATATATATATGTATGTATGTATGTATGTATGTATGTATGTATGTATGTATGTATATATATATATATATATATATATATATATATATATATATATATATATATATATATATATATATATATATATATATATATATATATATATATATATATATATTTATATATCAAACTTGTCGGATAATCCATTAGATTACCACAAACAGCCCCATAAGAAATGGCATATACCTTTTGATGCCTATAATCATTGCTTACTGTTATATTACCTTCAGAGACTGAATCTGAGAAAGCAGGATGTGTCCATGAATAAGAAAGTTGAGAAAGATAGAAAGAAGAAAAGAGACAGAATAGAATAAGATACAGACAATCTCCATTAATTCATTTTCAAAAAGTTATCTTATATTTGTTTTATATCTTAATATTGTCATACATAAATAGAGTTGAAAGATAGAAAGAAGAAAAGAGACAGAATAGAATAAGATACAGACAATCTCCATTAATTTAATTTCAAAAAGTTATCTTATACTTCTTTTATATCTTTATATTGTCATATATAAATAGTTGAAAGATAGAAAGAAGAAAAGAGAGACAGAGTAGAATAAAATACAGAAAATCTCCAATAACTTATGCTCAAAAACCTTTCTTACATTTGCTTTACCGGTATATTCTTAAACTGTCATAAATATTGGAAGCAAATATTTCAAATTGATGGCTGCATTGCCTTACACAAAAGAAAAAGCTTGATAACGAAGTAATATTTTCAAAATATTTGAGTGAAAGATGTGGTATCCCTTGGGTACAGCAATCCCTGTTCAAATAGTTTTCAAATATGATTTTTAATTGATGAGAGATTTTAAAGTTAGTCAAATTCGGGGGTGCAATCCATGTGAATAAGGGTAAAACATTCTTCACTTGCACACCAGTGACACCACTAAAATCAATGCACATTTACAGTTCAGAGAAATAAATAAAACTAATAATTGACAATATATTCTACATCATTAGTGGTCTAATACTATCCAAAATGCACATGCATCCAAATATATAAATGGGTAACTACAGCATCATATGAAATGACGTTTATGTTTTTAAAAGTATTTTTCTTTAAAGAATATATTTCTTTTTAAAAAATACTAGTATTTTTCTTTTAAAAGGATATTTCTTTAAAATAAAATACATGTATTTCTCTTTAAAGAATGCACTTCTTTATAGAATGAATACAAACTTGAACATTATTGGCTGTTCAGATAATCTGTTCCTTTAACCAAAATTAGCTGATAGTTCTCCTTTTCCATGCAATAACTATCACTAGTTTGAGGTGCACAATAAGTTAAGAATCATTCAATCTCACAGCACCACTGGATTAACTGACAAGTCTTTCTGACAGATACACCATTAACCCTTCCAATGCTGAGGCTACTTTCATCCAAAGCACAAGAACGCAAAAAATGTTGAAAACACCTAAACCCTGTCATGTTGGTATTCAAAGGATAGCTCTCGCTGAGTCCTCTCAGATGGTACTCTTCTGAAAGTACTCAGTGAGAGTATCCAATGAATACCAACATGACATGGGTTAAATGGTTTTTTAAAAACATTTGCATCCTAAGGCTTGTGCTTTGACGAAAGTAGCCTGAGTAATAGAAGGGTTACTATGCTTAAAGAATAAAAAATTCTTTAAAAAAAAATTTCTCTACTGAACCATTCCTTCACTGGAGGATGTGTAAGTAATTGACGATGTTCATGTCAATGCTAAATATAGAAATCAAAAATTGAAAGATACAGAATGAGTTCAAGGGATTAAATCTTTTCTGTAAAGATTGTAAAACTTTCATAGAATTGTTTTTACTGAAAAGGTTTCTGTTTTCATTTTAGAATATTTGTGTGAGCAGCAATAATATTATACAAGCCTCTCAATTAAGACTGACCATTATGTAACTCCACATAGATCTTATACCTTATATCTCAGAAAAGGGTGGGCGTTTGGTACTTTCTAAATGCATATCTACAAAAATCATGCAGAAGTGGCTCCTGTTCTATTGACCTTAAGGTGACATATTTCGTATTTATCATTTGGAAAACCCTTGTAATTTAATCACATTTTCTACCACATAGCTGCTAAGTCATGATAAGTCAGTTGTTCTTGCTGTAGGGAACCGCAGTGCCTGGCAAAAACCACCGCCAAACCTTAAGTCAATGGTTACTATCTCACATGATCTGACTGGGACTCAACCCCATTAAAAAAGACCTGGAGATATGTTTCTTTAGAAAAGTACACCCTCCCCAAAATAATTTCTTCAAATTCCTGCTGTTCTTCAAAAGTTCTTCTTATTAGTATCAGTGCAACAAATGGGCTACTCTCAAACAGGGAGACCTGAGTGCGCGAATGGGTTAATAAAACAAGGGACTCCATCTGAAACAGTTCTTCATCATAGAAAAGCGCAATCTTTACCTTCTTGACCATCAGCTGTAGGAAAACAGAACCGCATATTCAATACATTTCTCTTATAATAGAATAATTAGCTAACTGCAAGTTCCCGTACCACTAGCCACTTGCTACACGGTCTAAGCCAGGATTAAGAGACAGAGTGCCCATAATCTTTGGGCATTCTCTTTTGGGATATCACAATTTACTCAGACTTTAACTATAAACATGTATTTAACTATTGAAATCACTGCAAATTATCATGGGAATCATGGTCATGGGAATTATATTGAGGTGATTTTCGAAGGTTTGGGTGTACAAATGGAGCCCAGAGGCCCTGCTGGCTAAGACAATAACTTACTATTTTCATCCATATCTAATATGAAACAGTACTTTCCTGATTTTATATTAGTATTTGGCATAGAAGACAGTTTGCCAGGAAAGTATTTAGTTATAACCCCTAGAAATTCAAAATTGAAAATTTTTCACATAAATTTTTGCCAGTCTAAAAAGGAGTTTTTCAGGAAATAGTCTGTCCAAAAACGGGATGGACTGGTCCAGGCAAAGTCTCTAGTACTTGTACGCAGTTCTGATACGACTATCCCCTAGCAACTCACCATCTTCATCCAGTTCGTCCAAAGTCTCCTCGTCTTCTGTCATGAGATAATTATGTATGAACTCGGCGAACGCGCCCGCATGGTCCATCAACTGTTTGAACGTTCCCACCTCGGAAATCTTCCCGTCCACCAGACATACAATCTGATCTACCTTCGGCAGGAAACTGATGCCGTGTGTCACCAAGATACGCGTCTGAAATAAAATGAATTAAGGATCATCAACTGCTTGAACGTTCCCACCTCGGAAATCTTCCAATATTCGGCAAGATAAGGGTCTGAAATAAAATAAACTAAGGATCATCAGCTGCTTGAACGGTCCCACCTCGGAAATCTTCCAATATTCGGCAAGATACGGGTCTGAAATAAAATAAAATAAGGATCATCAACTGCTTGAACGTTCCCACTTTGGAAAGCTTCCCGTCAACCAGACACACAATCTGGTCTACCTTTGGCAGGAAACCTTTTCAAAGATGTGCAAAAAGGAGTACACTAACTTTGACTCAGAAAGCTTTTCGGTCTGAAAACCTTATTAGATGTTCAGAAAGGAGAACACCTACCTTTCGAAGATGTTCAAAAATGAGAACACTTATTTTTTGATGATGTTCAAAAATGGGAACACTTACATTTCGAAGATATTAAAAATTGATAACACTTCCTTTTCGAAGATGTTCAAACATGAGAACACTTACTTTGCCACTGAGCGAGCCCTTTGGTCCGATGACGTTTTCGAAGATGTGTTTGCCGACATGCGAGTCGACGGCGCTGAGAGGATCGTCCAGGAGATAGATGTCGGCGTTCTGGTAGACGGCTCGCGCTAGACTCACACGCTGTTTCTGACCACCACTCAGATTGATACCCTGAAATAAACAAAGGGTTCAAATAAAACTTGAAAATGACTGTAACTGTGGCAAATAGGTATTCATCTGAGAGTACTATTCAATGAATACCAACAAGACAGGGTCTAGATGATTTTCAAAAATCTTTGCATCCTTGTGTTTGGACGAAAGCAGCCTCAGAATTGGAATGGTTATGCTTCTTTCCAACAAGGGAATTCAGGGGCTGGTCTTAATTGACAGGTGGTCTCAGCCACTCTAAGGTGTGCCTACCTTAGTCCACGTCAGCAGGGCATCATTTGGACACCCAGAAATCTAAAAAAAAAACATCCCCCAGGACAACCATATTGTTTTTTGAGTAACTTCTTGAAATGTCTACTTCAGGCATACAAATGTAGCATACAAATTTTTTCCACCTAAAAACAATTCCCATAAGTATACTATGCCTTATTGCAATAAGTAAATACATATTTGTTTGCAATCATAGTATATTTTGGTCTCCCTTGAAATATAGGGTACCCCAAAATTTTACAATTGCCAATTTTGGGTTACCCAGCATTTTAATTCTGGCTAAGAACCTGGTGCCTACCTTTTCTCCGATCTCCGTCAAGTCTCCTCCGGACAGGATGTCGAGGTCGGGTCGTAGGGCGCAGCCATCGATGACCTTATCGTACTCCTCCTGGTGCATGCTTCGCGCGAACAGCACGTTATCCTGGAGAGTGGCGTTCTGGATCCACGCCTGCTGGGCCACGTAGGCGATGGATCCCTGGAGGATAAAAAATGTCAGATGATTAATGGCTGAGTGGTTTATAACTGTGAAACAAATTCATAATATTACCTTCTATATATACATAAGGTATTATATATATATATATATATATATATATATATATATATATATATATATATATATATATATATATATATATTATATATATATATTAAATATATATATGTATATATATATATATATATATATATATATATATATATATATATATATATATATATATATATATATATATATATATATATATATGATATATATATATATATATATGATATATATATATATATATATATATATATATATATATATATATATATATATATATATATATATATATATATATATATATATATATATATGTATATATATATATATATATTTACATAGATATGTATATTTACATCTGTTATTCCCTTGGGTTGGTATCTTGGGTCGGTATATATATATATATATATATATATATATATATATATATATATATATATATATATATATATATATATATATATATATATATATATATATATATATATATATATATATATATATATATATATATATATATAAATATATATATATATATATATGTCTATATATGTATATACATATGTATATACATATGTATATATACATGAATACATATATGTATGTATATATGTATACATATATGTATATATGGGCGCTTCCAAGCGTGATTGAGTTGAAAAAAGTGACTCACATGTGTGTTGGCGGATCCCTCCAGCTTGACCATCTCGCCAAGTAGCGCTGAGAGAAGTGAGGACTTGCCGGACCCGACCTGCCCCACCACAGCAATCAGCTCTCCAGGCTTCACCTCTAGGTTGATGCTGAAAACACAGCAGAGCAAGTTAGAATATTTCATTTATCCTATCTTTTTTGTCATATTAACCCTTATAATGCTGGTGGCTAACTTTGCCAATACAAAATGATACAAAAACGCTGAAAAATGACTGAACCCATGGCAACCCATGGTACTCATCTGAGAGCACTCAGCGAATGCTATCCAATGAATACCAACATGACAGGGTTTAGATATTTTTCAAAAATCTTTGTGTCCTTGTGCTTTGGATGCAATAAGCCTTAGCATTGGAAGGGTTAAAATAAAGAGATGAAATTATTCCTCTGCCCTTTTCTGTGTCATCTGAATTTCTGTCTTGCTTATTTTCAAACTTGAAGTATGTTTTTTACTACGGGAAATCCCCCTCTAAATATGGAAGTCATAGGGGAAATCCCCCTCTAAATATGGAAGTCATAGGGGAATTACCGCCTGGTGACTTCGTCGTGTTGTGGCGTCCATAGAAACAAGCAACAGCATCCGGGGTCTCCCTTATTTTCCTCATTTTTTCTCCTCATAAATGGCGACTTTTAATGGTGAAAATTCAGAGGGGAAGATGAGAGTGGAAGAGCGATGATGAAAGTCCTTTGCACGAGCCGAGAGTCAGATGATGAGATGCCACTCGTGCAAAAGCCAAACGAGGATGAACCTGCAGTGCATAGTGCAGGTAAAAGTTGACAGGCCTGTACGGCCCTGTAAAAGGCCCGTTTTTCGATCTCTCAATATATCGACATTTCACGGCTTGAAAACCTGTAACGGGCCTATTATTTTTGGGGGTTGTTACGAGCCCGTTATTGGCCCGTTATAACGCGTTCTGAGCTTGTTACGGGCCCGTCATAATAACAGGCCGTAAACTTTTACCTGTGTACCAACTGCCCAACAATGCCTCTGAGGAACAACCACTCAGGCAGTGCAGGGGACCTGGCAACATTGTTGCGTTGAGCAATATAGGGTTAACATATGCTAGAATAGCACTTAAATCTAAAATGCATTTTTCATCACTGGTTTAATGTTTTTATTTACCATTTTCTTTTCTATTTCGTTGCATTGCTTTGCATATGTCTGAGTATTTTTCACTCTTTTGAATAGAAATGTGTAGTGTACTTATCAGGGTCTTAGCCAGGATCTAGGAATAAGAAACTGGGTGCCTAAAATTGGCCATTGTAAAATTTTGGGGCATCCAAATTTTTAGGGAGGACCACAACATACTCAAATTTCAACCATTAAAAGGAATATATTTATCAAAATAAGGCATGATATCCATATACAAGGTCATGGGAATTATATAATTAAGAAAAAATTCAATTATATGCTTGAGATTGACATTTTAAGAAATTCCTCACAAAAAGATTTGGGTGTCTTGAGGGGTGCTTTTTAAGGGTTTGGGTGTCCAAAAAGGCACCCAGACACCCTGCTGGCTAAGACAATGGTACTTATGTCGGACGCTGATACATTAAATTACATTAATTCTATAAGTCTTACTTTGAGATAATCGCCTCCTCTTTCTGGTCCCAGCTGAAGCTGGCGTTGTCCACCTTGATGATATTCTTGGGGCTGTACTCGTGAGAGATCATGTCCTCATCTATCTCCTCGTGCCTCAGGAACTTGGTGAGACGACCAATAGAAACACTCGCCTAAAAATAACAGCCAATCACATGTTGAAAACACAAACTCGCCTAAAAATTAGAATCACATGTTGAAAACACAAACTCAGCTAAGAATTAGAATCACATGTTGAAAACACAAACTCGCCTAAAAATTACATTGAATCACATGTTGAAAACAAGAACTCGGCTAAAAACTAAATCGAATCACATGTTGAAAACACAAACTCATTTCTGTGATGAAACTGTATAGAAACCTGGAAACACTCGCCTAAAAGGTACATTGAAACACATGTTGAAAACATGGGACTCATTTCTGTGATAAACTTGATTGAAATTGTATTGAAACATAGAAACACTCGCCTAAAATTATGTTATATCCCATGTTGAATACAAGAACTCTGTTTTGTGATATACGTGAACGAAATTATATTGACCCATATTCTTATTCAATAGATACACTCACCTATAAATCTCTGCCACATTTCATTATTTTGAAAGAACATCAAGATACTCCTTAGGTATCTTTTAAAAGGCATTTCAATTGTGTTGGTGCAAAATTCTAGAGGGTCCAATACCGTATATCTGTTTTGGTAATCTAATTTTGGCCTATTTTGGCTCTCCATCTTAAAGAGCCAAAATTAATAAAAGCCAAGAATGCATACCTTGAACACCCCGACTTCAACCCTGAGCTCAGGTTGTGTTGAGCTTAGTTTCTAGCGTGGACACCAGATGTCAGTCACTGCATGGCATGTAATGTGAGGTAATCACTGGCCTAAGTGGCATGCTTCATGATTACAATCAAAAATCTCAGCAGCATGTTATGTATAGTTTGTTTAGAAAACACATGTACAGTTGTCTTTTGATCATACTCCCTTGCAAAATCCCTTTGTTTGTAATTACAAGGGGTGCCACTACGCACCTCCTGAGTTCTATTCACCATGGTAAACTCAATTACAAGTTAACTACTTGATCAGGTACTCCCAATGCGTACATAATGAGTGCATTTTACACAGTGAGAACTCATCAAGCCTACCCCAATCAAATTGTAATTTAAACAAAACTATTTCTGTACAGAGTTACTTTTAACAGATTGAACTAGAATACATGCTATGCAGCGACAGACATTTTGTCATTTTAGGTAGTAAGATAATTTCAAAAGTAAGGTAAATTTGGCTCAGACCCTGGGAGAGCCAAAATTAATATGAGCCATAATTTCCTTACTCCCGTTTTGGCCCAAAAGAGCCAAAATTTCACACAGCCAAAATAATCAGATATCCGGTATATCTATTTAGATTGTTTGGACCATGTGAACCAGAATCAATAGTTTTCGTTTACAACTATATTCTCCAGTTTTCTTTCAATTACCGATGGGTCTGGCAGGGTCTGACACTTAGATTTCAGGCTAGGGGCCCTAAAATTGATAAAAGAGTATTTCTGGTTATTATATATACTGTTTCGGTCCCCTAGTCTGAAAAAAATCTAGGGGCATATGCCCCTGGGAAAGTGGAACCCTGTCTGGGATACTTCAGTCAGGCCATTTGAATTACTATTTAAATGATCAAGAAAGAATTTCCCTCGCAACCTACCTGCACTATGTTTGAGATGAGCATGGGCAACATAGTCAGAGGGAATCGTAAGATGTTGAAAAGCGACAGAGCAACGAACGCTTTCTCTGCATCCAGGACATTGTCGGGCGAGGACATCACATAAACTGCAAACGTTGTCAACGAAACCTGCAGAAAATAAGTGGAAATAAGTGTTAATATATGATTGTCACTACCACTACTTGTACAACTACTATATCACTAACTACAACTACTACTACTACTACTACTACTACTTACTATTACTACTTCTGCTGCTGCTGCTATTACTACAACTACAATATCTACTAATACTATAGCTGCCGCAGAATACGGAAAAATGAAAAATACGGAAAGATTGTGGTTGG
Organism: Maea johnstoni; assembly: GCA_963942565.1. NCBI lineage: Eukaryota > Metazoa > Annelida > Polychaeta > Spionida > Magelonidae > Maea > Maea johnstoni. The sequence continues at coordinate 48,132,488 of OZ012685.1, read as the reverse complement.
CTAAAAATGGAGGATATCTAACTTTGAACGATTGAAAGTATAGCAAATGCTTTGAAATCACTTTGAAAAACTCGTTAACAAGTATAACTAGTATAACAAATCGATAGAGAATCTGTTGGACATATTACAAATATTAAAAATATACATCAAAATGATTTTCAGGGAATTAGTAATGCCAGTTCCTCATTATTTGAGCTATTGTGAAAGCTAGCAACCATTGAATATCTCCACTGTGTTAAATGAAAACTGACAATAAATGGCGCACATGACCATGTGAAGTACTATTACTACTACTACTACTACTACTACTACTACTACTACTACTACAACTACTACTACTACTACCACTGTGTTGAATAGAATGAAAACTGACCATAAATGGCGCACAGGACCAGGTGAATGTGGCGGCGGCGTTGAGGTAGGCGGACCTCTTCAAGACGCTGAGCTCCTGGTTCCTGATTCCCAGGATCTTCTCCTGTAATGACATCTCCCAGGCGTACAGCTTGAGGACCTTGATGCCTTCCAGGACCTCGTTCATCAGCTTGATACGCGAGTCCTTCAGCTTCATCTGACGCATCTACGGACGGAGAAAACACATCAATGTCACAGAATTGAAAACTACAGTCCAGTGGTAACCCATTAACATTCAGAGCGGCCAAAACAGGCCTGACAATTTTGGAAATATTTTTCTAACAAAAGCATTTTTTGCAAACTGATTAAAGGAGAAATGTAAAAAAGAAGTCACAACAACTCTCCTTCAAATATTTTGTGAACTTTTGCTTTATTTCAAAGTTATTTTGAAAAGTATTAGAGTAGCAGACAATAATTTCTAGTGGAACTCTGAGTGTGAATTGAATGGGTTAAGTTACCAGAAATAAAAACTCTGCACACTGGGGTCCTGTTTAAGCCACTGGCCCCATAGCCTGAGGCTACAGAAAAATTGTGTGGGGCTATAATAGTATTTGCCTTCGTAGCCCGGCTGGCTATAGGAAAAGTGACATGTTAAAAATCATGCTCAGAGGAATATCAAGAATATAATCAGTTGAAGAACACCACTTGACACATCATCTGTCCTCTAGTGCAGTTCCAAAACGAAATATAATAGTGAAAAAATAGCTACAACTTAAAATTATTTTGTGATAGGACTGCAGGATTTAGCAAAGATATGGCTATGAGATCTTGGGTGGGGCTATGCTGATTCAATTACTGGTATCTGTTGGTCTCCCAGAATTTTTTAAATGAAGCCTGACCCCTGTAGCACATAGCCTTGCCCTCATGTAACAGAATTGAGATCTTCACAAATAAGGTGAACACGCCAAACTTACCTGAAGAATTTTATTTTTGTTTGCGATGAGGGCGTTGATGGGGATGAGGATGATCATGACGCCGAGTCCCGCGAGAACCGACGGCCCGAGCGTCATCCAGAGAAAATATAACGAGACGCTCATCTGGAACGGCGCTGACCACAGCATGTTGAGGTATGTGGTCAGTTCCATGCACTTCTGGGCGTCCACTGACATGAGGTTGACCACTTCTCCCACCGTGGAGCTCTTACGAGCGCTGTTGCTCAGCTTCAGAGCCTGCAAAGGGAAATTAGAACGTGGTGAACGGATTTTATACTGTTTGGAG
>OZ012685.1:48085859-48128359 GCA_963942565.1 Maea johnstoni | reverse complement strand
CAAACGAAAGACTTTCATGGAAAAATCTTAAATAACTACAAAACCATAGGAAGAAGATTAGATATAGAAACCTCCTACGATACAAGAAAACACGTCACTACTGATATTAATGTCTATCCTTTTTATTAGCAGACGAGGGGAAATATTGACATTGGATTAAACCGAAGTCTAGAAACCACTCAGTAAGGGCAACCCTGGAAGAATTATAGATAATTGTAATGTTAACGTAAGGAAGAAAACTACATATTGTGAAAACTAATAAGGAAACAAGTCAAACAACACACTTCACTATTTAAATCAGTATATCTATTTAGTTATATTAGGAGCTACAAAAAAGTATTTTGTATGTCATCTGGTAATTGAGTTTGTTTTTTATTATCTTGAATGCATTAGATCTTTACAAAATTCACTAGGAATGTACACCCAACTTTTTCAATGACCTACAACACAGAATAATTTGGCTTATTGCCAACCACAGGGAGATGAAAACTCACTTAACACTTCACCATTGGTATTAATGTTTATCTAGAAGTATTAGCAGCTACGTAAAAATTATGTTTTTGTCTAGTTGAAACATCTAAGGTTGTTTTTGTGCTAACTGCACTGAGATAAGAAATATATAGTGGTACTTAATACAATACAAAATAATGATATTAAATGGGGAAAAAGTATCATATCAAAAAAGCGAAGTATTGTTTTTTATCTTTAAGGTTTAAAATTACTACCTGCATGAAGGCAGTTCGCTGTTCAGACCATGAAAAGTTGGCCGATCCATCATGGCTCTCACCAGCCAATCATGAGCCAGTTTGATTACTATTCAGCCAATCAGGTGCCAGCTTGATTAGCAGTCAGCCAATCAGGAGTCAGTTTAATTACCATTCAGCCAATCAGGAGCAAGATTGATTATTAGTCAACCAATCAGGGGATAGTTTTATTACTATTCAGCCAATCAGGAGCCAGTTTGATTACTATTCAGCCAATCAGAAGCCAGTTTACCAACCCCATGGCTGTGATTCGCATATCAGAAGAGTTAGACAGTTTTAGAGTGTTTTAGTCCTATCGAAAATTAGATTAGTATCAATTTCATTTCTTTCTGTACTTACTCTTTGTGCTGGTAGTGCACTAACGTTACACCATTTTTGGAAGCAGATTGAGCTTCCCCCGAACTTTGAAAACATAATATAAAGTACCAAGCGGTGCAATAAATAAACAGCATAGCATAAAGCAAGCACATGCAAAGGCAAAAAGAGGAAATAAAATAAAATTGGCAAAAGATAAAAGTCAAAATCACACAGTGTCTGATGATAGTTCTAAAGTCTGGCTGGCCCGTTCTAGTAAAATTGGTAAAAAGTTATCAGTATTCAAAATGAATTGCAATATCAATGATTTCTTTTTGAGAAAAAATAAGCCCATTTTTACTTTGTTTCTGTTTTCATTCACTACATTCAGGTAATATTTTTTCAGGGAAAGAACATAGCAATTAAGAATCTAGAGGAATCTGAAAACTGTGCTGATATTCATAATCAGCCTTTTCTCAATCCTTAAACTATCGAAAATTCAGATTCATAATGAGAAATCAATAGATGAGTTTAACTGCACTTCTTTCGATTGAAAATTAAATAAAAAAGTTCAACTGTACATTTTTATGACGGGAAATAATATTTTATATGGACACTGGTAATCTAGATGTGCATAAGTTATATCATAACTGAAACTGAAAAATTTTGCAACAAAAAATATTTAGGATGCACCAAAATGGCTAGTGATGGAAGCATTGTTTCAAGCAGCAGTAATGCGATGCAAAGTCCATGCAGTGTACTAATTATGCAAAAAGTTACATTAATCTTAACCCTTTCATGCATAAACAAATTAAATGACAGAATTAACCCTTAAGCTAGTGGTGGCTAATTTGGCCAGCACAAAATGATGCAAAAAAGCTGATAAATCACCAAAAACCTAGTAAATGGGTAATCATCTGGGAGTACTCAGCAAGAACTATCTAATGAGTACCAACATGACAGTGTTTAGATGTTGTTTCAAAAATCGTTGCATCCTTGTGCTTTGGATGAAAGTAGCCGCAGCATTGGAAGGGTTATAAGCCGCCAGCGATATTGAACTTATCTAAATAACATTTATATGACAAATATTAAAGATAAAACTAATAAATTCTTTTTTACCGTGCGCTTTTCTTTAGTTCGTTGTTCCAGTGTTTGTAGAACTGAGGCACGATGGTGGAGGAGGCGTCCCGAGTGTTGAGTGACCACAGGTCAGCCGGCTCCAGAGCTTTCTTGTAGCCTTTGATTACCATACTGGCCGCGGGGAATAGAATATATCATACAATTAGCTAGTGTTCTTCCCATTGTTTGAAAATGCCGAACAGCGTTCGTTTGTGCCTCCGATTATGATGATCGAACGCAAAATGATGATTGAACAAAAAAATGAACTTGTATAAAAAGTACTTTCAAAAAATAGGTGGACTTTCGGTAGTCCATCCGGCCAGAAAAACTAAGAAACAAAAGTTTATTTACCTGTTTATTGTAAAAATATGTTCGTCGTAAATAAAGGTAAATAATAATGGCTGCATGGAAAACCGTGTACACAACTTCTATTATTAATCGGTCATCAGTCGTTCAGTTGGACCGGTGATCGACTTGGAAAATTTTGACCGATTCCAATCACTACAATTAGCAAATCAAACTCCCTTGCAGCATGCAACATAACCACTTTCCCTGAACATGCAAGTTGCAAGTGAATTCGTCCAAAAATGTCAATCGGGCAAGCTGAACAAGACCCTAACTTGTCCCAGTCAGCAAATAATGTTTGGGCAGAGCCCTCGCAATGTAACTCACTTTTGTTTAACAGAGTGGAAGGGCAAGCGGAAGTAAACTTAAGGGGCAGCTTGCCCTGTTCGGCAAGTAATGTTTTGGAACCTATGTTGCACCCTGCCTTGGATCAGTTGCTGCTGAATTACTGAATGGAACCTACGCTGATAACTTTAAAGTTTGACCCAAGATCAGATAGTCCCGCCAGACATTCAGGTTGCCCCGCCAAACTGATAGCAATTACCTTGACATAGAGACAATAAAACCCTATAGACTTTTCAAGGTTGCTGTCAACTCTATTTTTACTCAAAATATCCTGTTATGAATTCAATGAATGTACCTCTCAATTTCAATTCTAATGATAGATAGTCAAGTCGGGCAAGTTGAGGGCTTGTTCAACTTGCCTAAAATGCCATTTTCCATGGTTAGAAGGTCATGACTATGAGGCTATCAGTTATGTCAAGCCCTGAACATGTAGGTAGAAAAAAGTTACAATGACAAGAAGTTGTCATTGTAAGTGAAAAGAGGAAAACAAGTTACCTTGTGAACCACCAGAATGTGATCTTGGAGAGGAAGGAGGCTGACCCTTCAGGACAAGGATTCTGCAAAAGACAATAAGAAATAGTTGAATTAAATTACAATTACATTATTTTGGTATTTGAGTCAATTTACACATTTCTTGTTGAAGGCCAAATGTCCATCTATAGGTCAGTCCATCTTTCAATATATATATATATATATATATATATATATATATATATATATATATATATATATATATATATATATATATATATATATATATGTATATATATATATATATATATATATATATATATATATATATATATATATATATATATATATATATATATATATATATATATACACAAATACATGTATATATATTTATATATTAACATTGGAAGGGTTAATGGCAGCCTACTTTCCCTACTCGTTACCTCAGGTTTCTCGACAGCGTCTTCCATCTCTGGTTTTTGATCGACGAGGCAGGAGAGGATGAACTCAAGGAGGCAGCAGGTGATGTGGATGGAGTAGAGACTGAGATGAAACGTGTCGTCCACATGGCCCTGCAAGGTACAACAAGAGAGAACACATGAACATATACTGTATAAAGGGTAATTTTAACGTGTGCTTAATCTTCCCGAATTTACCGAATGGGTTTAAGACGGGAACAATAAAAACGTTATCTTTAATCATTTTTGTTGTATGCTGGGGCAAGCGATGTTCGTATTCAGATTAAGTAATACAGCCGTATATTTAAGTAATTCGCTTGCCCAGCAGATGGCGACTTATGTTAACTGAATAGTGGCGGTTTTCATGTCTAAAAGTCAACAAATAACGATACACGGTAAAACATATTCATTTTGCTAAAACATTTATGACAGCAAGTGAGTAGTAACTCACAATCATATCAAACAGACATTATAAAGCTGTCCAGTATAAGGCGCCCCATGTATTAATGGATAAATTCAGGCGGACTGATAATTCGAGTGTATTCTAGTACTGTTTGCAGTACTCACAAAGTTTCTCAACCTGCCCACGAACCGGTCCGACTTGGATTTATGCTGCTTTAATTGCTATTAATGCGAAGAACAATAGAGCCAGCCATGTCAGCTCAATTGAGCTGGGATGGCTTTGTTGTTCACCACGGCACATTCAGTGCATACAACATTCGTCTCAGACTCTGCACTAATAGATTCAGAAGCGAAAACACACACTTTCGGTAAATTTAATATCAGTGCAGCCATGTGCAGGACGGGAAATTAAAAAACGGGAAAAAGTAGAAAACATCATTTTTTGTGAAATAAAAGTCCCGGGAAATATACCCGTTATACAGTATCTAAATATATAAAAACATGAGAGAATATACACATCCATAATTAAACTCTTTCTGTAGCTCACTGATTTTTTAAACACATATATATATATATATATATATATATATATATATATATATATATATATATATATATATATATATATATATATATATATATATATATATATATATATATATATATATATACATATATATATATATATATATAATATACATATATATATATATATATATATATATATATATATATATATATATATATATATATACAGGGTCTTAGCCAGGATTTAGAAACTGGGTGCCCAAAATTGGCTATTGGAAAATATTTGGGCATCCAGATTTTTAAAGGGGACCACAATAAACTCAGATTTCAACCATAATCATGTATATATATATCAAAATAAGGCATAATATCCTTATACAATGTCTTAGGAATTATATGGAGATTGAAAAATCCAATTTTATGCTTGAGATTTACATTTTAAGAAATTCCTCACAAATAATTTTGGGTGTCCTGAGGGGTGCTTTTTAAGGGTTTGGGTGTCCAAAAAGACACCCAGACGCCCTGCTGGCTAAGACCATGTATATATATATATATATATATATATACATATTATATATAACATGAGAGGACATACAGAACAAGATGAAAGCAGAGAATATACATCAATGAAGTTGCCAAAGTAACTTCTTTTACCACCTATAGATGGCTCCACCAACCCATTCTGGGCTGCTTTCTTTTGTTCCATCTGGTGAGAGAAGCGAGAACTAATCTGATTTTCTATTACGCAAGAGATTAACTGGGACGTGGCAGGAGAAATGTACTTAGTGCAAAATCATCCGTAGGGCATTCATGCTTGTTTTGAAATAATAAAAATTCTGCACTATTAGCTTAAAGTCTCTTATAATAATCCTCTTATCGTGAATAGCCGAGGACTAATGAGAAGTCATTGTATTTCATACCTTAGATAAATAAAACCAAGTGGATATGAAATCAGTCGATCAACCTGAACAGGCTAGCCTCAATCAGTAGCCCAAAAGTCATGCTCTGCGCATGCTCAGATGATGCTGTCACATCTGTCACATCTCTGTGAAGTCGCAAGGAGCATGGGGAGGTTTAAGACATGTTTCAAACAAGCAAAATGAAATCATGGTGGTTTAACCCTTCCAATGCTGAGGCTACTTTCGTCTCAAGAACAAGGGCGCAAAAACTTTTAAAAACCATCTAAACCCTGTCATGTTGGTATTCATTGGATAGCCCTAGCCAAGTACTGTCAGATGAGTACCCATGTGCCAAGGTTTAAGTCATTTTTCAGGGTTTTTTCATCATTTTGAATTCGCCACAAGCAGTACAAGGGTTAAAAAAGCTGTGAGACAAAAGTAGCCTCAGTATTGAAAGGGCTAAATCAAGGGGTAGTGTTAACCAATTCATGCCCAAGCAGCTAAAACAGGTTTCATATACTATATTTCTCTGACAAAGCGACAAATTGAAAGTATTTTCGGGAGAACGATTCCTATTACTTATCAAGCCTTGACGCTAACTTAAAAACTTACTGGCCCTGTAGGAACAGTAGGACCAGGGATCTACTGGTCCTGAAAAAATTCTACTGGTCCTAGAACTTTTTCTCGTAACATTATCAGGCATTTGATGTGCCTGATGTGGGGAAAAACCTTTTTTAAAACAAGAATGCCCCATATTGTTTACTGGCCCTGTAGGACCAGTTGAGGTCTGTTTTTACAGGCCTGAAGACATTTTTGGGGATTTTTTTACTGGCCTGGGGCCAGCGGTTCCCTGTTATCGTTGAGCCCTGCTTATACCTACCAGTGAGACTGCATGTTTGATTTTCGAGCGGATGACAAAAATGGCCGTGAAAGTCTGCAGGGCCCAGTATATGAGCAGGTAACCGGATGTTCGGACTCCTTTCCGTCGGCCCACTTGGATAAACGCTATAGCTAGGAGCTGAAACGATAAAAATACAGTGATCAGGCCTAAAAAAATAAATTGTTTGTTTCCTGTAACGGTCCGAAAGAGAAAGAAAGTTTTATACATAGCTCATGAAAAAAGCAATGGTTTTTCTGATTATTTGATGGAGAGCTTTTGATTTGGTCCTGCACAACTTTCTCCACTTACTATTTAAAATGCAAAAGGTAACTGACATGTGTAAAAGTATCACCAAAATAGTCTTGCTATTTTAGGTGTTCCACACATGAATGGGTTAGACCAAATTTTATGTAAGGCGAAGAAAAAAATATTGTTTGTTTCCTGTAACATACAAAAAAAAGGGTAGGTCGGTAAAAAACATTTTTTTGCAGATTTTTTTTGGTCAAAAATGTGTGATTTATGCATGTTTTACGTTGAATTGGAGTTTGCAGGGCGGAAAAAACTTTGGGGTAGGGATTTATTTGAATAAAAACTTGTTAGGGTAGGGTTACAGGAAACAAACAACTTTTTTTAGGCCTCACGGTCAAAAACTACTGTCTGAATAAAGGTTACATCTAGGAGTAGGGATGTCATCGATAGTCGACAAATCGATAAATCGACATTTTCACTTTGTCAATTAAATCGAATCGAATGGTTGGGTATCGAATCGAAATAATCGATATTCTGTACCCAAATAATGGCGTATGATTATGAATGAAAAATACACTTTTCCCAGACATTTTCCTGTTAAACCAATGCAAAGTGAAACTCTGACTAAATATTGAAGTATTTTCTATGTGTTTTTTAAGGGAAATTGGAAGGAATGGTGTGCTTTACTCAGGCATATGGCCAAGACACAGGGTATCCAACCAAAATAAAGGGATATCAATGACTTATCTATAAATAATTGTGCCCAACGAGCAAGTTACGGTGTATCGAATCGAATCAAATTGAATCGAAATATATATAAATTAATCGAATCGATAAAATTTCATATCAATGACATCACTACATCTTGGAGCTAAAATGGTTGAAATATCGAGATTGTGGAAACAATGCCTGCTAGGGATACTGGGATAGTCACAATTTAAATTTGCATGATTCAAAGCAATAAAGATATTTCCTTAATGATACAAATATTTACCCTTCCAATGCTAAGGCTACTTTCATCCAAAAGCACAATGACACAGATTTTTGAAAACCATCTAAACCCTGTCAGGTTGGTATTCATTGGAATGCTCTCGCTGAGTACTCTTAGATGAGTACCCATTTGCCAGGGTTTCAGTTATTTTTAATATTTATTAAACAGAACAGAATATTTTGTGAATCTATGTGTAACCCTACCATTGCTGAGTGTACTTTCTCCCAAAGCACAAGGACGCAAAGACTTTTGAAAACCATCTGATCCCTGCTGTGGTGGTATTCATTGGATAGCTAGCTCTCACTCGGTACCCATGTACCAGGATTTCGGTCATTTTCTTTTTAGTTATTTGGCATAATTTTGTTATAGCCAAATTAGCCACCACCAGCATAAGGGTAAACTCTTAACCCTTCTAATGCTAAGGCTACTTTCGTCCAAAGCACAAGGATGCAAAGATTTTTGAAAACCATCTAAACCCTGTCATGCTGGTATTCATTGGAAAGCTCTCGCTGAATACTCTCAGATGAGTACCCATGTTCCAGGGTTTCAGTCATTTTTCAAGTATTTTTGCATCATTTTGTATTGGCCAAAGTAGCCACCAGCAGCATAAGGGTTAAGTTCTTTTCAAAGGTATTGTAAATCCAAACAACACTTGTCACTGATATCTCCAAGCATGAATAGGTTAATTGGATTGGACGATAAACTATTTACCAACAACAACGCACAAAGCCAATTAGTCCTCAGTACTCCTCACTTTAAAGGGGCTTATCTAACCTTTTGAACTATACTTTAAGGACTTCCACTTAAATAAATGGATATAATCCTAATCACCACAGTTTGTTATGTACGGATATTCTGTAATTGTAATACATGTAGCATCGTAACTTCTGGACCACAACACAGTCATCAGGTGCTCCCATACATTTATAAGTTTATTATTTGACGTAAGGTATCAGTCTCAGGGTGCAACCTTGCCACTGGCCGCGTTGCAAGTGAACTTGGTAAAAAAACGGCAATGGGGCAAGCTAAACAAGACCCTGACTTGTCCCGCTCGGAAAGTAATGTTTTGGGCAAAGTCCAATCTCACCTTTGTTTAACAGAGTGGCAGGGCAAGTCGAAGTGTCAGCAGGGCAAGTCAGCTTAAGAGACAGCTTGCCCCGCTAAGAAAAAATTGTTTTGCAACCTGTTAACCCTTATGCTGCTGGTGGCTAATTTTACCAATACAGAATGATCCCCAAAAAGCTGAAAAATGACTGAAAACCTGGCACATGGGTACTCATATGAGAGTGCTCAGTGAGAGCTTTCTAATGAGTACCAACATGACAGGAATTAGATGATTTTGTAAAATGTTCGGGTCCTTGTGCTTTGGACAAAAGTAGCCTCAGCAGTGTCTTAGCCAGGATTTAGAAACTGGGTGCCTAAAATTGGCAGTTGTAAATTTTTGGGTGTCCAAATTTTTAAGGGGGATCACAATATACTCATATTTCAACCATAAACATGTATAAATTCATCAAAATAAGGCATGATATCATTAAACAATGTCATGGGAATTATAAGGAGATGAGAAAATTTAATTATAAGCTTGAGATGGAGATTTTTTGAAATTCCACACAAATCTTTTTGGGTCTCCTTAAGGGTTCTTTTTAAGGGTTTGGGTGTCCCAAAAGGCACCCAGACGCCCTGCTGGCTAAGACCATGAGCCTCAGCATTGGAAGGGTGAAGGACTTTAAAATTTGCACATACCAGACTGCTGCATTAGATTTGCCTTGGACAATATGACAGCTTGCAATGGTCTCGTTATGCTGAATAGATGCTTACAGAAATATGGACAACAACATCAAAGATAATTTCAACTTAATGAGTGAAGAACTTGTGTGAGTTCAACCTCAAATTGTTAAATATAAACATTGAAAATAAATCAAGAGACTTAATCAACAGAATACAAGAGCTTCAAGATATCATCATTTTCTGAAAAAAAAAAGTTTATGACTGTTTTGTCAATATTTTGTTGTGGCAATTTACAGTGTCTTAGCCAGGATTTAGAAAATGGGCACCCAAAATTGGCAGTTATAACATTTTTGGGCTTGCTATTTTTCAAGGGGGATCACAGTATACTGAGATAACAATCATAAATAAGTGTTTACTACTTGAAATCAGGCATAATATCTTTACACAAAGTCATGGGAATTATATTGAGGAAGAAAGACATATCAAATGCTTGAAACGGACACTATAAGAAATTACTCACAAGATATTATGTCCTAGGGGCGATTTTTGAGGGTTTGGGTATCCAAATGATGCCCAGACGCCCTGCTGCCTTAGACAATGCTGCAGGGTCTTTGCCAGGATGTAGAAACTGGGTGCCCAAAATTGACAATTTCAAATATTTTGGGCATCCTGTTTTTAAACTGAGATAATGACCATAAACATATATTTACTAGGACTGTCATTGATAAGGAATTCTTACCGATTCGATTATCGATAAGAAAACTACCGATACGGTACTTCGATTCGATTCGAATCGATAAGAATTCTATTACCTTTAGTCGCTTAATTTGACATCGTAATGAGCGACGGCACGGCGGCGGGTAGAGCGAGAGGTTGTTACATGACCTCTTGACCCTCCCCCCCACATGCGCATAGCCGTAAACTACATGTGTGTGACTTCCGCTTGCGTCCCCGTGTTGCGAGCGGCATGAAGTCAGCGACAGGCAGGTGAGTTACGACATTTTACCGTTTATATTACGCACTTTGTATCATTTTCTTATGAATCGATATCTTGGGACGTCCAAGATATCGATAATCGACAAGGATTTCTTGCCGATTCACCGATACGGGCGGTATCGATGACAGCCCTAATATTTACAAATTGAAATAAGGCATAACATCCTCCATCAGTATTATAGGAAGTATATTGAGGTGCCAAATTTCGTTTTATCTGCTTTGAATTGACATTTCTAGAAAATAGTCACAAAATAAATTGGGTTTCCTGAGGGGTGATTTTTGAGGGTGTGGGTATCCATATGAAGCCCAGACACCCTGCTGGCTAAGACCCTGATTCCCATATCAGTTGGACCATGAGTGTGATCCCTAGTGTTGGGACGATCATCGATTATAATCGATAATCGAGCGTTTGCCTCTCTTATACTGATTAATCGATTACGAAACTGGCAATCAATAATAATCGGAAAAGGTGACACCTAGTGGCAAAATATAGAACTAAATGACAGGCAAGTTGTCAGCTTTCTTGCTATGAAACTAAGCTCCAAAAACACTTCAAAATAAAGTTAAGGTAGGTGCTAATAGCAAGTAATTGTGATAGACTACCACTTATTATTAGGCTCTAGACCTCTAGTGCCCAATTACTGCAAAAGTGCGAAGAACTGATTATGATCGATAATCGAGCGGTTGGCTGCAACTGATTATCAATCATGAAACTGCAACCGATTCCCAACCCTAGTGATCCTGTTGTATAAAGGTCAGTGGTCTAAGGGGGTTTACTTACCATAGCTGTGAGCTGCATGACTGGAGATACTATCTGTACCGGGTAGACCTGGACACCTCGGTTCCCTTGGTGGGCCTTCTCAAACACCTCAATCAGGGGCACGACTGCTAACAGCACACCCAGCACCTACAATACAGCGAATAGAATAGTTAGGCCTAAGAATAAAAGTGCTTTGTTTCCTATAACCCTTACATAACAAGTTTTTACTCACATTTTTGAACAAAAAAATGAATTACCCGAAAGTATCTTTTTACCGACCTACCTACCCAATTTTTTTCGGACTGTTAATGGAAACAAACAATTTTTTCTAAGCCTTGGCAATATGGTGGGACAGGTATACATTTAATAGTACACATCATAATTGAATTAGTTGTATCAATATCTCAAATAAGAGACCAACTGCTACAGCACACCCGGTATCTACACAGAAAGAAAGGACTAAAAAATAAATTGTTTGTTTCCTGTAACGGTCCGAAAAAAAATAGGGTAGGTAGATCGTCAGAATTTTTTTTATTGCATTATTCTTTTGGTCAAAAATGTGTGTTTTATGTATGTTTTACGTTGATTGGGAGTTGGGACGGCGATAAAAACTTTAGGGTAGGGATTTTTTCGAGTAAAAAACTTGTTAGGGTAGGGTTTATACAGGAAACAAACCACTTTTTTTAGGCCTTATTAGCAAAGTTATGCAACAGTCATACTTTTAATTGCAACCGGTAAACATTTAATTGCAACAGGTACACATTTAATTGCAACCGGTGAACAATTAATTGCAGCAGGTACACATTTAATCGTACACAAATGGGATTGCCTTATCAAACATCTCAATTGGAAGACTATGTGATAACTGCAACCACGACTGTGGTTCAGTACATTAAGCTATTATAAGGGTTCGGATGCGAAGATAGCTTTTTTATCGATTGATCGAAAAATATTTCGAACAATTAATCGATTCGGTTTGACTTTTACGCCGAAATTTTAAGGCAAACGATTTTAAACATTATTGTGTCGCGGCATGCGCCGGTAAACATGCGGTATACCGCGGCACTTGATGAATCGGTGCACCAAATATGACGCAATATATTTGTTTACTTATGAGTGTTGACACGGAGCCGTTCCGTGTCACTTTAACTAAAGTTCTATTGTTTTTGTATGTTTTGGCCGCGTAATTTCATAAAATTCATTCTGAAATTTCACATTTGAAATAATCAAATATTTCAAATGCTGTTCGAACAGGTCCAGTCGGCCTCACCTCAACCAAATGCTCGAGTTCTCGCTTGATCGTCCGACCACTAGCTATTATGCTGAGAGAATAAATACCATTTCTGATGGGGTAAAAGAAATTTACACCTTCATCAACCAAGTGTGCAGTTTTGTAGTAGCAAGCTAGTGTCAATACATTGTGACTGTCTTTCGGTCTACAACGATTAAGCACAAGTTTCTTCTTTGTAATGAGGACATAGATATTACAGTAACGTCTGAATTTCAGAAATTGATTAAATCATCAATGAACCATTGTTTTTTGGCTGATTAATCAACCAGAATATATGAGATCACAAATGTCCATCACCAGATAAGCGACTAGCAGATCTCTCTTGAGAGCCTGGACACAAGTCATAGCCAGGATGTTGATAAGAACCGCTCAAGAGGTGCGCTCTGAGCATGTTGGTGCACAACTTATTCTATAATGTAAACATTATGAGAACCGCATTGATCTTTGTCTCCTAATGACATCACACTGACACTATATTCGGCGAGACAAGGCGTGTCCAGGGCTTTGTAATGGTCCTATGGCAATTGGTCTGTGGCAATCCAATCGATGTGTCTATTAACCCTTCCAAAGCTAAGGCTACTTTTGTCCAAAGCACAAGAACGCAAAGATTTTTGAAAACCATCTAAACCCTTTCATGTTGGTACTCATTAGATAGCTCTCGCTGAGTACTCGCAGATGAATACCCATTTGCCAGGGTTTCAGTCATTTTTCAGGATTTTTGCATAATTTTGTTTTGACCAAATTAGCCACTAGCACAAGAGGGTTAATGAAAGATTAGATGATTATGGGCACTGGTCAACTCCCAAAAGTGCCATAGAGCCTGGCCATGTTAGTTAATACTTTTCAATACAGAAACATTTCCCACATGGATGCAGAGACTTAGCAAGGAGTCCAGGACCCTTCCTGCCTGTCTTTTGGACAGGCAGTTTCCTGAAAACATCTTTTTTTGGACAGGCAAAAGTTTCTATGAAAAATTTTCAATTTTGACTTTTTGGGGGTAATATCCAAATATTTTCCTAACAAACCATCTTTCAGGCCAAAGCTGGAGTGTAAATTGACTATTTTGACACAATAGGCTATTAAATGCAGGTTGTATAAGGATTTGAAGTAAATTAGTAGCTAAATCTGGAAGGGCAATTTTTTTTTTAATTTGCTGTTTTGGACAGGCAATTTTGAAATTCTGGCTAAGACCCTGTTTTCAATACAGAAACATTTCGCACATGGATGCCAATCAACACACAATACAGTAGGCTACACATAGAGTCTGAAATTGTACTTACAGATTTTGTTATATTTAACCAGTTGAATGCTATAGGTCCCTTCTTGGAGGTGACTGCGTAGTGAATGTACCATGGTGAGAAGATGTAGAGAAAGAGCGTAGGAATCCATACAAGAACAGTTTGTTGGAAACATGGCGTCAGGTCCGGATCTGTGGTGTTTAACGTTAACTGGTCATCCTGAAATGAAATAAGCATAAAGGTATTAAATACACATCAAGAAGCATACCAGGACCTTAGCATTAAGGCAGCGTATATATATTATATATATATATATATATATATATATATATATATATATATATATACATATATATATATATATATATATATATATATATATATATATATATATATATATATATATATATATATATATATATATATATACAATGTTCACTCAGGGTAGACAATCATGTTAAGCCACCCCACAAGGATGCCATATTAATATATACACACAATGACACACACACACACACAAACACGTAATATATATACATATATATATATATATATAAATTTATATATATATATATATATATATATATATATATATATATATATATATATATATATATATATATATATATATATACACACATATACACTGCAGACTATATCCACACCCCCTATTTTGTTGTTCCACTCTCTCACTCAATCTGAGGGCCACCACTTAATCCCCAATCACATATCTCTTGCCCTTGGGAGTCTCCTAGCTAGGAACATGATTCATGATTATTGACGAGACCTGAATATAAATGTCATAACTGTTTGCTTTCTCTTTTTGCCGGCTGAATAGCATGAACATACATACATAAATAGCTTTATATTTTCTCTTGTGAAAATTGTGCTGAGCAATATGAGTGAGTGATGCAAACACCCATTCACATACATTGAGTACACAGGGCTCGAAATTAGGGGTGCCAGGAGCCCAGGGCTTCCTTGAATTCCCTTACGGCTCCCTCAAATATTTACATTGAGCCCAAAGATGTACTGGTTTCTAGACACAACATTGGGACAACAACATGGTCTTAGCCAGCAGGGCGTCTGGGTGCCTTTTTGGATGCCCAAACCCTTAAAAAGAAACCCTCAGAACACCCAAAATATTTTGTGTGGAATTTCTAAAAATCTCAATCTCAAGCTTATAATTACATTTTTTCATCTCCTTATAATTCCCTTGACATTATTTAATGATGTCATACCTTATTTTGATAAATTTATACATGTTTGTGGTTGAAATATGAGTATATTGTGATATCCCTTAAAAATTTGGACGCCCAAAAATTTTACAACTGCCAATTTTAGGCACCCAGTTTCTAAATCCTGGCTAAGACACTGCACACCACCTTTAGGTAGATTTCGAAGATGCAGTTGGGTACCCTGAATTTTTTTTTATTTTCGAGCCCTGAAAGATATATGATTTCAGCCCACAGGCCCTGTGGCACAGGGTGTCTGTTGGACCAGTGTCTTAGCCAGGAATTAGAAACTGGGTGCCTAAAATTGGCCATTGTGAAAATTTTGGGCTCCAAATTTTTAAGGGGGACCCCAATATACTCAGATTTCAACCATAAACATGTATATATTTATCAAAATAAGGCATGATATCCTTATACTAAGTCATGGGAACAATATGATGATGAAAAAATTCAATTTTATGCTTGAGATCGACATCTAAAGAAATTCCTCACAAAATTTTTGGGTGTCCTGAGGGGTGCTTTTTAAGGGTTTGGTGTCCAAAAAGACACCCAGATGCCCTGCTGGCTAAGACCATGTGTTGGACACTCTAACAGGGTCTTTGCCAAGATTTAAAATCTGGGAGCCGAAAATTGACAATTTCAATAACTTTGGGCATCCTATTTATATCACAATAAGCTTAGATTATAATCATAAATATATCTTTACTCACTGAAATTAGGCATAACATTCATTATACAGTGTCATAGGAATTTTTATTGAGGTGACAAATTTCAATTATATGCTTTGAATTGACCTTTTTATAAATATATCTCAGAAGTGTTTGGGTGTCCCTAGGGGTTATATTTGAGGGTTTGGGTGTCCAAATCGTGCCCAAGACTACACACTTAAGATATTTCTTAGAACTCTATACAAAAGAAAATGGAAACAGAATATACCATCATTATACAACATCAAGATAAAACTCAAGAAAATAATGAGTACTGAAATCTATCTAGGTACTATTACAAATAAGTAAGAAAAAGCTCTGGGAAAATGGTCCCCTGTATATAATGAATTGAAAAACCTGTAAAAACCTGAAACCTGATATCTGTTCTATAAACTGATGAATGTAAAAACCAACTATACTACAACCTGACCGAGAAACAACCTATATATTTGTATTTTGCTAGGTCTATGGTGTAATAAAAGTTATAAAAAAAGCTCTTAAAGCTCTCACCTCAGGGCACCAAAACATTTATGCCTATTGAAGACATAATGACCTTAAACACCCATTTTCCGAATTCTGGTTAAGACCCTTCATGTTTAAATACACACAACCTGTTTTAGCCAACAGAGAGTCTCGGTGTGATTTTAAACACCCAAACCCTCATAAATCACTAAAATTAGGATACTTAAATATGTTTCATGAGGAATTTCTAAATCTACATGTCAATTTCAAGCAAAACAGGGCTTGAAATTAAGTTGTGTATAGAAACCAGTAAATCTTTGAGCTCACTGCAGAAATTTGAGGAGAATTCAAGGGAGCACATGTATCCTGGCATACTCTAATTTCGAGCCCTGCAAAATTTCTTTTTTCACTTCAATATAATTATCATAATGTTCATTGCATGAAGACAGCATGCGTAAATACGCAACCATAGGTACTTGGACGTATGTTAATTTTACACATATGAAGTAATGAGCTAGGCAGGCAGCTGCGTTTCATGAACAGTTTAATGTTTTTGTATACTGTCATGTTGAATAACAGACTGACAGGCCATAATATGAGTGTGTTGTTCAATACTAGCAAAGGGATTTAGGGGTAATAACCAAATGTTTCCCTTAATTTAAGATCACATTCAATGTGGCGTGCAACATAACTGCTTGCCCTCCCGATGCAAGTGAATTTCACAAAAAACTGTAATCGAGCAAGTAGAGCATGACCCTTACTTGCCCTGCTCGGCAAGAAATGTTTTGGAACATATGCTGCATCCTGCATTTTTAAGACAAGGCTGAGGTTAGACTAGGTCCTTGTCTATGATTTCATGAAATTATGCTTATCTTTGTTCTGGTCTCTGTCATTTGCTTAATGTCTAGTTGTTAGTTCCTGTGGCTGGTGATAGATGGCACCAAGGGTGGTCACAATGGTCAGTCAGAATCAAGTAACTGGAAAAATCTCACTGTGGACCAACTGGTGGGCAATTTAAGAACTAAATCAAGGTAGACACAATTTAGATTTGGTAAAGTTTTCATGTGAAATATATAGAGATAAAAAAAAATGTTCTTAGCCTAGAACTAGGTTGAAGTGTTAACTGCCTTTTTGGAGACCATGGTCTTAGCCAGCAGGGCTTCTGGGTGTCTTTTTGGACACCCAAATGCTCAAAAAGCACCCCTCAGGACACCCAAATTATTTTGTGAGGAATTTCTTAAAATGGCAATCTCAAGTGTATAATTGAATTTTTCATCTTCATATAATTCCCATGACATTGCATAAGGATATCATGCCTTATTTCGATAAATTTATACATGTTTATGATTGAAATCGGAGTATATGGAGATCCCCCTTAAAAATTTGGACGCCCAACAATTTTATGATGGTCAATTTTGGGCACCCAGTTTCTAAATCCTGGCTAATTGACACAAAAGTCTACCGCGTAGCTGGTAGAAGGATCTGATGTAGCGCGACAGTAGCTGAATCTGGGCGGGCAGAAATTTGGTGATTGCTGCATTGGGACAGGCACTTTAAAATCCTGGTCAAGACCCCGGTGGCAATCTGATGTATAGTGTGGTTGTCCTTGAAAAATATGACGATCAATAAGTTACAGGCAGTCTTAGTCAGCAGGGCATGGTCTTAGCCAATATTTAGAAACAGGGTGTCCAAATGGAGGTTTCATAGACTTTCGCGTGTCCAAAGTGTGGTACAAAGTACATACTACTAATAAAATAAACCCTATATATTTACATATTTTGCTTTCTTAGGCCAGTAACTGCTTTGTGTGTCTTATAAAAGTGACACTACAGCCTCTACATCTTCTATCTTCTAAGAAAAGTCATCATCAGCAAATTCTGACATAAATCTTTGGGTGTCCAAACTGTCAAAAAACAGTGTTCTGAGTGTCCAAATGACACGCTGGACGCATAGGCGGCTAAGCCCCTGCAGCAGGGTGTCTGGCTGTCTTTTGGACACCCATAAAAGCACCCCTCAGGACACCCAATTTTTTTGTGAGACATTTTTTAAAACGTCAATCTCAAGCATATACTGATTTTTTTCATCTTCATAGAATTCCCATGACATTGTATAAGGATACTGTGACACATTTTGATAAATTTACACATGTTCATGGTTGAAATCTGAGTATATTGTGGTCCCCCTTAATCATTTGGATGCCCAAAATTTTACAATTGACAATTTTGGGCACCCAGTTTGTAAATCCTGGCTAAGACCCTGGTTACAGGCATGCAGTTCCTAACTTCTGACTAAGACCCAGCATATATTACTACACACATGTATATGTAGGTATCTTATGCTAAAACATAAATTCAGATGGCCATATCAGGGCTTGACATAACAGATAGCCCCATAGTCATGACTATCTAATAATGGATAAACTGCATTTCGGGCCAGCTGAACAAGCCCTCAACTTGCTCCGCTTGCCTTTATAACATTAAAATGGAAATTGAGTTCAAAACAAGATCTTTTGAATAACAATATAGTCGACAGCAACCTTGAAAGGGTAAAGGCGGAAATAAAATGGGCAAGATAAAATTTACAGAAATAACATCAGACTTAATGTTTAATTTTCTTTTTATGTCTCTATGTCAAGGTTAAACAGGGTAATTGCTATCAAATTAGCCAGGTAACCTGAACGCCTGGCGGGACTGTCTGATATTGAGTCCACCTTGCCCCGCCCGACTACCTGGGTCGGTTGGGTCATGATGAGCCCTGTGTTGCTACTGCTAATCTGATGTAATTATTTGTTCAACGGTGCACACCCACCTTGTGACCTCTTACAGGAATTCCCCATGAAGAACCTAAGTTGGCCTAGTTACTATAGTTAGGGGGGGGGGGAACCCCGGGAAAGTGGGCAGTCAATTCTACGATCTACAATTGGGTGGTTATGTAACTTGTGATTTCAGAATTTTCTAAAATTTCAAAATTTTCTAAAATTTCAATTTTTTTTCTAAAATTTCAATTTTTTTCTAAAATTTCAAAATTTTCTAAGTTTCTACATTTTGCCTTAGACCTTGCATATATTTCTACACTCACTTAAGTATCCTAAGCAGAAACAGAAATTCAGATGGCCTTCTCCACTGCCTGTCTTTGTGTGAACTATTTGTCCCACTGCACCCACCATGTGACCTCTTTAATATAGGAATTCCCCTTATATAACCTAAGATGGCCTAGTTAGGGTGGTGGGGGGAAGTGGGCATTCAATTCTTCCCTCTACAATTGGGACCTGGAGGTGATCAGGGTCTTAGCCAGGATTTCAAAAATGACTGTTCAAAACAGCAATTCCAAACATTCTGCCTAGTGATGTCAATGATATGAAATTTTATCGATTCGATTAATTGATATATTTTTCGATTCGATTCGATTCAATACATAACTTCAATATTTAGTCAGTGTTTCACTTTGCGTTAGTTTAACAGGAATATGTCTGGGAAAAATGTATTTTTTAAATTAATAATCATACGCCATTATTGGGGTTCAGAATATTGATTATTTCGATTTAACACCCCAACATTCGATTAGATTTAATTGACAAAGTGAAAAGGTTGATTTATCGTTTTGTCGACTATCGATGACATCCCTAATTCTGCCTGTGTAGATTTAGCTATTTAGCTACTTCAAATCCTTATAACAACTTCATTTAATAGCATATTGTATTGAAAAGGGCAATTTACACAGCTATGTGCTAGAATGGTTAATTAGTAAAATATTTGGTTATTACTCCCAAAAAGCCACAAGTGAAAATTCTTCATAGAAGATTTTGCCCGTCCAGAAATTATCTTTTTAGGAAACTGCCTGTCCAAAAGGTTGAAAAGACAGAAAAAACGGGTCCTGGTCAGGTACATCTTATTAGTAGTGCACGCTGAGGTGGTGATGAAAACCATATAAGCCCCTGGAGGAGATGTAACAATAACATGTACGTGATTTCAAAGTTTTCAGAATTTATAAGTTTCTACGTTTTGCCTTAGACCCTGCATATATTTTTACACACATGTGTGCATCCAAAGCCTACACAAAAATTCAGATGGCCTTTTCCACTGACTGTCTTATGTGCTTATATGAACCATTTGTCCACCTGCACCCACTGTGTGACCTCTTAAAGTAATTCCCCTTATAACTTAAGACAGTCCAGTTAGGGTGGCGTGGAAGTGGGCATTCCTACCTAAGCAGAAATAGAAATTCAGATACCCTTTTCCACTGACTGTTTTTTGTGCTTATAAATACATGAACTATTTGTCCAACAGCACCCAACTTGTGACCCCAGGGTCTTAGCCAGGATTTCAAAAATGCCTGTCCAAAACAGCAATTTCAAAATCTCTGCCCGTCCAGATTTAGATACTTATCTGCTTCAAATCCTTATACCAGCTTCTATTAATAGCCTAGTGTGTCAAAAAGGGCAATTTACACTTCAGCTATGTCATAGAAGTTGGTTTGTTAGGAAAATATTTGGTTATTACACCCAGAAAGTCAAAATTGAAAAATCATCATAGAAAATTTTACCTGTCCAAACAGGAGGTTTTTAGGAAACTACCTTTTAAACTACCTGTCCAAAAGACATGTAGGATGGGTCTTGGCTAAGTCCCTGTACAGTGACCCCTTATAGGAATTCCCCTTATATAACCTAAGATGGCCTAGTTAGGGTAGTGGGGTGGAAGTGGACATTCCATTCTTCTCCCTACAATGGTATGGTGATGCAACTGGTGGTATAAGGGACTTGAGTCATTTCTGTTGTCTAGTATCCATAAATAATTGTGTCTGTTGAAACGGGGCAAGTGGTTATGTTGCACGCTGTATGTTTCTACATTTTGCCTTAGACCCTGCATATATTTCTACACACATGTATGTATCCAAAGCCTAAACAGAAATTCAGATGGCTTTTTCCACAGCCTGTCTTATGTGCTTATATGAACCATTTGTCCAACTGCACCCACCTTGTGACCCCTTATAGGAATGTACTATGCAGGGAAAGGGTTAATCTGTTTCCTAAATACTGTACATCATGTTTATATTGTGGGCCAGGGACTTAGCCAGGACCCGTCCTGCCTGTCTTTTGGACATATAGTTTCCTGAAAAGCTCCTTTTTGGACAGGCAAAAATTTCTATGAAAAATGTCCTAGTTTTTAATCGAAGCCGGACACCTGGAGTGATAGACTGGTATGACTGTGATTCAATCCACCTGTCAATTTTGGAGAGAGTTCACCTCAAAAGCTGAGTGGCATAATCATGGCCAGCATGTTGTCTGGAAGTCATTTGAACACCCAAACCCTCAAAAGTCAGTGCACAGTTGAACATTTTTGGACATACTGATCCACTGAGAATCATGGGTCTGTTTTTAACAGATTGGTGCCCCGGTGTCCGTTTTCAAAGTGATTGAATTTCACTTAAGTTCAGCATGCATCCTGCAGTTGAACTACACAATAGGTGTACATCCTGTCACTGCATCCTGAATTAAGAAAAGCAATGTTTCTATATCCATGATCCCTGTCCACTTATAATCTAGTGCACATGTGGCATCTCTGTAGTGCAGATAATCCTCATGATATTGTGGCAGACTGGCAGTTAAGCATATAGTCTCAATGTGATAAGTGTATATATATATATATATATATATATACATATTGCATTACTGCGCATTTGTATCAGGATAAACGGCAGACCAGTAACGTAGCCTTATATTTGTAGTGTCAAATTCATGTCTTTTGCTAGTTTGGCTAGTACACCTCAAACTCGTTTATATAAATTTCATTGCAGATACAACTGTCTTATCTTGTTCTAGATACTCTATATCCTGACATATATCCTGCTGTGAGATAGAATGAGCACTTTCAGCAGTCTCCTTAAATGATGCGTCTCTTTTATAACCATCATATATACCACTGACCAATAGTCTGTCTGACCCAAGCTTGGCTGACCAATTTTTCCTCTTTTTGTTAAAGTTTGTAAATTCCTATATCCAAACCTCTCAGGATCACTGTGTTCTGTATACATATATAGGAGAGGGCCCTATTAACCCATTTTATGCGCGATACGGCGGCGTCAGTATTATCCCTTTCATAGCGGGATACTGACGCGCCAGTACGTATCTGCCGTTCTGTAAGGTGGTGTCGCCAAGCGGACGGCAGATACACTATTGAAGCTGAGATTTCTACCTCCACGAGTTAGAGATCTCAGTTTCAAAATGGCTCCAGCGTGGCGAATTTTCGCCAAGGAAAAGTCATCTTGTGGGGTGAATAACCCCACAATAACCCTCTCGCAACGCTGCCAAACTGAGCGGCATAGGAGCGGGATTCGCCGTGATGCGAGGTACGTTATTGACAGCGTGATTTTCGATGATATTCTGGCCATTACATGTTGAGATCGATAGAATCTGATTGTAAACACACATGTTGGCCGGAATATCATGGGAATTCACGCTTCACTGTATATTTACATGTATATTTTGACAATTACAGGTTAGTATGAAATTAAAATCGCCGATATCAAATTCAAAATGGCGTCACGTCTTTTACTTGGGCCGTTTTTGATAAAATGGGGGGTTTAGATTGTATTTACTTGTTGTTTTGGTAAATATTTGTGAATACTTAGTATCACTAAGTATTCATTTTACAAAAATTTTAATAATTCGTGTTTTTTTGGAGGGTTACAGTTAGAGTGCCACACCAGCCCTGAGTCAGTGCGTGATATTATCTGACTCTGATAGGTACTTTTGAGAAATTGGAGGCCATGCGCTTCCACATCCAAGAAAATAAAACCGTTTGATATATCCAAGTCATTTTTTTTGATTTGTTCCCTATATTCAGTTTCCTTGAAATTAGGCACAATTTGTCATACACAAAGATTAATATATATAGGGTGAAATTAGAGCCAAACATTTCAGTTTTACTTTATTTTGACACCAAAATCATGAAAAAACTAGAAACTTACAAGTTCAACATTCCGTAATTTAATAATGGGTGGGAGTTTTTCTTATAAAAAAACACTATCTTTTAGAGAAAATACTTGGCTTTTAGAAAATATAAAGTTTATAGATTCTATTTCCACAGAAATCTAAGTTTCAAGGATGTAACTGTAGTGCAACAGGTTTCTGGTAGCCAGTATACAATGTTGCGGATATGGCCCAGATCTGAGGGAGTATGTACCTGTACAGTACTGCAGAATAAAATGGGTTAAGAATCAATTTGAGGATTTCTCATGAAATAAAGAACAGTGTTTAGAATTTATACCAGACCCACCTACTGTTAGGTAGGTGAGGTCCTTGTGTTTATGCTGTATATGGTTAGATGATGTGGATCCCCTACATTAGATCCTCCTTGAAGGCTTGGAAAATATGGTTCTCACTTCTCAGATGTGTGTTATTGAAACAAGGGCCCTATTAAGAATCACCTTGAATCTGTTCTAAAACAATGTTTTTTGTAAATGAATTGATTTACAATATTGTTTTGCAATTTTAGTGAATTTACAAACAGACCAAGTATGAACTTGTAATCATTCTTATTTGTAAGAAAGAGGCTAACCAAGCTAGGGTTAGAGAGTACTTTCAGTTCCTTAATTTTTGTGGATAAATGGAAGGCTGTCAATTTTTGGCCATTGTAGCCTTCAGGTCTGTGGCTTGGTCATCACATCACTCCCTTCTTCCACCAAATTATTTAGTTATCAAACAATCTCAATAAGGTTTTCTATAGCCCCAAAGTCTCTAGTATTCCTACAGGAAATAGCATGATCCTACACCCTGTGATGATAATTCCAGGGTAAGGAAACCAAAATTTACCAAATTGATTCTTAATAGAGCCCTGCTTCTTAATAGGGTCCCTTCCGGTATACCTGTTTTAGTTACATGCTATTCCTTCCAAAATGTGTATTTTATTTAAGGGCCCACAATGCCAATTGGCTACCCAATAATCCTTAGATACAATGCCCAAATACAATGATTCCTGGAGATTTCGTACCCAAGAGAGCGCGGGCTAATAATGCTATTTTGAAGTGCTGAAAACATTAATAGTAAGTTGATCTTGACTTAGTTTATATGCACTTATCTTTTTTTTTCTTCGCAATTCCTCTCAAATGACCATTCATCTGAGGAGATTGCTGATATCTTTATACATTGCATGAAAATGAAGTACACTTTATCAAAAAAACTGAATGAAACTTAACAATATTTAACTATTGATCAACGAAAATGAATGAAGAAATCTACTGATTGGCCCTTAAATTGCATGGAAATATTAAATTTACATGTGTGGCGACGAAGTCTCTTGGGTACGAAATCTGCTGCACCGAATACAATTCATCGTTCCAGGATGGTGACATGACCCGTAATTGTCGAGAACTCAGGATTTCCTTATATCACTTAACAGATTCCTTCTCCTGTTGCCTGTCATACGACATATATGCAGGCTCTGAAAGTTTCAATTTATGTAACAGATCCCAAGGGTGGTGGTTTCCCAAAAACAACAATTGGCTCGCATCTGAATGAATCAACGATGCTCACGACACGTACTAATACTATCAGACCAGTTAAAAATAGAGCCCATTTCGACAATGCTAAGTCAAATGAGATAATGCTGGCCAATTGGCCGCAATCGAGAATCGTTATCTATAGCATTGTGTCAGTAATGAGTAATGACCAAGAGTGACCGATAGTGTCAGTATGTGTCTGTAGACAGAAGTCTTCGAGCATAGTGAGCGACGTTTCATTTGTTTTATTGTGGAATACACGCGTAGCTCACGGAAATTTCAATCAACGCTATGCTTCATCAAACATTCGTCATTTTCTCATTTACAAAATTTCCCAGGAAAGCAATCTAAGAAAGGGTGCACTTACCCAAAATGGGGAACCACAGAAGCGGCTCAGATCGTCGGCCATGTCCACTCTCAAGTACAGTTTCCGGAAATGGGCGCCATCTGGAGGGACTCACAGTCACTAATTAACACTATCAAGACTGGTGGCCACTTCAAGTACTAAACCACCAAGGGTCTGCGGTGACACTTGAGGTGGCTTCAGTAGTGGAATTTAACTTGTATGGCGAGTAAAAGTGGACAAAAGAAGACATTTTCGTATATTCATAATTCATTTACGGGTATTCACAATAAACAGTGAATTGTGAACATTCAAAAATAAGTTATGAATATTCAAGGATTAATTATAATACGAATATTCATTGATGAATTACGAATATTCGCAATTCATTTAGAATTTTTAAAATGAATTATGAATAATCAAAAAAAAAATGTCCATTTTTACTTGCCATAAACTTGTAAATGTACGTTCATTTTGAGATGTTTACATATATTTTATAGCCCAACCTCTTTTCTTCATGATTAGGGCACCTAGAGCACTGGAAGTGATTAGGCCATAACTGAGCAGAGTTACCAGTAAGAGACCAACTATCACAGAAGCTCCCATAGGCTTGCAAAGAATCAAGAAAAGTTTTTGGCCCTTTTCTCCATAACGAAATTCACCAGAACATGGTCGCTTCAAACGTGCATGTTGGGTATCATATGGCACTTAACAAATTTTCATGAAAATTGCATGTTATAGCTAAGAGTATTTGAGAGATAAAATATCACATTTTTTCAAAATTAACTTTGTTCAGAAGTTATGGAATCTAAAAAGTTGAAAAGTGCACTTTTTCTCATTTTCAACAAAAATTCGGAAAGGAATGGTTATAAGATTTACATGGAGCAAAAATTCGAAAAATGTGATGCTATTCTCATCATATTAAGCCTTCCTCCACATTTGTGAATTTTTAATGTATAATAGTTTCACGGGGATATCAACTATACCTATCTCCAGACATAAAGTTAAGGCTATACGTCTGTTATCACCATTATTTTGTGATTTACAATTGAATGATACAAATCAATGAGTGTCATTATCTAACACCCGACTGTATTTCTGAAAGAAAGCTTCATCTTTGATGTTTGAGTTCAGCGAGAGATAATCTTCCGGTGATTTCGAAATGTCCCATACATGCGCTTTTGCTACCCTCTTTTAATTTGAATTTGTGATTATTTTTGTTATAGAGATAGAGCCTTTATATACCAGACGACTCTGTTGGGAAATACAGAGCTGAGGGGTTAAATGGCCTGCGGCTTCGTCGTTTACATGACACATTCAACACCCGAAGTGAAGTTTCAAGATTGAATCAATGAATGGGGCAAGAAGAGAATAGTGCTAATTAGGGGTGGCATTGATAAGGGGCATATCGATACATCGATAACTCTCCTTAAACAATACAGTCTGCTTTCACTTGTCAATACGTATTGCAATGTATCGAAATATCAAAAACATGAAAATTGACACTTCGAGAAAAAATTGAGAGCTGAATATTACTGGTGTTGCTAGTCACATACTTTCTAATAGCATTTCTCTACATGGTCATGCCTCACTTTTCTTGTGCGGCATTCCAAGAAGAAGCAATACAATGAGGCAGGACCCTCATAAAATGGTGAAAAACCAGCATAAATGCTTCATGATTTTCCATCATGGCATAGATAGCGTTTCTATGGATATATCAATGCTTCGTATCGAAATAATCGAAATCAAAAACAATTTATCAATATATCGAATCGAGAAAAAAATTCTAAACAATGACATCCCTAGTGATAATTCTTTCCACTAGGTGGCTGCGTGTACGCATCACACTACGCAGCCAGGGCTACGCAGCTGGATTACGTCTAGCCTAGATTTCTAGGCTGTCATATGAATTTTTCTGTTATGTTTTTTCTGTTACCAAGCACAAATAGTCTAGGTGTCACAGTGGTCAATTTAGTTTACACTTGTCTCACTAGGGGAATAGAGGATCCAGTAAATCCTCTAGAGATAGGAGGAGCAGGTGGTGCCATCTATCTACATACCTGGGGTCTGTTTCACGGAAGTCGGATAAAATAAAACATTATCCGACTTTCGTGAAATAGGCCCCTGGTACTACACACTACACCATACTGCTTGGTCAGCACCGAAGGGAATGTCAACTTTTAAGGGACTAGGAACCTAGTCTAGATTACGTCCTTTTTACCACCGTATGAAATAACTATTAGTCTGCGGCGATACTACTACTAGTCTACTACTACTGCTGCTACTACTACTACTACTACTACTACTACTACTACTACTACTACTACTACTACTACTACTACTACTACTACTACTCCCGGGGGGGGGGGCATTTGGGTATTTAGGGGGGCGCATACGTTCGTTATCAAAATTAAAAAATACCCCTAAAGCACTGATTTCTTACCCTTATTTTAATAAAACGCTGATTTTTTCCACTAAATAAACACCCCTTCTTTTATCAAAACACTGACATTGGATGAACGGGAACACGTATTTTAACTTAAGATTTTATAATCCTCTGCGTGTTTAGCGGCAGCAAGTGGCGGCAGCAGACTCGGAAGCCCAGTCACTTTGGGAGTCACTCGGCGTCAGAGCCGCGTTTATTTCGTGAATTGTTACTTCGTACCTTGGTACAAAAAAGTACCCTTCTTTTACAAAATCGCGGACATGCAGAGGTCTTAAAAAAAGACCCCTTCTTCCGCGAAATACGTAACTAAGGTGCGGCCCCCCTCTGTACATGAGTGCCCCCCCCCCCCGGCTACTACTACTACTACTAATCATTATCATGGATCATTATCACGGATTTCTGCATTAGACCAGAGACACGAATGTCGATCACGGGATACACAACCAGCAGATCTTGCTCAACAGCCTCGGCGCCACTCCTACCCTGTACACTTCTGCGCATGTGGAAGAGCAACCTCCTCTATAAGGTATACATATACGAGAGCCTTCATTCGTCTGTCTCTTCTTAGATCCCACACTTAATCCAACGTCTCTCAATGACGTCACAC
The DNA here is from genome assembly GCA_963942565.1 of Maea johnstoni. NCBI lineage: Eukaryota > Metazoa > Annelida > Polychaeta > Spionida > Magelonidae > Maea > Maea johnstoni. The sequence continues at coordinate 48,100,302 of OZ012685.1, read as the reverse complement.
TGAGGCGAGATTAGATGTGTCTATGGCTTTACAATGTACATGGTATTTGGTTGTGGCGACCAATCCCTGTTCTCTTCATCTAAGATTTTACGTGGGATGTCAACACCTGTTTCTGAACCCCTGGCCCGTTGATCGCAGGATCATGACACTTTACCACAGCGTGTAACATACGAGCCCGCGAGAGGCAGCTATAGCGCGCATACCGCTTGGGCTAATTTATCACAGTGGACATTCTTGACCGCACATGGTGTGACACGTCTGCCAACTATATAGCGAGATAACTACTGGCCAGGGGCTGAGAGCCCCACACTGCTTCCTCGATTATTGGAAATGCTAAACTTTGCAATACCGAGAAGTAGAAGTGTTTGCCAAACCACAGGTGTCTGCCACAGTCTGAAAAATAAAGGATGAACGAAAACAAGCATGTTTTGTCTGTTTATCCCACCCCAAGACATCTTGTGCTTTTACATATATTAAAAGGGATACTAGGGGGATAAAAAAACGTACAGAACATACCTTTTATTCGGTTTCCCAATATTTTTTCAGACTGTGGCAGGCACCTGTGGCCAAACCATGACATTTGGGGCGGCGATATGTCAAAGTGCCTCAAGCAATCTACATTCTAAAGTCAAAATAGAAAAATATCCTAACTATGATTTTTGTATCCTGATACAGTCAATACCATACGTACATACATGGATTACCATGAATATTTTCATAGATTCTGCAAACCATTTTCTTTTAATTTGGAATTTCGTTTATCGTCACTTTTTCCATATTGGGGCGAGCAGAGATTGGTGAAAGACAGCGCGCAGTCAATGCTAACGCATTAGTTCTAGACTACTCAGCTATCAGGGCAGGTCCCATTTAAAGTTAATTTTGACATTAAGTATTTGTTTTCGATTTGGTTTTCATGCTATCTCTTTTTGACGTAGCAATTTTTCTCTCGGCCATTTAGTACAGGTGAACTTGGATATGACGGACACAATGGGACCAGGAAAAATGGCCCGTCATATGCAAAATCTGTCGTATACATATGACAAATACTTGATATGCATTGGACTGGGACCAAGCATATCGTCCGTCCTATGCAAAAATCCGTCGTACAGTGGTCCGTCATATCCAAGTTCACCTGTATATTATTGGCATCTTATCGGCATAGTCATATTCACATAAAGAAGGCTTTTATCCCTGCTTCGCCACTTCATTTCAATGCTTTATTTTGTTTCGATAATCGTAAAATTCTATCTAAGACTTATATTTTTGATTGCTTTAACCCCTTTACTCATTTAGTGTATCAATGGTGTGTCGAATTGAATATTACTCATACACTGAAATATGATTAAACATTTTCATAAAGGATTTTACATATAACAGGAATAGTACCGTTTACTTAAGTACTTTTCAAAGTATAGTATTTTTGTCAAGATATAAACATTTGTGTAAAAGCAATACTTGAAGTCCATATGCAAATGGGTTAACAGAACCACAAGCCGATTTCTTTCAAATAAAAAGCACGGGGACAAAGTAGCTCAGTTGGTTAGGTGCCGGACTAGTAATCAGAGGGTCGCTGGTTCAATTCCCGGCCAGGGCTCTGTCCTTGGGCAAAACATTTTATTCCATATTGCCTCAGCCTACCCAGCTGCAAAATGGGTACCTAGCATAAATAAGGCAGTGCTTAGAGCGTGTTCGCTATATGCTGCCAGTTGCTCTGGAATATCCCCCGGGGGATTGAAATGGTTTCCGTGTGTACAGGCCTGCTAGGGGAGGAAGGTCGTGTGAGCGCTTCGGCGGATACAAGACTATAAACCGAATACCTTTACCTTTATGTGCTTCTCGGCTACTAGACACCTGTTAACCTATTAACGCTCGCACTGGACAAAAGCCGCCTGATAATTTTGGTGAAATCTTTCTAGTGGAAGCATACATGTGAAATATTTAAAGGAGTAATGTTATTAAGAAGACTACTAGAAACTCTCCTTTAAATATTTTGTAAGATTATCCTTCATTTACAAGTTGTTCTTAATAAAAAGAATCAAAGTATCAAAGATCGAGACGACACTTTCAAGAGAGTGTCTTAAGGATTAACAAATGGCAGGTAGGCATCTTGGCATATCATTATGGTTAATCACTTTGAGGGTATATTACAACATTTGATTGAAGCTGATATGTCTTTGAATAATACTGTTGCCTGGAGAATGACTAAAATTACGTGCCTGTGTTAACTGTCTAAGTTATGCATTGTGTTCTTGTTTAGTTGATTGAAATTTGTGTTCGTTATGTTATATTTCCTACTCGTGTATTGTATTTTTCATATCAAACGATGGGATTAATAAAGCTACATACATACATAAATGGGTCAATGAAGCATCGAGAATGCTGATCAAATAAAGCCGTACTGATGAAATTTATATTTAATAAAAAGATAAGAAACATCTGGGTGCAAGCTTCTTATAATCTGATTGTTTTAGGCAATATCAGAAACATTGTGTTGAATAGTTCAGGTAGCATTCTACTATAAAAAAGAAAGATTGGAATGCTGCAATTGATAAATTAATAAGAACGCAACCAATATATATATATATACATATATATATATATATATATATATATATATATATATATATATATATATATATATATATATATATATATATATATATATATTTTATTGACTGTATGTGTCAAGTAATAGTTATTGATTAAAATAAACTCAGTACCTGTCTAAGCAAATGGAATAGATTAAGGATACACGTACATGTATATGCGGATTTCTAATGTGTTGTCACTACTACCTTGTTCATATAAAAATGCTCAAAAAGCAGAACATTATCTTTACCAAAATGCTCAAAAGCAGAAAATTATCCATACCAAAATACTCAAAATCAGGACATTATCTATATCAAAATGCTCAAGAGTTGAATGTTATCTATACTAACATTTCCAAAGGTAGCACATTATCCAAACGAACATGCTAAAAAGCAGAACATTATTTTATAAGTTACTGCTCCATAACATATAACATTAAAATTGTATTTGCAAAGAAATATAAGTAGTATAAGATGATAACATTTCATGGTTACTGTATGGTGTGTGGGGGTTGTCTCCTACATAACTAAAGGGTGTTCAAATCATTGTATACAGAGGACCATATTAATACCGAGCCTTTTGGGTAGTTAATTCCTAACTGTGCAAAGGTATATATCCATATTCATTTGTCACTGAAAGAGCTAGTTTATAGGGCAAATGCACTGTCATGATGATTTAGCTTCAAAATGTGCCTATGTGTCTCTTCTTCAAATAAGACCACCCGCAAGTCTGTCCTCATCAGCACTCCTCATATATGGCTTATGAAAGTGAGTAAAAAACTGGCCTGAGTCTGGGCATGGAGGCTGACATTAGCAGGGCAGGGCACATTATCAGCACCACTTCTGATTGGTCGAGAGATATCAGTGGCAGGAAGTGACTGCCACTGATGGGGACAAAGTAGCTGTTAGTTAGGTGTTGGACCGGTAATCAGAGGGTCGCTGGTTCAATTCCCGGCCGGGGCACTTTTGTCTGTCCTTGGGCAAGACAGTTTATTCCATATTGCTTCAGTCTACCCAGCTGCAAAAAAGGGTACCTAGCATGAATAAGGCAGTGCTTAGAGCGTGTACGCTATATGCTGCCAGTTGCTCTGGAATATCCCCCGTAGGATTGAAATGGTTTCCGTGTGTACAGGCCTGCTAGGGGAGGAAGGTCGTGTGAGCGCTTCGGTGGATACAAGACTATAAACCGAATACCTTTACCTTTATCTCTCAACCAATCAGAGATATCAGTTGATGTTTCTCCATTTACTTTTATAGATATCTTGCTTAGTGATGATTATAAAAGTACTTACAATTATATTGTTTTTTTGGTAACTAATTAAAATGGAAGTTTTGTTTATAAATGTAAAGTGGTGAGACATGCACTTGCTTTCGCTTTTGTAGGGCACTAATACAACGTGAGAAATGTCCGCACAGTTTTGGCAGTGGTTTCAAAGATTGTTGTTTCTACTCCCAAACATTGTCATTATTTTATTTGCCTACACAGCCACTCAGTGGAATAGGGAGATATTGAGTGACAGGTCTTCTAACCAGGGAAATTGAAAAACTTAATGAACTAAACAGATAGTGCTCGGAATGGTTATGATATCTCATTCTATCTCTGCCAAAAACGGGTGTATAAACTAAAAACGGGTGTACAAACCTAACCCATTAGAAAGGTGAGATTATCCTCTTTTAAATGCTTTGCAAACACATGCAATCAAATCACAAACAAAAGCTTTTATAGGAAGACAAAGAGAGTAAAGCGCAGGGGGCTATGTTTTGGTGCCGTTTCTTTTGATTGTCCTGTTTTTATTTATTATTTGACTACATGTGTCAGTATACCATTGGAATCAGAATCTCAGCTATCCACTGATATACATATTAATTTTTATACAGTTGTTTTTCGCACATATATTGCTAATTAAAAAAGACAATCTCTGTTGTGCATAATCATGTTTGAACACTTTCTCACAAACTGGGACGAAAAACTCTGATGATATCTACACACTATGATTTACTAATAATCATTCATACAAACTAGTTCATGCAATTTGTATCATTCTTTTTAAAGAAGTCAAGATATTTAAAAATGAGACAGTGATCCTTGAGCTCCGTATTTCCTAGAAGCCATAGGCATTGGTTTCTGGAAGACCACTTAGTTTGCTGCCCCCCACCCATGCCACCAGAAGGAATGTTCAGCTTACTATTTCTTCCTTTAAACTTGACGATTATGGATATGGTTGTGTAAGGCATGGCTTCCAATGGATTTCCAAACTGGTAGTATGTGCAGTACCCACTGCAGGACTGTGATGGGGTATCTGCAAAAATTGCATTCCATATGAATTGAATAAGTTGAAGCAAACAAACAACTTAAATTTTGTTTTCGCAATGTTATTTTCCTTGATTTTTTCTAAGTTCAAAATGTCATAAACAATGCCTAGGGCCATAAAATTATCTACACTGTCTAAGTTTTTCTCTTTGCAGAAATGATGGTCTGTATCACATATGGGGCCTATCTTGGTTTTGGATTTTCATGTTTTCGTCACATTCTCTGCCATATTACAGCTAGGTTGTGACTTGCCACTTGTAAGTGGTGGAGGAAACCGTAGTGTCTGGCTAAAAACACCGCCCATCCCCAAGTCACTGGCCACATTCCCACATGCCCCTGGTGGGATTTGAACCCTAACAGAGGTAAGAGACAGCTAGCAGTCGGTCGCAATGCTTTAGACCACAGGGCAGACCTAATAACGTTAGAACCATTGCAACATTTTCAGTCTATTCTTTAGGTTCTGTTTGGAAGCTTTTTGTAGGCGTGTCATCCGCATATTGCCTTGGTCTGTACTCCTCTTCATATACATTTTATCTGCAATTTCTTTACTATTCTTGAAATCTAATGCTGGAAACTCAGGCGACGGTTACTTATTTATTGGTTCCTGGATCCGCCGATCAAAGTGGAATAGACCCGATGGGAAAATAAATGTAATCACCCCATTTAATCACCCCGCTCTGCTGCCGAGCCATAAGTAGGTACACCAAACCTACAGTAAATTTACCATGGATGGTAATGAAACTACAAGAATACAAGAATATTGATACTAGAGCAATACAATATTACAATAAGAATGCAATACAGTGTTGTTGAAATGCATCATTTTATTAAAAAATGATTATTTTAATATTCAAAAATATGGTTAAAGTATGTATTTTAGTAATAGCCAAAAAATCACTTTATTTTTTTACCTCCCTCCAGACTATTTGCTTACTTAGATTTCGGTGTATTAAAAATATATATAAAAATTCAACTTTATTTTTAATTACCTCCCTCCTGACCCTGTAAAATTGGAAGGATCCGGGAACAGATATATCAAATAACTGTCGCCCTAGTGCACAGTATGAATAGACTCAGGAAATGGGTTTGCCTTGAAGGCAACCACTTTTCTGGTGGGGAATGGATTAGAGAGACATCTATTTGACATGATACGTGTGTTGCAGTAATCTTAGAAGAGGCTAATCCATTTGATAAAGTTTTCCACAAAGCACGAAGTTGAATTGTTTAAGTGCTTCATCAATGAAACTCCAAGACAGGCTATCATAAGCCTTCTCTAAATCTACTAGAAGTATTAGTACATATTTATTTTCAGATTGACAAGAAAAGATTAGGTCATACATGTTAAGTCTGGTGCTGTCAGATATGGGGAGATAGGGTTGCCTCGATTGCAACCTCCTTCTAGGGGAAAGGGTCTGAGAGATGTTCACTGCAAATCCTGTTAATTTACCGACGTTTTATAATTTGGCGATATTTGCCGATTACACATGATCGGTAAAATAAGAATCGGAAATTTTTTAAAACTTCAGATCAGCAACTTTATGACATTAATTTGAGAATTGTACATCTGCCCTGATGAACGGAGGTTACTAGGAAAAATACATGGGACACATTTGTTTCATTCTGATAAAAAGGGTACAAGCGTAAATTGTAATTGGTGCTGACCAGTGACTGTATGTTGACTTCACTCGTCAAGAGCCGAGATGAGAGCCGACACCGCCCTGTGCCGACGTGAATCTACCAGCTTATCCGTATTAATTTCAATCAACCCCCTAACCCATTTTGTCACTTCATCATATAGGCCCTAACATACTCAAAATCCAAGTGGAAATGCCACGCTGTCCTCCTGGGGGTACCGTATTAGCGTCAATACGAAAACAGCTCACTCCTGGTTTCAATTTGCTGATCACATATGACCATGACCGGTAATTCAAGATTCGGCACATTCAGAAAAAGGTTAAATCGGCAAATTTCAGACACGGGAAATTAACCAAATCTACAGTATTTGAAATGATATGTGAGTTGCCATTATTTTGGAAGAGGCAAAACAATTTGATAAAGTTTTCTATGAAGGAGAATTGTTCAGGTGTTTTATCAATGGAACTCCAAAACAGGCTATCAAAAGCCTTCTCTAACTCTACAAGAAGAATTATACATCTATGTTTTCAGATTGACAAGAAAAGATTAGGTCATGCATTAGTCTGGTTCAGTCAGATATAATGCAGCCTTGGGGGAAAACCTTTTGTTCTTCACTGATGTTGTTACTCAGGACTTTCCTCATTCTATTAGTACTGCAGATAAAAGTTTGTAAGTAGTTTTTAAAAGGCAAATGGGTGTCCAGTTCTTGACTAAGATTTTTGGAGACGTTAGAAGTCCTTGTGATTGGGATTGTGTTTGTTGTTCATTTACATAACATTTATTAATACAATAAAGGAAGAAGAAACGTGGTTGTGGACAGAATTTTGTAAGAAATTCTGGGCTGAATCCAACCATTCTGGGGGTAATTATTGTTCATTTGGGAGAGTGCTTTGTATGGTTCCTCTTTGGTTAGATAAGTGTTTAAGGAAGGTTTTTCTTCTTTAGGTAGTCTTTTTGGTTGGATGTTGATTCATATTCTGTTTCATCTCTCCTTTTGTTTGTCTTTTTAGAAAATTTTAGGCAAGTTAGTATTTCTTGTGGGGTGATTTTTCTTTTGTTTGTCAATCACTATTTCTGATATATTTTTATTTATTTTATTTCTATTCTCCACATTTTCATTCAGCAGGAAACAGAAGAGGAAATGCATTTCATCAGACATTTATTAAGCAACATTTTCATGAAAAAAAATCATGAACAACACAGATGATTTCAAGTAGTCAATTGATAACACATCGGTTTTTCAAACCAGAATATTTTTCAATTAACATGCCTTATATTTCAGTGTAACATGCCAGATGTGGCATCATTAGATTTATAGCCACAGTTTGTGTTTCTGGAGCATCCTGGTCATGTAGTTTTGACATAAGAATTGACTTTTGCGTATCATAGATTTTCATCTGAGCACTAAGCTCAGCTTCAAAACCTTCACGCTGAAATTTCAATTACTCGCAATGTGCTCCTACTGGGCATAAATTACAATATCTTCTTTTCCTGCAACAAGGGATGATGTAAGATTCAGTACACATTTACATTTTGAGTTTGTTGGCAAATGAATATCCACAGGTAGCAACCTGATTAGCACTGCTGGCTGCTGATGGTTTTGCAAAGGACATCAGAGACAGCTGAGATGCTGTAGATATTGTGTCATCTTCAACAGATATTGTTTAATCATCTTCCTTTGTAGAGTCCAATTTCAGGCCATTGATGGTAAGATAAGCTTGTCTCAAATATTTCATCTCCTCAGATATTTCACGAAGATATGCTGTTTGTTGTTTTTGCAGCTCTAAATGCTGCCTTTGTATTTCTGTGGATTTATTAAAATATTTAGTTGACTTCGCTCTTTTGGCAGGGGGTGCCACTGATCTAGCCTCAGGATAGGTTTCTTCCGCCTTTTCCAACTCGATGACTTCGGTCACTCTACCCCAGTGTGTTTACTCATATTAGTATTAGACACTCCTTGATTGATTGTGGGTGGGGTAGCTGCTATGCTGTAACCATGTCAACGGAGATGCTTCACGGTTTGGCAGATTGGTCCTGGGCTTTGGATCGAAACCTGAAGTAGATGTGGAGGGCTGACTGCACCTCTGCATCTGCGATTCATGACTTTGCTGGATGTAGGTGTGTTTGGTAGGTTGTGAGTCCTGGCTGATGGCGGATTGGCTGGGACCAGGCACATGGTAGCTGTGCTCCATTATAACAAATTTTGATCTTCCTGCAGGGTAATACAACTGGTAGTATTCTTCAAATACACAGAAAATTTCACAAGAACCCCGAAGCTTTGGGATGTCACCAGAGGTTCTCAAGTTGAGTATAGGGCGGGGCAGGGTGTAGCAACACCCTGGTCATGCTAAACCCAGAAATATCCAGGCGGCACTAATTTACATGCTGTGCATAGGCAATACCCTTATGCACTTTCGGACCTGCTATCAACCACAGGTATCTGCTCCAGGAGACTTGAGCTCAAGTCATGAAGTAGGGCCTGTAGGGGTGTTGTGGGCCCAGAAATCCTCCCCAAAGCGCTAAGAAACCCTGGAACACAAAGAATAAAGCAATTGGTAAAACCTAGTAGTCTCTCTATATATAATAGGAACAGGTATGCAGGTAAACAATTCACAGCTTTCCCGGCCGTAAGGGAGAGTCTGTTACAAAGCTACTCCTCATTTTTCAGCAAAACCTGAAAGAAACAAAACGACTACACCAAACAGGTCTTGACTTACCTTTTAAACATCCACCCACCTCCCAGACTAATCCGCGGCCGTTTTTGCAACTTTTATGGCACTTAAACTTCTAAAGTGGTGATTCTCACCACAAACACGGCCTCCATGTTAACCCAAAGGCAGTGAATGCACTCGAGCGATCTCATTGGCTGATTCTTGGTTCCACCCAGAATCAGCCAATGAGATCGCTCGAGTGCATTCACTGCCTTTGGGTTAACATGGAGGCCGTGTTTGTGGTGAGAATCACCACTTTAGAAGTTTAAGTGCCATAAAAGTTGCAAAAACGGCCGCGGATTAGTCTGGGAGGTGGGTGGATGTTTAAAAGGTAAGTCAAGACCTGTTTGGTGTAGTCGTTTTGTTTCTTTCAGGTTTTGCTGAAAAATGAGGAGTAGCTTTGTAACAGACTCTCCCTTACGGCCGGGAAAGCTGTGAATTGTTTACCTGCATACCTGTTCCTATTATATATAGAGAGACTACTAGGTTTTACCAATTGCTTTATTCTTTGTGTTCCAGGGTTTCTTAGCGCTTTGGGGAGGATTTCTGGGCCCACAACACCCCTACAGGCCCTACTTCATGACTTGAGCTCAAGTCTCCTGGAGCAGATACCTGTGTATCAACCATTCCCCTGAGTTTGTCTACAGGACCCCCACTGACCCTGTTCATGACCTTATATGGCAGGTTGGGGTTAAGTCTCCAAACTTCAAGTTTGTTCCTAAAACCCTCAATGGTACGAAGAGGACCAAAAACAAAGCAGTTGTCAGAATAGGTTCCATTCAGCAATTCAGCAGGACAAGGGTAAAGGGATTTTGTTAATGCAAATGTACATTTTATTAGGCATCAAATCAAGAATTTCTAAGGGGGATATACACATTTCCATAATAGAAAATTTCCGGATTGCAGCGACAAAACTTTTGATTAAATATACAGGTGAACTAGGATATGACGGACTCAATGGGACCAGGAAAATTGGTCCGTCATATGCAAAATCCATCGTATACATATGACAGTCAAACTTGTCTCAACGACCACTTCCCTTAAACGACCACTTGCCTTGAACGACCGTTTCAAATCCCCCCACGGCTATTCCCTGTATATTTTACCTTGATTAAGCGACCACTTGCTTGACGTGACCAACGACCATGAAATCTTATCCCTAAGAGTAAATGGTCCTTTATTCAACGGCCACTTGAATGCCTAGACGCCTTGTATATTGGAAAGGGCACAATAAAATGATAGTAATCGGTAAATAATTGAAAGTATATCATTTCTGAGGGTCCTCAATTAATGATATAGTTCAACTTTTATTTTTCTGAATTGTTTATTCTTCAAATATTAATGAAGAAATTTTAACAAACGCAGCTAAACATAACAAACTCAATAATTCCAGGTCATTGTTGGCGATTCTTTGTTTTTTCATAACCTCGCTCAGACCCGCAATCCCTTCTTAAGAGACCGCCTCTTTAAAAGACCACTTTTAACATTTCCCTTGAGCGGTCGCTTAATAGAGGTTTGACTGTACTTGATATGCATCGGACTGGGACCAAGCATATCGTCCGTAATATGCAAAAATACGTCGTACAGTGGTCCATCATATCCAGGTTCACCTGTATAATGGAGCTACTATGCTTTTCAAGATTTCCAGAGCTAGTTTTTCCGAAAATTTGAACCACATTTCTTCCAAAACTTTAATGCCCTACCCATTTTATTCATATTAAGCCAGCCTTAACGGTGAAATGCTGTAAGATTCTGCTATGAATAACTTTGCTTGATACAGATTGTAAAGTGGCACGAAAATATTACATATTTGATGTTAAATCTATACAAACTCATGACTTAAGGGACAGTTCATTGTTTTTTTATATTTGTTTACTTTCTTCCCGCTATTGTTTTGTTAACTTGGAAACCATATTGGAATGGAAACATACATTTCAGAAGATGTCAACAGATCATGTTAACAGGATGTTAAGGCTAAATGTTAACTGGACATGTTCAGCATTAAGGTGTACAGGTTGACACAGCAGTTGGTGTTACATCTTTGTGTTAACGCCCACGCAGAACTTGAACTCACTCATTGGACATAAGTTTTCTGAACCTACAATTGGCAGTGCACATGGGATGTGGTTAAACAGAAGATTGCCAATACCCCTCCAGCGAAATTTTTCTTAACTTAAATTGCTACATGCATGTGCTCTTATTCGGACAAATATGTAATTGGGCATTTGAAAAAGGTATGATCCATATATGTGCAATATTATAAAAGATTTCTATTTAGTATTCATTTTGGAATGCCTCCAAGACCGAGCACACCAAGCCAACTGCTAGCCATGTCTCACCTCTGCTGTGGCCTGGAGTTTCAATCTGAGGCATTTGAGAAATTGGGCTGTGACTTGTGAATGGTCATTGGTTCTCCCCAGGTACTCCATTTTTCTCCATCATTTACTATGGGATAGTCAGCAGGTGATTTCAGAAAAGAGGACAGTGTCTAAGAAATTGAAATTATTTTCTGTGTAACTGTGTAGTGCCCAGATATTTGAAAATGAAGTCAATAGTTTAATAAAATATGTGAATTATGTATGTTGCTAGGAATGGTTGGGAACATACTTAAAAGACATACACATACATGTATGATTCATGTAATCAATTGAAATAAAGTCTTACCTGAACTGATATAAGCTGTTTTATGCATGTCTGTGTCATCAAATGGGTTTTGTGGAGGTTGTATCTGATTTGCTATGAGGCTGGATACTTGTTCTTCTAAAGTGTCTTTATTTCCAGTTTTCTTCCTTCTCTTTGGCAACAGCTTTTTTGGCTTCTGCTTTTAGATTCTGCCAATTCCTTTTGAATGCATCCTCTCCTTTTTATTCCACTCTCACAATTGAGTTTCTGTTTATTCGTTGAAACTCACCTAAAACTCTCCCAGCATATTGACCAAAACAGATTTCTTACTTTCTGAGATATTAGGTGATTTCTTTCCTCTTGTTAGATACTTACTCCTTGGCATTATTAATACATCAGAAAGAGAGAGCATGAAGAGGAGAACATGTGCACCTGGTCAGTTTGACACGCAGGTTAAGGGTTAACTACCCCAGATAGCCGAGAACAATGGGGCCCTTGGGACCTCCAACCACAAAACCCACACTTCTTAAGTGTTAGTAGTTGTGCTGTAACACCTGCCAGCTAAGTACCACTCAGTTACCGTAATTTCGCGTGTATAAGACGCATCCATATATAAGACGCACCCCTTGTTCAGGCTTTAAAACGGTGTATAGACGTTAGCTCTGTGTATAGTGCGCACCCCCTTTTTGATCCATGTCTCTAGCTATTTTGTAAAAACCGACCAAACTAGCAGTGGATTCGGACAAACATTAAGTTGATTGTAATTTGAAGTCACTTCTAATGCTGACCTAAAGACAATAGGGGCTCGGACATTCATACCGTGTATTGTAATTAGTGTGCCTAAAATAGAGCCGGCTTGACGGGCCTGGTAACATAAACAATTCACTAAGTTGTCTACGGCTAGATAGGACTTTTAATGTTTTACCGATACCACTGAAGTTGAGACGTGCTAAACATGTTAGAAACGCAATTGAAATGAAAACCTACCAGAGGCTTATTCTGATATGGGGTGCAGTAATGGCGGGTCATCGATTTCCGATCTCCATGTGGCCTGGGGACTCGATGTAAAACACCCTGGATTTCTAGCTCTGTGTATAAGACGCACCCACGTATCATGGGTAAAAACTTGTGTAAAAAGGTGCGTCTTATACACGCGAAATTACGGTAAGTGCCCCCTAAAACTAGGGCTGGTGCATACGGCCATTAGTGCTAAATGTTCCCCACTGTAAACAATTTATTTGATGATCAAAATTCATGATCAGGCTTTTACACACTTGTGTTTTATATTGTCAGTGGTGAATGATAAGGAGATTATGATAACATTTCTATATGTTAAAGATTACAAAATGATACTTTTTATCTATACCAGCATGTTGAGAAGCAGACCCTTATTCATGACAAAATGGCCTTAACAATATAATTGAATTGTTCAATGGTACCAGTATTTGTCCTTTTTATGTGTTTATATTGGGAAATATGTTGGTCATGCTCGGAGCATTTTTTGGATCTTAGCCAGTATATTTCAATAGCTAACACAGGGTGTTCAATATTGCCTGAGAATTATACCTTTTCGTACTAGAAATGTTTAAAAATAAACTTTCCATAAATATCTGAATATGCACAACTTCAACAGTGGCATCATCCTATAAATGATATCCCCATAAAGAGGGAGTAACCCCTCCATACCACTCCATCGTGGGTTAAGCCAATTAAACAGTTAGTAAAGTTTTGACCAAATTCAGAAATCTGGCAACTAGTTTTGGCCAGAGTGGCACTGTAAGGAAATAAAACACCCAGGTAACCCTTTTCCTACCTGATCCAGGTGAAAAATTACCATATGATATTCATATACGATCCAACATAAAGCTAAAGCCTACCCTCGTTCCACCCAAAGGGGATTGAAGAATATCATATCTCCATGCTCATAGTGGTCATATGATGAAACAAAAATGCATAGATAGCTCGTTTAGCCCCGGAGTGCTCCTTTAAGCGTGGAGCCCTCCAGGTTTACACTCTTTTCAGCTGGCGAAGTGAGAGGTTACCATACATTATCCCTACTTAAAATGGCCATGAGATCCAAATAAAATATCATACAGTACCAATGTAATGTAGCCTCAAGAGAATGACCCACTAGGGTATACCTTTCAACATCTTTGTGAGGTGAACTGTAAGCATAAACGATCCATGCTTAAAGTGCCCATCTGATCCAACAACATGGTACAGATGTATTTGATAGCTAGTTTGGCACGAGTGCTCCTTTAATAAAGTGCCCAGCAGGGAAACCTTTTAGGTTTTTACTGAGATGGGTGAGAAGTTACCATAGTTTTCCTTGCATGATGTGCTTATATGATCAAATAAAAATGTAAAACACTTCAAACACATTTGATAGCTAGTATGATCCTGGGTTTCCTTTAAGTGAAGAGCCCAATAGGATAACCTTTTTTTTCCGGCCGAGTGATGTGAGAAGTTACCATTAATTACTCATGATCAAGGTTGTCATGCGATCAAATGAAAAGTAAAACAAAAAAGTATATTTGATAACTAGTTTGGCCCTGGGATTTCCCTTTAAGTGAAGA
>OZ012685.1:48078359-48080859 GCA_963942565.1 Maea johnstoni | reverse complement strand
TAGTGAAGGAATTAAATGTTGGCACTGTAGCGCATAAACAAAGCTCCTTCACTGGCAATTGTCTGAACTAAATAATCCAATAACGGGTCCCATGTCCTTATGTAGGTAAGAACATTTATAAATTATGATAGATAAAAAGAGGTTTATAGTTGAGAAACGTTTTGATAACCAAACACACTGAAGCCAACCGAGGAAGGTGAGTGTCCACTTTAGCGAGGTTAGTAAGTGGCTTCACAAATGTCGATCAATAAATACGCAACCAGCAGATCTCGCCCAACAGCCTCGGCATGACTACTAGCCCAGATGTTGATGAGCACCACTCAAGAGGTGCGTTCTGCGCATGTGCGCGAGTAACTTCCTCTTTAATGTAAATAAATGCCAGAGCCCTCATTTGTCTGTCACAGTGACGTCACACTGAGGCGAGATTAGGTGTGCCGATGGCTTCACAATGGGCCTTATGGCATTTGGTCTGTGGCGACCAATCGACGTTCTCTTCATCTAAGATGTTGTTGGCCTTTGTAATTTGTTGTTGATACAATTTAGAATACGAGTTAGAATGAGTATACTTGTTATAGAATTTTATATCAGACTTGACTACCATTCATTTGTTCTTTTTCTCTTTGTGCATCGATCGACCATGTTTTCAAATTCATTGCAGTGCCGGCATTTAATTCCTACACTAAATGCGTGGACAGCCCGCGCATTATAAACGACCGCTCACCCGACTGCCTCTCAGCTTCCTGGGCATGGATTCGCCCACACGTCCTAGACCTCACAACAAAACGTAACTTTTATTCGAATCGCACGGTATGTGGGTCATCTATGTGCTTTGCTTATGTTTGGACATGTGATGCATGGGTGTCTATACAACCAGGCACTGGCAGACGTCCGGTCGACTGGTGCTGTAATTCAATGTCTGTACTGTACCACACAAATTTTGTAATCATTTCGAACTTATTCCTCCACCTCTACTATTTCTATCATTGACCATAAAAGCAATGTGTTATGTCAAGGTTGGTATTGCCAACATACCCTGCATATATATATATATATATATATATATATATATATATATATATATATATATATATATATATATATATATATATATATATATATATATATATATAAAGGTATTCGGTTTATATTCTTGTATCCACCGAAGTGCTCACACGTCCTTGATCCCCTAGCAGGCACTGTACATACAGAGACCATTTCAAGAGCAACTGGCAGCATATAGCGCACACACTCTAAACACTGCCTTATTTATGCTAGGTACCCATTTTGCAGCTGGGTAGACTGAAGCAATATGGAATAAATTGTTTTGCCCAAGAACGACCAAAGTGGCCGGGAATCGAACCAGCGACCCTCTGATTACTAGTCCGACACCTAACCAGCTGAGCTACTTTGTCCCTACCTTGTCCTATATATATATATATATATATATATATATATATATATATATATATATATATATATATATATATATATATATATATATATATATATATATATATATATATATGTTTATTGACTGCAATATCTCTATTGCAAAAGCAGATACAAATGAGAATATAATACAAACAAAAGATAAAGACATTAAATGAAAATATGGAAATATGGCCGCATAACTATGCCGTCATACTATATTATGTACAAAAAGGAATGTCGTGCATAGTTAATAGACACGAAACCAGAATACACTTTCTATTAATACACAAAATGTGGTCGCAGGATTTAGATTATGGGTAGTTCAAACCATACGGCGTAAACCATTTTACTCTTAAAGCTAACGTACCACATACATGTATGATGATAGATCGAAGACTAGACAACCTACTTATATAATGTCGACACTGCCGAGTGTTGTTGTTAAGAGTTCGTGACGCTAAATCTAATTGATAATCCCTCTTACTACGTCTGTACGTGTTTGTTTTTTTATTTATATATGTATGTTTATTGACTATAATTCGGAGATTACAAAATTCACACATATAAGTATTTTCTGAACACAAAAGAAAACTCAAAATCAAAACATAGAGCTAACAAGGAATATAGTAATATTAAGATGATACATTTATCAATTTTTGAAAATTCTAAATAGAAACAATAGACTTCACTGAGAGATGTTAAATGATCTTTTTTTTTCAAATTTTCAATTAAATGGTAGAAAATGATACGAAGACTGACGCCATTGTTTTATTTTCAATGAGTCTCGTTTCCAAACCGCCCTGCCCATGGCTGGTCGCTCATGCGTGAGGGGGAACCCCTTAAATAGAAAAAGGGTAGCAAGTTGGCATCTTTAATTAGGAGTGCCACTCCTCAATTAGTCAAATGCCTTTCCGATGACGTCACAAGTACACACCCACCTGGAAAAGAAAAAGTTGACGATGCCCATCTTCATACAGGTCCAAGACCAAAGGAAGGACGCGCGGATATGTTTCAACACTGAACGAACCCTTGTGACTCGACGGAATATTTTCCTCTTACGGATATCGGT
>OZ012685.1:48064042-48076542 GCA_963942565.1 Maea johnstoni | reverse complement strand
TATATATATATATATATATATATATATATGTATATATATATATATATATATATATATATATATATATATATATATATATATACTAAATATACACACACATATATCTATCTATCTATCTATCTATCTATCTATCTATCTATCTATCTATCTATCTATCTATATATATATATATATATATATATATATATATATATATATATATATATATATATATATATATATATATATATATATATATATATATATATATATATATATATATATATATATATATATATATAGATAGATAGATAGATAGATAGATAGATAGATAGAAAGATAGATAGATAGATAGATAGATAGATAGATAGATAGTAGATAGATATACAAAAATCAGGGTATATTAGGATTGCAAGTGCTCAAAGAAGATTTCTAATAATCATAACGCATAGAAAAGCAGTCTCACATATGTATAAATGTATTGTAGCTTCTACTAGGATATATGTAGGTGACCCTTTCACTGATGAAATATGTTCATGAGGACGATATTCTACTTTGCCAGCTTCCCCCTGATACATAGGTAACATTCGACTACATGTTATGATAGGAAGGATTTGATAAGTGTATACTTTTGTTTCATCATACACAAGAGGAAAAGTAAAGATGTATTACTACTATACTTTGATAAAAAAACATTCTTTGCTGGATAACATACGTCAGAAATTAAAGTTCAAAATTCTCAGGCCGCGAATTTGAAACCTTAATAACTGAAATCTTTGTGATCAACACAATACAATTCTTGGTAGTATATCATCAGTTATGAAGTTATGAAGTTGGAGCATATTTCTCTGTAGGAATTTATCTTGACAAGTATCTTGACCCTTTTTCATTTTGTCTGATGCATATTGAGACATCGGGGTTTTTATTTTTGGATTTCTTTGCTTATTTTTCTCAGAGTCATATCATTTCCTGGAGATATTACGTTTCAAGAAAATACTTAAGAAATTATTCAATTAAAATTGTTACAATTAACTTAAACATTCCCCTTTTCAAATGGTATTCAAATATTTCTATCGTTGAGGTGTTATGTTCGAAGTTGTTAAACCTTGTGTGGAATCCAGATGCAAACCGTTTAACCCTTATGCCACTGGTGGTTACTTCGGCCAATAGAACATTATGAGAAAATCCTGAAAAATGATTAGTATTCTTGTACATGGGTACACATCTGAGAGTACTCAGCAAGAGCTATCTAATGAATACCAACATGAATGGGTTTAGATGGTTTTCAAAAATATCTGAATCTTTGTGCTTTGGACAAAAGTAGCCCCAGCATTGGAAGGGTTAATCAATAAATTTCATAATTTATATAGGTACAAGTGTGACATTGTACTGTCGATATATATATTTCAAAGAAAACAACTTTGGTACTGCATGTGAACCTGTGCAACAGGATATGTGTCGTAACCGGAAGTGCAGCAAGTTTTTATCTTATTTGCATAGAAACCCAATCCCTGTAAAGATGCTCATGTCACAACCTCGCCAACCTTTTGGAATGCCAAGTTCATCTTGAAAAACAGGTGCAAGGGTATGTAACGACGGAACAAGTACCCACTTGGACTAGAAATGCCATGTGCGAGATGGACTGGGGAGTGTTTTACCGCAAGAAACAATTTTGCGGTTCTGAAAGCCGATTGCTTTTAATTGTACCAATGTGAAACATCAACCAATGAACATGCGGATGCAGGCTGTGGTTAGGCCACTGAAACCAAACTTAGAACTTCATAATTTAAGTATTTTCCTTTTGATTTTCAACAAGAAAATACCGACCTTCTCATTGTTAGTCAACACTTCAAACAGTCTTAACAAAATCATCCTTCCCAAATAAAAGTAATATGCCTGGGTTTATTAGTCATCTGCCCATTTATGACAAAACAATTAAAGCGAACTTTTTATATTTTTAGAAGTAGTCGCCTGTGTACAATCCCAAAGTTTTGTACAATTTACATCAATTTACGAAATTTACACAGTTTACATCATGATAAAAATATGAATACTAGTAAGTAGTAACTGAAACATTAATGAAAAAGACATATGCGAACGGCGCGCATTTTCTAAAGTATGCTATCGCTTTTGCCTAAATAATAAGACATTTTGAGCCACGGACGATCTAATGGAATCAAAGAATATATTTTATCAATAAACCTTTGATAGGCAATATCGAGAAATATGCCATAGCTTGCTGCAAGAATTCATGTGCACACACGTGTATGGATGAGTACGTGTGTATAGAATATATCAAGAAGGTTTCAATATATAAAACGGATGTTTTACAATTCGCTGTGAGATAATACGAAGGAAGGGAGGAAAGTATGGGGCAGGGTCTTAGCCAGGATTTTCATAACAGGGTGTCCAAAATGGGGGTTCAAGAAGACAGGGTGTCCAAACCCCCTCACTGAAAAAAGAGTCATCATACTGACCACATACATTGACAAATCAAGTCATTATATGCTTTATTTCTTCAACAAATGTTCTAGTTATCATTTAAGAACTAAACTTTTATAAATATCTACTTGTAAGTGATATTTTCAAAAAATTCTGACCAAAAGGTAGGGTGTCTTTCCCCCCCCCCCCCCAAAAAAAAAAATAGGTATTTTTCGTGGACTAGGGTGCCAAAAAGACACCCTGCTGGCTAAGACCCTGGACTATGGGGTTTTACGTCACTTTGAATCAGCTTAGGTGAGACGTGTGACACATGTCATTCCGAGAAAGTGTATCATCCAGAAGAACTAAAGCCTTTTAAGACCGCATTTAATGCCTTCTGAACAAGGAAAATAACAAGGATGTGAACACTTGCCTAATGATACTTACATATTGGACTCTAGCCAGTGTCGTAAACAAACAATATTATTACAACATAATACGTAAACATGGAGTTCCACCACAGCACGTAGGCCTTCGGATGGCCAATTTCTGCAGTGCCTCTGTTTGATATTGAGATCAAGGAAAGCTCCCATTTCCTTTGTTATTTGTGGCAAGAAAATATATAGAGAAAATTAACATAAACATGGACAAATACAATACTACACTCTCTAGAGATTTATTTAATCAGTCTATGTAAGACTTATTAAGGCGTGGTGCATAGACACAGAATGCTCTCACCAAACCTTCCCAGATTAGTGTGTGGTATCTGTAATAAGTTCTTAATGTTTGATCTTAGTGTCCTTGTACTGGCTTGTCTGACTAACAATTCCCTCACGTATGGAGGGGCACTTCCTTGCATGCATTTGAAAGTCAAAAGCAGAATCTTGAACTCAATCTTTTTCCTGATGAGCAGCCGGTGAATTTTTTTTAGAATTGGTGTTATTCGATTAAATGTTTTGAAGCCACTCATCACTCTGCCGGCATTGTTTTGGACTTTCTGAAGCCTGCATAGTAGCTGATCAGTAATTCCACAGAGAAGTCCATTGCAATTGTCATGGTGTGACCTCACCAGTAAGAATGATTGAATGAATGAATGAATGTGTTTAAAGGCACATCGACACACAAAGGTCATTTGGTGCCATACAATATTAACAAAAAATGTTGAAGAACAATGACAAAGCATAATTATTCTAAGTGAAAGAAGAAAAAGAGGGAGAGTAAGAACAAAGCCTTCAGATCCAAAGAGGACCAAGGGATATTTAAGATGCAGGGTGTCCACAGACAGATCCACACATCCCCCTTCTTTTATAAGGCGAGCAGGGTGCCATACCAGCTTTAATAGTGTTTCTCAGGAAGTGCTAGTTCCTATTGCACACCATAATTAGGTGTGACCCTTGCAGGGTCATGTGTGAGACAATGCCACAATGGAACTGTTGTTTGTATCAGTATTGAGAAACTTTCCAATGTTTCCAAGGTGGTAATTTGCAGATTTGATAACTTTTGATACATGTGCAGGCATATTCATGTTTAGATCAAAAAAAGCACCAACTTTATCGACTGGTTCAATGATTGGTTGATTGGTTGATTGATAGGTTTGGTATAGATGTGTATCATCCGCATACGTATGGAATTTTAGACCATGCTTTCTTATCAGTATTCCTAAGGGTAGGAGGTAAACCAGGAAGAGCAGACGACCCAACACTGATCCTTGTGGTACAGACCATAGGATTTCCTGTGATGCAGCGAATGAATCATCTATCTGAACTTAAGGAGTACAGTCAGAAAGGTATGAACGGAACCATTCAAGGGCTGGCCCTGTTATACTCTTTCCATTATAGTATAACACTTCACTGCTGGT
Organism: Maea johnstoni; assembly: GCA_963942565.1. Classification (NCBI taxonomy): domain Eukaryota; kingdom Metazoa; phylum Annelida; class Polychaeta; order Spionida; family Magelonidae; genus Maea; species Maea johnstoni. The sequence continues at coordinate 48,072,284 of OZ012685.1, read as the reverse complement.
CGATGCTTGTAAGGACGTCATTCTTTACCTTCACCAGTGCTGTCTCAGTGCTGTGACTGGGTTTATATGTAACTTGTCAGTCGCTGAACAACCACTCTCTCTAGAACCTTTGATACAAAATAAAGGTAGTTAAAAGTGTGGTAGTTTTTTGGTACCTCACGGTCTAAGCCCTAAGGTAGCTTTTTTAAAGCAGAAGGGTGACCACAGCTGATTTCATAGATGTAATAAAATAATAAGACTGGGGTTTTGGAAAAGGGCAGCAAAATTTTTCTGGTGTGTGTGTTAAGAAATCCTAACCGCTAATGACTGTATTCAGTCTTAACAAACATGCGTCCCTAGCTCAACAATGGAGCATCACGTTGTTTGTCGCTACCACGGCTGTGTAGTCATGACAACAAGTGGGGGAGGGAGCTGATGGGTGGCTCCCTCTAGGTCGTATCGGTCGAAATAACCTAAGCGGTTTCATACTTTGGTAGTAATCGTCAGAGGAGGGGGCAGAAAGATGGAAAAAGACCAGAAATTAACTCTATTGGGTTTGGGTTAAAATTTGTGGAAAATGGAGATAGGTGACCTGCGATCACAGGTGGAATTCTGTATGTAATTTGGAGTCGAAATAGATAAATGTGAATGGGATCAACACAAGCGGATCTGCCTGGTATAGAGATTGAGTAGGTGTCTAGGTGGACTGTAAACGCATGTTTAGAAAAATAAAAACACTGTGCACATTGTGCGTGTTCTGAGCATCATCACCTGGTGGAGCGTGGTAGTAAACAAATAAGTGACAGGGGCAAACGTGCCACCAGGTGTGAAAGTGAGGGGGGCCCTACAGTATTCTAATCAAATACATTGAGTCCCATGGGTGTGGTGGAACGAAGTCTATGGATCCATAGGCGTTCAAATGAAAGTCTAATTTCTAATGACTCCTTTGAGTCAGGGTCTTTTTGTCCAAATTGGAGAACGTGTAATTTAACGTTCCCTAGACCTTGGTGGTCCTCCATGTTAAAGTGTCGGCCGACACTATGTGTGGAGTTATGCTGTGTGATGTACCGGAAGTGTTCACACATCCGTTCACTGAGTGTACGCTTAGTGTGTCCGATGTACTGTTTAAAGCACACTTGACAAGTAATACAATAAATGATATTATTGGTCTTGCAACTACAACTCCGGATGGTGTTGTATTTGCGACCAGTGATTGGACTTTTAATGCTTCCACTTTTGTCCAATTTAATGCAATACCTGCAGTTTTGTCTAGAGCAGGGTGTGCGTTTATAATTTCTTTGGAGGTTCCCCATGGGCCGGACGTCCATGGGGTTTCTTACTAAAGCTCTAACCAAAAGGTCCCGAATGTTTTTGGGCCGTCTAAAGCCCTGTGTTACTTTCCAGTTAATTACTTCCCTGGTTGCGGACGATTTGTCCAGCATATCCCAGTTTTGTTTAACAATATCACCCAATACCCTACCACTTGGGTGGTAGGTGGTGATGAGAAAGATCTCATCTAGGTAGGCATCAGGGTCCTGATTGTCTTCCTTGGGTTTGAGAAGAGAGTCCCTATCTAAGTGAAAAGCCTTACTGAAGGCTTTTTGTAAAATAGCTGGCGGGTATTTGGCTCTAAGAAAATGTTTAGACATTTCCCGAGCGTGAAAAATAAAGTCATTTGTGTCACTGCAGATCCTACGTATCCGTAGGAACTGACTGTAAGGAATTCCAGTTTTGCAATTCCTGGGGTGACATGATAAAAAGCTCAGGTAGTTATGAGCATCGGTGGGTTTGGTGTACAAACTAGTGGATATGTGGTTTGTCTCTTGGTCTAGAGACACCGTGACGTCCAAGAAATGGACTTGTGAGTCCGAGATGTCTGTCTCGAACTTAATAGAGGGGACACATTGGTTTAAATGTGTCACAAAGTCGGAGAAGGTTTCATTACCATGTTGCCAGATGACGAAGATGTCATCTATGTATCTAACCCAAAGTAATGGTTGGATATGGTAGGTGTATACATGGTTGGACTCAAACCAACCCATGTATGTATTGGCAAAAGAAGGTGCTACTTTAGTGCCCATGGCGGTACCTCCTATTTGTAGGAAGTGTCGGCCAGCGAAATCAAAATTATTCATTTTAAGTACTTTATCTAATAAGGTCATGAGGTGTTCTGTTGATGGTTTGTCCCGTGCATTCCTAAATTGGTCCAGTGTTTCTCTGGCCGCGGTAATGCCTTGATCATTGGGTATGTTAGTGTATAGGCTAGCTACATCTAACGTTGCTAGTAAACAGTTATCGGGGAGATCTCCCAGATTAATGAGTTTGTGGAGGAAATGGGTCGTATCCCTCACGTAAGAGGGTAATACTTTCACTGTGGGTTGAAGGAAAAAATCAACCAATTGAGAAATTCTTTCTGTCGGGCAGCCGTTACCTGACACGATGGGTCTGCCCGGTGGGTTAACTTTACGCTTATGAATTTTGGGTAACATATAAAAGAGAGAAGTTCTCTCTTTGTCTATGTGTAGGAAGTCATGACATTTGTCATCGATTTCTTCCTCATCTAAAAGAAATTTTAGGAAATTATTAATGTCTTCTGTATGTGTATTAGTCAGGTCTGACTCCGTTTCAATGTAGAAAAGAGGATCTGTCAATTGTCTTAAACCTTCATTGATATAATCGGTGGTGTTCATGACTACCACTGCACCTCCTTTATCTGCTGGTTTTATAACTATGTGTTTATTAGAACTAAGTGATCTGATGGCAACATTCTCTGATCTAGTCAGGTTGTGATAATTGTTTTTAGGTACCTTATGTGAGAGTAAGTCTACCTCATTTTGTCTACAGAAAATTTCTAAGTTCACTATCGGAGGAGGTTTCCACTTGGATGCCTCCTTAAATTTCGGATTTTTGAAAGCATCATCCGGATTCGGATCTATGCTGGGCTGGGTGTTCCCTACCTCATCCTCATGCGGGTTGCTGAAGAAAAGTTTCCTTTTAATTCTAGTGTGAAAATGGTCAAGGTCCTCTCTAAGTAGGCCAAAATTGGGTTCCCCAGGTGTGGGGCAAAATTTCATGCCTTTAGATAAAATGGAAATTTCATCATCATTGAGTGGGTAATCTGATAGGTTTACCACTACAGAATCTTTGGATTCCTTATCATTATTGTTATTGTTGTTACTGTTGAAACCAATAAAGTTGCCATGAGATACCAGTATGTTGTTTTGTCTTTGATTTCATAGATGTAGGTACTTGACTTGACCTCAGTGAAGCGTTAACGATGTCTGTGATTCTTTGAAGCAGTACATTTATTTGAATCTCTGATTAAAGTGGGTATATTGTCCAATGTGCACCTTTTCAGAGGAGATTTACATAACATCTTCCATACGTCATACTGTGTTGTGGTTTGAAGAAAACATAAGAGTTGAGGGAGGCTTATCCTGAGATATATTAAGGTAGGTGTCAGAGCAGTCATGTAGCTCATCTCTGATTATGTCAATTTTTTCTTCGAAAAATGTTGCAAATCTATTATCCAGGACGGGAGCAGAGCTAAATGCTGGCAATTTTGTTATTTTGTGACGAAAGAGATTGTCGTCTCATCTTTGAAATGGCTTTAGAGTCATTCCATCATTTTGTGATCATTTCATTGATATAGGTTGCTTTACTGGCTATGAGTTAAGCAGTATACTTCAACTTCTCTGCTATGTAAATAGTTTTGTGAACATATCAGGTCAGTCCATAGTCTCTCATATTTCCTTCTTTCATATATATATATATATATATATATATATATATATATATATATATATATATATATATATATGTTTATATATATATATATATGTTTAGATATACATATACTTAAATACACACACACACACACATATATATATATATATATAAATATATATATATATATATATATATATATATATATATATATAATTATATATATATATATATATATATATATATATATATATATATATATATATATATATATATATATATATATATATATATATATATACATAATAATTGGGTATTTTCAAATAGGTCGGGTTAAACGATTCTAGCGAATGGTAAATAGGGTGTAAATACCGGCTTGTGCCAGGTGACATGATGGTCAGTACATGTTTTATGTGAAACCACTCGGTCCCTCCTTGCATATAGTACCAAACACCTACAAGCCCCTGAGGCGTAGAGGACAACGAGCCACGAGGCTGCAATTTAACCTCAATAAATGGGGGCTACTTATGTGTTTTATGTGCGAAATTACTCAAGATTACCTTCCTCAGAGATAAGATAGCCCGTTAAATATTCAATTAAAATTTATGGAGACATCACTGATGGGGTCATTAGGTGCGAAGTCTACTCACTGGAGGCTGTCCCGGAGTTCGACGAACGTATACAAGTCATTCACTTTCGTGCGTAGTAGTTTTGAAAAAAAAGGTACAACTTGAGCATGAATTGAATACACTTGAAAGAGGAAACCCTCATGAAATGACTGCGTGCCTATATCAGTCACAAAGTGTTTTTCTGCTGCCATTTATGCCCCAATAGAGAGTTATTTAGTACACATTGATTAGTATATTTTGCAGAACATAATATAATGTCATGACACATAATTTGCATATATATTGAGAAAGAAAATATTTCATGAAGCAAAATCCTGAAACAAATTTGCATTGCATCAGATGTTTTCTTGATTAATGAAATTGTGAACACGTCAGCGAAACCGATGGACATAATAAAAAATAGATAGAAGAATAGCACTATGATTCATTCAAAATACAAAAGAAACGAAATAGATACTAAATCTACGCATGTTGAAAAGGAAAAGTGTTGATTCGGAAGAGAGAGAAAAAGGAGTAAGTTCACCGTAGGGAAGTGTTTATATATCATTCAATATTCCAACAATGCTGGGTGAATACTTATCCAAGATACATCAGTTTTTTTGTATAGTTTTTTTTTATATAAATAAGATTTCACTTCTGTTTTTATCAGCATATATATATATATATATATATATATATATATATATATATATATATATATATATATATATATATATATATATATATATATGTAAATATCTATATATACATATAAATATATATATATATATATATATATATATATATATATATATATATATATATATATATATATATATATGTATATATATATATATGTATATATATATATATATATATATATATATATATATATATATATATATATATATATATATATATATATATATATATATATATATATATATATATATATGTGTGTGTGTGTTTTTGTGTGTGTTATTCATGAAATGTAAGGAGGAAGCTGAAGAAAAAATACTTTTTGGTTCTCATGCTCGACTGCCAGTGTAACTGGGGTTATATTGACACAAGTAACGCTAGTTAACCTCATAATATGTTTGTGACACTCGGATGACTGACCTTTCTTTAACACGTAGACAGTGCCAATGTAATTGGGTAGAGTACTATTTCGCTATAATGAACTTTTTTTTATAGCTACACAAACTCATCTGCATAGAAGCATAGTACAATTGTAGATACGTACATGCATACTCACATTTAGACACATTTACACATACACACACTTATCTACATACATGCACACACACACACACACACACACATATATATATATATATATATATATATATATATATATATATATATATATATATATATATATATATATATATATATATATATATATATATATATATATGTGTGTGTGTGTGTGTGTGTGTGTGTGTGTGTGTCGGTCTGTGTATATCCATCCATCCATCCATTCCTCTATATCTATCTATCTTTATCTCTCTCTCTCTCTCTCTCTCTCCCTCTCTCTCTCTCTCTATATATATATATATATATATATATATATATATGTATGTATGTATATAGATAGATAGATAGATAGATAGATAGATATAGATAGATAGATAGATGTATATAGATAGATAGATAGATAAATAGATAGATAGATAAACACACATGTGGTCGCTATATATGCATGTGCGGCGTTGTGGAGTGCTGTCCATGATTGAAGTCAAATTTATATAAACACCTGGCAAGGAACTTCTATTTACATTCTCGAAATATGCAGAAACATGTTACAACTCCACATGCTACGTGTGATAGTAAAAACATCAATGCATTTCTCCCTTGCCGCCACATCAAAGGCTGCCTATGTCTTTGATGCTAACGGCTTGGCCCGCGGTGCTACACGTATCTTCGGGCAGCTGAGTGAAAGGGGTCAGGGCGGGAATGTACGTGTGAATGAAAGATGTCTTGTTCATCTGCAGAGATAAAGGTTAAGTAATTGTCGTTTGGCCTACAGGCTGCGCGCCTTTTGTACACATACCAACAACCGGCAAGCATGTGCTAGCTTATCTTCACTATCTTTCCTAAGAAAAGAGGGGGCTCAAGCTTCCGGTTACAGGTGATGGGGTGATGTTTGCCTCATGTGTTTGTATGTATCTTTATTTACTGCAAACATAGTTACAGAATAGTTCACACAAACATATCATTTTGTGTAAACTGAAGAAAACATAACACATATTCATCCACAATATATAACAAAAGTTGTATTAATCTATGAATCGGGCATTACTCTGCTAGTCATAACCATTGGCAATGTATCAGTAAAACCTATCATCTATATGTATTGTAGATTGTATATAATAAGAGACAAAAGACAAATACTAGTATACAAACATTTAGTAGGATACTGATATATGTTTAGACACGTATGTAAGATCGATTTAATTCGATAAAATATGTATTGGTAAAACAAGAAAATACGAACGAATTTATAATTTACGAATGAAATGATTTTGACCCATTTAACGAATTAAGTAAGATAAATTATTAATATTATGATGAATATAAGACGTTATACGAATGAAATGATGTTGACTCATTGAAAGAATTATGAGAGGTAAATGACTTAAATTATGATAGATATAAAACATTATACGAATGATAAGCGGTGTCCTAATACATTTACTAAAGACGTAACAAGTTATCTGTTTCCCTGCAAAGGCCAAAAACCTTTTTAGTTTTCTTGAGCAAAAATGGAACGTATGTTTATTTCAAATAATCTACCATATTTGTAACAACATAACCATTGTTTTGCTGCAGCCAACACTGTGCTTGCCTTACAGGTCCAAGTTACCCCCTAGCGTGTGGTGTCTAAACCTCGTTTATTCCTCATTAAAAGTGATAATCTACAGATAAGGATATGGGATGACCTGCTTAAAGTGAATAGCAGGAACACCTGCAAAAATCAACCTTTTATGAATACTGTTCTTAGTCAATAAGACATTCTCCCTGAGCCACAGGTGTAAACAGTCACTTAGGTACTGTGTACATGTACCACGCAAATGTCATACGCTGAGTGAATCGCCCCAATCAGATTAGCCCAGGTTAATATGTGTGAAATGTTTGTAAATAGACCCTTTTCACTTGAAGCATTCTCTGAATGCTAGAATGCTTAAGATCGCAAGCAGTGGTGTCACTACTAAATTGTGGCATGATCCCCATTGAGTTTTGCCTCTGAGCACGCTGTGTGACAATGGTCAGGCATTAGTTACGAGTGAGCTTGGATAGAGACACACGTATTTACCTTACTAATGAGAGCACAGGTGCCACAAAGGGCTCACCTCTGCCTCTAGGTCAGCGCACCTTGATGATCAAGGAGTTGAAGGATGCAATTTTATGCAAGGGATGTTAGGGGTGAATTATAGATTATTTGATATATCTAACCTCATTTTTCTGATATTTCTGCACGTGACAGATCACTACACGCTTCGTTGTTTGCTTTACATAATGAGTTTACACAAAAGGGTTTGTGACCTCTACCACTCAGAAGAATAACAATTGATAGTAAATGCCAAATCGTAAAGTTTCACCTGTTCTTCCACTTATAGGTATAACGTTGTTTTCTATTTTAAGACATATTTGGGTATAGCAATCCCCCGCCTTATTTCATTGTATATTCTTTTCAATATCAAATTGTATAACCGCGTTTTATTGCTCCACAAACATAACTTGTATACAGTGTACATATGGCACACGTGATCAATTCTTTCTAAATGAAGTCATCCATGTTTCAACACAAATATGATATCAAAACTACTTTCAGTAATCATGAGTTAACCCACTGATGCTTAAGAGTTATTTTTGAAATTGTCGTCTGGGTCTTTGACATTTTTGATAATAACTCAGAAATAAAGAAT
>OZ012685.1:48054042-48059042 GCA_963942565.1 Maea johnstoni | reverse complement strand
GGTGAATAGCCCAAAAGTCGTGTTCTGCGCATAATGGCGCGCATGTTTCTTGGTATTATAAACGATATGAGAGCCTTCGTTGGTCTTTGTCTCCTAGTGACGTCACAGTTAGGTCAGATTCAAGACCCATGTCATAGCCAGGCCTTCATTAGTAATAGCGCAAATGATAATTGATCTCTCGCTACATATCCATTCTTTTACTCATCTAAGCTTTTGACATTAATATTGGTTTCATTTCATTTCAGTCAGGTCATCGACATCGCCATTCCAACGCGACAGACGTTTCATCTTCAAGAGATGCTAGCTCAAAAAACAATGGTCAAGAAAAATCTGACGACTATGATGTGCATTACAGCCAATGGTCAAGGTGGTCAAGATGTACGAGAAAGTGTAGACAGTTCCGCGAGAGGAAATGCATAGATAGTGACGTGTGCAGCGACAGTTTACTCAAAGAGCGGCGAAAATGCCACCGCCCGAAGAGTAACTGCAAAAAGCGCAGTCTTGGGAAGTCTCCAAAAGTACTAGAGGAGATTTTATACGAATTATTGTACAATGACTGGTCGGAATGGTCAGGGTGCCTACTTTCCTGCAAGCGGAGACGAGTGAGGACGTGCGCCTTGAAGCGATGGTGTAGGAATACAGTTCTTGTGGAGGAGAAGCGGTGCTCCGTCAGCGGAAGTTCCTGCGAGAAAGAAGGGCCCACAAAAGAGTCCGAGGATAACAACACAGAGGATAAGAGTGATCAAGGTAACCCATGTTGACCCTTTCATTTCTAAGCATGTGAGAATGTTGCCAGTGACTTGGGGTTAAGCAGTGGTTTTCGCCAATTTCCATCACTAGTTACAACTGGATTTGGATTTGGAATTTCGTTTTTCGTCACACTTACGCCAATTGTGGCTTATTCGTGACTAGCCAATTGTAAGTAGTGGAGGAAACCAGAGTACCCGGCGAAAACCACCGCCTAACCCCAAGTCACTGGCAACTTTCTCAAGTTACAACTGGCTAGTAACTACTAGGCAATATGGCAGAAAAAGTGACGAAAAACGAACGAAATTCCAAATGCAATGCTAAAGCTTCTTTCGTCCAAAGCACAAGCTTGCAATTCTGCATCATTTATCTTGATAGGCAAAATTAACCACCACCAGCCTAAGGGTTAACCGTTATTCTTATCTTTATTTACTTTGCCGCGATAGAAGAAATATATGCATTTAAAATTTAAAAGGTACAGCAAATAGAATTGCAAATTTTACAATTCAATATTTGACTCAATATAACGACGGGGAATTTATAATAGCGCATATGGGCAAAGCGCTATCATCGCTATCTTATTGTTCCCGCTATATTTAAGTGATTTACAGTATCTGTTTATCTCTCTATCTATCTGTCCGTCTCCATCGTTCCCTATCTATCTGTCTGCTGTCAACATTCGTATGAACGTATCTTTATATATATTTTACAAATATTATTGCAGAAAAAGATAAATCAGATGCTGTAAACTCAAACGTCAGCCCTGATATTGATAACTGTGGGGTGCGTGCGGCCGGTGGTTCGCTACGGATAGTTGGCGGCCACCAAGCTAGAAGAGGAAGTTGGCCTTGGCAGGTATGTAGGTATAGAAATCTGCTTTGCGAGAAGTATGAAGTATTTTATAAAGATGTATATAGAAATCTGCTTAATAGAAGTATTTGGCGTCCCCAACTTGAATTTCTTTTTATTGGACTATCAATAGTATGAAAAATAAGATGTCATCCAAATCATTGTTGGGACAACTGTCATCTTTTGTTATTTGGTTTCGAATATGGCCACTGTTCCAATTGAAAACGTGTATGAAAATAGGAAAGTTTCTTTTTATTGGACTGTCAATAGTATGAAAAAGAGAATGTCATCCAAACCAATGTATGGACAATCGTCATCTTTTGTTATTTGTTTTTATATATGGCTACTTATCCAATGGGTTACCTATATGAAGTAGGAAGTCCTCCAAATCAGTGTATGGACAATTGTCATCTTTTGTTATTTATTTTTATATATGACTACTTATCCAATGGTTAACCTATATGAAAGTAGGAAGTCCTCCAAATCAGTGTATGGACAATTGTCATCTTTTCTTTAATGATTGCGTATGGTGCCAAGTCTTCTTAACCAGTGTACAGACATTTAATTCCTGCACCAGTCGACCGGACGTCTGTCAGTGACTAGTTGTACAAACAACCATGAATGACATGTCAAGAGAATAAGCCAAGCACATCAATGGCCCACATAGCTTGCAAATCAAAGCTACGCTCAGTTGTGAGATCATACATGCATCAATGCCAAGGATAAATGGGTGGAAATCGGACGTGCGGTCGTGTATTTTGCCCGGGCTGCACCCACACATTTAGTGCAGGAATTAAATGTCGGCACTGTATGTGAAATCGACATCTTTACTTATTTTCCATGTATGGCCACTTTTCAAATTACCGCTTTCACAATCACATTTAGAAGCTACGAATGGTCCAATATACGAGTAAATGCATTGATATCAAAGCCATATTTTGAGAGATTAATATTTGGCTGAAAGTTGACATTCCTCTTGTTTTATAAGTGTCTTTCTGTATATATTATTTTTTGATGAGTAATGTTATAGCTTGACATTCCATATGTGCATTTCATATACTAATAGGTTAATTGAGCTGGTGAAGGTACAGTGCCAACATTTAATTCCTGTACTAAATACCTCGACTACCCGGGCATAATTCACGACCGCACGACCGATTGCCACCCAGTTTCCTGGGCATGGATGCATGGATGACTTCATAACATCTCATCGTAGCTTCGATACGCAAACAACGTGGGTCATTGATGTGCTTGGCTTAATTTTGACATCATATCCATGGGATTTTGTACAACCATGCATTCACAGAAGTCCGGTCGACTGGTGCAGGAATTAAATGTATGTACTGTAAATCATGGAATGGGTTGGAGCAATGCTGAGGCTACTTTTGTCGAAGGCACTAGGACGCAATGATTTTTGAAAACCATCTAAACCCTATCATGTTGGTACTCATTGGAAAGCCCTTGCTGAGTACTCTCAGATGAGTGCCAGGGTTTCAGTCATTTTAAGGGTGTTTTGCATCATTGTGTGATGGTCAAGTTAGCCAGCAGCAGCATAATGGTTAATCTTTGAAAGGGAATTTGTAGTTTTTGATTGAAGACGCGTGTATTCTTTAAAAACCTTTTGGATTTAATTCACAAATACTTGCATATCTATTTGCTGATAATTTTTATTTTTTCCGCTAGGTGGCAGTGATGACGCGGCGAAGAGAGCAGTATTGTGGTGGCGCATTAATCGCTCCGCAGTGGGTGTTAACGGCGGCGCACTGCGTCCGCCGGAAGGGCAAGCGCCGTCGCGTAGTAGTCCGCATTGGGGAGCACGACTTCATGGAATCTGAGGGCACCGAACAGGATATAAGGGTGGTCCAGGATTACGTGCACCCGGACTTCAATAAGGAGACCATCGACTCGGATATTGCGCTCCTTCGTTTAAAAACCCCGGTCAGACTGAGCAAGTATGTCTCCATTGCCTGTGTACCGGACGCGGGCAGTGTCTTGCCTAACGATACGCTTTGCTATGCCATCGGATGGGGTAAGATGAAAAACTCGCACATTTTTGGTACGGATATCCTCCGCGAGGCGGAAGTACCCATGGTGGAGAGAGAAGAATGTGAAAGTGCCTTTGACTATAAGATCACCTCCAATCAAATGTGTGCGGGGTATAAAGAGGGTGGTATTGATACGTGTGCGGGTGACAGCGGGGGTCCACTCCTTTGCCCGGTCCAAGTCAACGATACCACTCGCTGGTACGTCTATGGGGTGACCAGTTTTGGGGAGGGGTGCGGCGTGAAAGGAAAATACGGTATTTACAGCAAAGTTGCAAACTTTTCGGATTGGATCAGAAATGTTACGAAGAATCACTAGCAGAATGTGCATTGCATGTTGAACATAAACCAAGTCCACATTGATAAAGAGATATCCCATTCTGAAGTTGATATCACAATGGTTGCATCCAAAGGATATGCATTGCATTGCATATGCATTGCATGCAGAACATGAACCAAGTCCACACCGTTTGATGCAGAGATATTCCATTATGGATTTGATATCACTATGATTGCGCCCGAACTATGCATCTGACACGAAAAGACATGAACAGACATGCATGTTGCATGGAAGTATTTCCATGCAGAGTAAAAGTCATGAATATGTACCTGAGAGAAAATGAAAGGAAAAACATTCAGTTACGTAACTTAACTATCTGGGAAAGTTCTACAGAAGGTTGTTTGAGAATAATTGACTTTTTATTACTCATCTCTAAGGTGAAGTACAGAGAAGGAGACAACAGCGAAAACTTGACAAACGCAATGCAGTGATTTGAGCGCTATGTGTATTGGGATTTAAGCAAACAAGACTTGAAAACTGGATTGAGTGAGTGCGTTGAAAAACCATATAGCGTTTGAACAAGACTTACTAAGGAAGCTGCAAGTTTAAGGACACTCATAAGACGAATCAGAAACGAAAAACTGAATACTTAAAAATACGATAAAATGATCAACAGTGAAAGTGTGGGGAAAAGAAGTCGGTGCAAAATGCATTTATGTATATATCACTTAGAATGTACGGAGTAAATAAAAGGTTGGTGTTACAAATATATATATATATATATATATATATATATATATATATATATATATATATATATATATATATATATATATATATATATATATAAATAAATTTATATATATATATATATATATATATATATATATATATATATATATATATATATATATATATATATATATATATATATATATATATATATAAATATATATATATATATATATATATATATATATATATATATATATATATATATATATATATATATATATATGTATATATAATTGTTGCCTAGTTGTTTAACGTGGCAGTCCAATATTTGCTTCTAATAACTAAAA
>OZ012685.1:47978184-48053842 GCA_963942565.1 Maea johnstoni | reverse complement strand
GATTCGTATACTGTAGATACGTAAAAAATTGCGTTAGTTAAATTTTCGCGTTTTTTCTGCGCTTAGTCTCGGAAGCAAAGATGAAATTCGTAATGATTAGTGTTGCCACTTTAAGTGTATAGCTGGCACTCTATGTTGTGGCCAATTCGCAAAGTTAAAAAACGCAAAAATCGATTTTCTGTAAGTTCGCAAAATTTACTCCACACAATCTTTTGTGAATCTACAGTACTACGTTGGCCATTGATGTAATTGGCTTATCTTTTTTTACATGTTGTCCATGGGTGTTTGTACAGCCAGGGCCTGGCAAACGTCCGTTCGACTGGTGCAGGAATTCAACGACTGTACTGTAGCTTACGTTTCTCTGTGATGCATTTCTTAAAATAAAGTAGTGGCATCTTTATGAAGGCAGTGAGACATTTGCATGTTAATGGTTTTGTTATGATCAAGGGAAATGAAATATAATTTCATTCCATATAGTTAGAATATGCATTTAACTTCAAAATACCCAAACTAATAAAGGGTCAATTACGGTTAATGATACACCCAACTTACTTTGATTTGCGATATGAAAATTACAAAACCGAGTGACAAGATATGTGTAAACTTCAAGCACAAGTTTTGGCAAATGGATCGTTTTTTTTGTGAATCGGGTATATGCTAATAACATAAACAAAAGGAAATACCCCTAACAAATGGGTACACGAATAACATAATTATTTGGATTGAGCAATTCTGGGTTAACTTTGAAAGCTAGAAAAACAAAACAAAACATTGTAAATCAACCAATACAACATGTGAACTATAATAATAAGATGACCTGTGAAATCTTTTAGATTTTCAGAGCATCTGATAAATTATTATAAGAACGCTCGTTAGACTTTGGAATTTCGTTTTTTCGTCACATTTATGCCACATTGTGGCTAATTCGCGACTAGCAAGGTAACCAGAGTACCCGGCGAAAACAACCGCCTAACCCCAAGTCAGTGGCAACCTTCTTACATGCCAGGCCGGGATTCGAACACACCCCTCGTTAGACTGGAATTCCGTAACATAAAGAGAAAAGGTATCTAGTTAGTGTGAATAGGACATGTTTTTGAACATGAACGTGAAATACAGTACTACCTTATAAGGCATCTCCTGTAACGTACAGTACCGACATTTAATTCCTGCACTATATACTTCGGCAGCCCGGGCATAATATACAACCGCATGTCCGGTTGCCACAAAAGTTCCTGGCTATAGATGAATGGATGACATCACAACTTAAGTAACTTTGATTCACAAAGCTACATGTATCGATATCTGAGACATTGATATATCTGGATTTTTTTACCCATGGGTGTTTGTACAACCAGGCACTGGCAGACGTTCGGTCGACTGGTGCAGGAATTAAACATCTGCACTGTATAGGGCTCAAGCCATAGATCTGAAATACCAAACTTGATGCGTCTACAAATACCCACAAAACTTGGTCACATGCCATATCCATTCAAAACACACACAGGGCTTTAAGTTAAAGTGTTAATGGAACTATTTCATCATTGCTTTGACCAGCAAAGCATCCAATGCGATATCAGCGTACTCTTCAAATGAGTGGACTTATCTACTAATCGCAGCAAATTGCATTAATACTTTTATTGATACAATGTACTTCTTCGGTCATATAAGGTGTGGCATAACAATAAAGTACAGACATTTAATTCCTGCACCAGTCGACCGGACGTCTGCCAGTACCTGGTTGTACAAACACCCATGGATAAAATGTCAAGATATAAACCAAGCACACCAATGACCCATGTAGCTTGTGCATCAAAGCTACGTTCAGAGGTCTGGATGTGTGGTCGCATCCATGCCCAGGAAACTGAGTGGCAATCGGGTGTGCGGTCGTGTTTTATGCCTGGGCTGCCCGCACATTTAGTGCAGGAATTAAATGATGGCACTGTATGTTCAGGTATTCTGTATTTGGTGGTTCCTATTGTACCCAAATGTAAACCTCTACAGTACCGATATTTAATTCCTGCACCAGTCGACCGGACGTCTGTCAGTACCTGGTTTTACAATCACCCATAGATAGCATGTCACGAAATAAGCCAAGTACTACTATGTTCAGTTGTGAGATTATCCATTCCCAGGAAACCTGGTGGCAATCGGTGGTGCGGTCATGTATGATACCCGGGGTGTCCACGCATTTAGTGCAGCAATGAAATGTGGGCACTGTACAGTGCCGCCATTTGATTCCTGCACTAATTGCGTGGGCAGCCCAGGCATAACATTCGACCGCAAATCCGATTGCCACCCAGTTCTCTGGGCATGGATGTGACCTCAGTCCCTGACCTCACATCTGGACGTAGCTTTGATTCGCAAGCTACGTCATGGGTAACTGATGTGCTTACCTTATTGTTTAAACATATTATACACTGGTGTCTGTACAACCTGGCAATGGCAGACGTCTGGTCGACTGGTGCAGGAATTGAATGTCTGTACTGTAGTTTGTTTGAGGATAAGAAACAAAATTGTGGGGAACCTCCCCTGACCATCTCCTTGTAATTTTGATATAGTGGAAATGACACAGTAAAAACGTATTTAGTATATCAAACATGTCTTTAAATCACATGCAGAGAGTTCAGTTGGGACTAAACAATAGAAACTTTAGTTGCAGTTGTACTACATAGACTGGTTTTGACTATCACAAGAAATGTTTTAAGTGCAGCGACTAGAATATCTAATGGTGAATAATATAATTCTATCACCATATGCACGTGGTACTTCCCACAAGGACACCTGTCTCGTTAAGCTCTCGCGAGACCGGAAGTTTGATTATTTTGTAACGTGGCATAGCACACGTGACAGGAGATATCCTCTTCTGCAGAGGCACAGTGAATACATTCTTAACCCTTTCAATGCTGAGGCTTCTTTCATCCAAATGGCAATGATGCAACAATTTTTGAAAACAATCTTAACCGTGTCATGTGTTGGTACTCATCGGAAAGCTCTCGCCGAGTACTTTTAGATGAGTACCCACGTGCCAGGGTTTCAGTCATTTTTCAAGTTTTTTTTGCACCATTTTGTATTGGCCAAATTATCCATCAACAGCATAGAGTTAAATGCTTTACCATATAAGAGTGATAGACTGTCGATATAGTATAAACTATGCCTCCAAAGGTTAGGATATAGGCTATGCCTCCGAGGGGCAAGGTTTATCTTCTACCGTTCTGTCCCTCCAGAATATTCTGTCATTGAGGCAGACCAGAACACTCTCGTAAGTATGCGTTGAACTCTCGCGAGACCGGAAGCATGCTTATTTGAGCACGTGCCACACTGCAAGAGCGCTTTTGGGACACTCCAGCATGTCCTGCCAGTGATCCAGGCCCGGACCTGCTACCACGTGAAGACGCGACCCAACCGTGGCTTTACCAATCAGCTTCGTGAGTCCAAATCCCGTTTTCGAGCACATCATCACAACGATTCGCACGTGATCCATAGCAGTTCTCGAGGCACTGAAAACGAATTCCTCGTTGAAGATGGGTTCGCGAGATTTCTTTTGAGTCTTTGTTTTTTTCGTCTTTACAGCTTTGTCGTCTAGCAGAAGAGTCACTTTGACGAACACTCCCACCACTGTAAAATGAAAGGTAGAATTTGTTAGATACCAATTGAAATTTGGGGATATGCACGAAGTGGTCTAATTCTCAATATTGCAGAAAAATAAAAATGATAACGTCAAACATTTCATTATATATATATATATATATATATATATATATATATATATATATATATATATATGTGTGTGTGTGTATAAGCACAATTGCGTTATCCAAGTAAGCTCCCGTGTTTATATTTGCATTGGAGAATAACCTAGTACAATAAAGAAGTCATTCCAATTATATTCTTCATTAATGCAGAAATTATCGATATGTCGTTAGTCAGAAGACAACTTCACCACATGTATCAAGGGAAGGTAAAACCCAGTACCATCTGCAGTGGTGAGGCAAAAGGAACACGCAGTGCAGAGTGCATTAGTCCGCCGGGCCATTGGGGTGTCCCAATGATTATTTGGCGTGTATCGCACGAGGGGAGGGGGAAATGCTGTTCCAAAGGGCGGGAGGGTGGGAAATGCTGTAGTTAGCGAGGGGGCACACCAAAGTCTCTCCACAACCACAGTGAATAGCTGCCTCGTGCTACAGCAGCGGGAAACAAACAGCACTGATTGGTGTAGCCAGTATGCACGAGCGGCCGCTGTGTGTGCTAACCTGAACACTGTGGAGCTAGCGAGCGCCCACGTCAATGCCAACCATCATGGCTGCACAGGCTGTGTTCAGAAGATGCAACAAGGCAACAGTGTTGCCCTGTGTGCACCTAAGAGCTGCCGTTCCGCTACCCAATGCTGCGGAATGCACCCCATTCCTCAAAAATGCATTATACCGCTCAGCCATGGGGGTATCGCAATCAACTATTTGGCGTGTATTGCTTGGAATTTTCATTGGTAAGACACAGCGAGCAGTCGGCGCACAATGCATTAGACCACTCGGCCATTGGGGGTATCCCAGTGATAATTTGGCGTATATCGCTTGGAATAGTAGTATTAGTAGTTTATGTATTGGCCATGTCAAAACATGAAAAGTACGATTACATCAAGAATATAAGTAGAAATATCCAATACCCGTACTACAAAATATACAAAATTTTTAAAGAACAGACAGAACACATTACAATTTTAGACAGAAGGCAAAGGAAAGCCACTTGAAGGCTATAGACGACACTGTATTCATATAATCAAGATCCGTTTAAGGTTAACCTTTATGCTGCTGGTGGCTAATTTGGCAAATAAAAATGATGCAAAAAAACTAAAAATGACTGAAATCCTGGAAAATGGATACTCATCTGAGAGTGCTCGACGAGAGCTATCCAATGAGTATTAACATGACAGGGTTTAGAAGGTTTCCAAAAGTCTTAGCATCCTTGTGCTTTGGACAAAAGGAGCCTTAGCATTGGAGGGAGTAAGGGGTCTGTTACCGCTAGATCTAATGTTTCACATCGGTAACACACAGAGAGCAGCCAATGTATCGTACATTAGACCGCATGGCCATTGGGGATACCCCAATGATGATTTGGCGTGTATCACCTTGCGTGTGCATTGGTAAGACACAGTATTTGGCGTACAATACATTAGTCCGCGCAGTCATGGGGGTGTCCCACTGACAATTTGGTGTGCATCGTCTGGAATGGTGACTGGTAAGGTAAAGCAAACAACCTGTGCATTGGTAAGACACAGTGAGTAGTTGGCGTACAATACATTAGTCCGCGCAGTCATGGGGGTGTCCCACTGACAATTTGGTGTGTATCGTCTGGAATGGTGACTGGTAAGGTAAAGCAAACAACCAGTGCATTGGTAAGACACAGTGAGTAGTTGGAATATAATACATTAGTCCGCGCAGTCATGGGGGTGTCCCACTGACAATTTGGTGTGTACCGTCTGGAATGGTGACTGGTATGGTAAAGCAAACAACCAGTGCATTGGTAAGACACAGTGAGTAATTGGCGTACAATACATTAGTCCGCGCAGTCATGGGGGTGTCCCACTGAGAATTTGGTGTGTATCGTCTGGAATGGTGACTGGTAAGGTAAAGCAAACAACCAGTGCATTGGTAAGACACAGTGAGTAGTTGGCATATAATACATTAGTCCGCGCAGTCATGGGGGTGTCCCACTGACGATTTGGTGTGTATCGTCTGGAATGGTGACTGGTATGATAAAGCAAACAACCAGTGCACCATACACTCGACCAATCGACCATGGGGGTATCTCAATTTGGCATATAACGTTTGCAATATCATTGGTAAGACACAGCAAGCAGTCAATGCAAAAATGCATTAGCCATGGGTGTATCCCAATGATAATTTGGCGTGTATCACTCGGGATGTTCTTTGGTGAGACACAGCGGGCAGTCAGAGCACAATGCATTAGACTGCTCAGTCATGGGGGTATCCCAATAATGATTTGGCGTGTATGGCCAGGACCGTACCTGGAGCACGTAGGCTCTAGGTAAGCCAGGTGCTTACCCCGGCCCGCGAGAGACACAACTACGAGAAGTCGCTGACTCATCTACGAGATATGTTGCCACTGGTGCCCTATCAAACCTGCTATACACTAAGCAATGTGATCAAGAAAATATATACACACACATATTATATACACACACACACACACACACACACACACACATATATATATATATATATATATATATATATATATATATATATATATATATATATATATATATATATATATATATGAATATATATATATATATATATATATATATATATATATATATATATATATATATATATATATATACATATATGTATATACATATATATATATATATATATATATATATATATATATATATATATATATATATATATATATATATATATATATATATATATATATATATATATATATATATATATACACACACACACATGTATATATATATATATATATATATATATATATATATATATATATATATATATATATATATATATATATATATATATATATATATATATATAATTATATATATATTTATATATGCACATATATATTCCACTGTACCGCAAGTAAATGGGTTTATTTTGTCGCAATTTATTAGTTTATCTTTACTGAATTGGTGTATCGTATTCCATGCATTGCCATAGTCAATAAACATGCACATACATTGAGCTGCCACAGGTAAGGTCAAGGTCACCAATGATGTAAGGTCACCATAATGTTACTGGGATGTAAAACTTGGAAAACAAGGATACACTAGTAATAACTGACGTCTGAGAGGTTCTATACAATAAGATACAATTAACCCTTATGCTGCTGATAGCTAATTTGGCCAATACAAAACAAGTACGGTTGTAGATGCAAAGCATCAATAGTCAAAAGGCGGGGCCAAGTTATTTATGAACTTGTCAGGGAACCGGATGTATAAAGAACATTAACATTATAGAGAAAAATAATTTATAATGACTAGATTTGTATCATTTTTGTAGAAATGAAACAAATATCGGAATTCTAGGCGCAAGCTGGAGACTTCGAAATCTCTTGGGTGCGAAGCTACTTGGGTACGCATCAGTTTGGTTACGAACCAGCTCGGTTACGAAGTCTCCTGATTTCATTCTATAAACACAGTAGACTACTGGCAGTCCTATAAGCCGCTTCACGCCAACAATAGATGGTGGGCGATACCAGTCCCTAATCCGTGACGTGATTGTGAGACTGGCGCTAGTCTATACACACAGTCATTTTTTTCTTAGTAATTTTCCTTCCTATACTGAAAAATATACTTTATGTCCGCTTAAAATATTTTATATATTTGAAAACTTCATGCTAAATTAAAATAAGGAAGGCACGATTTTCCGCGGCAAAGGCAACATTTATAGTATAACCAATCAGAATAGAGAATTATATTCAGTCCGGCCTCAGGATTTAGATCACGTGACGTCTGCCCATGTACATCTCAAAACACCTTCCCAGATAGGCGGGCCTGATGGCCCCGCCAATGATGCAAAAAATCACCGAAACCTTAGCACATGGGTACTCATCTAAGAGTTCTCAGTGAGAGCCATCCACACGACTGGGTTTAGATGGTTTTCAAAAGTGTTTGCGTTAATGTGATTTGGAAAAACGTAGCCTCAGCATTGGTAGAGTCAAGTGACCGTTGTTACTGTAACCGTTTATAGTACTGAAATTTGAACACTAATTGGGGACAGGGGTATAAGTGTTACTCTTTAGAGGTGTGCAGATCCAACAGGTTTTCAACAGCACAGCAAGTATATGGGACCTGGTAGAGCTCATATGTATTAACCTTTGGAGATTCCATTGTACTTGCATTTGAAACAAGCTACAGTACAGGCACTTAATTCCTGCACCAGTCGACCGGACGTCTGTCAATGCATGATTGTACAAAAACCTATGGGTATGATGTCAAAAATTAGGCCAAGCACATCAATGACCCACGTTGTTTGCGTATCGAGGCTACGGTGAGATGTGATGAGGTCATCCATGCATCCATACCCAGGAAACTGTATGGCAATCGGTCGTGCGGTCGTGAATTATGCTCAGGTTGCCCAGGCATTTAGTACAGGAATTAAATGTTGGCACTGTAAGAACCTTTCTGTTGGGTGCATACGCTATGCATAGAAGACAACAACCCAAAAGGTTCGTTACTCATAAGGAATTCCGAAATAGCCAATATGGGCAGTTTTCCAATGTTAGGAGATAAAATGGTACAAGAATGTTATTGTGAATTGAATTTCGTTTTAGGTCACAATTTAAATACCCGAGTTTCCCACCATGACGCCGGAGAGAGCGATTCTAGGAAAGAGATAATTGCTAGAGCTGTCTGTCTACATGTAAGCTACTTAGAATTGCCCCCTGGTCACTTGACCTTTAAAATTAGGGGCCATGCGGTCACCTGATTCACTTTACGAATACAGGCAACTCTGCTTAATCCGGACTCGTGTAATCCGGATTTTCGCCTAAACCGGACAGATTGGAAGGTCCCGGGCCCTTCCTATACATATAATTCCTTTACATTACGCATAATCCGGATTTTGCCTAATCCGGACAGAAATTAAGGGTCCACATCAGTCCGGGTTAAGCCGAGTTACTTTATACAAACTTTCTTTATACTACAATAAGGTAACAGGGAAATAATAAAACATCAACATAAACTTCTAAGGTATAGCATGGTACACCTATAAGATAACTACTAACATGTATATTCGCATCAACAAAATCCTATAGAGATGGAGGCATTTCATGACAACTAATTCGTTAGTAGAACCTTGAGATGCCAGCGAATTAACCTATTTGTACCTGAAGCGTGGAATAATTATAACAATATCTTGATAACTAAGCACCATTATAAGAAATATTTGACTGAAAGTTGTTGCTGCTAAAAAGTTAAATATTCTTTTTAAAAGTAATTTTCAAATTTTAATTGAAGTGATGAGTCATGTTCTGAATTGTCAGATTATGTATTTTCTCCGGGTTTCAAGGAGTTAAACGTGACAGCAAGGTCAAAGGTCAAATAAATAGATGATAATAACCTTGCGAGAGTTCATGGAAAGAGACCCGTAAGTCTCGCCCGGGGCCGAGCATACTTAATACATCACGGGCCCTGACAGATCGCTGCCTAAGACATGCTGGAACCAGACCAACTTCCCACCTAACCCCCTACTTAAGCTACTAATTAGCAAGCTGCTGTGCTCCCCCAGGGGGGTCAAAGCATCTGCAGACGATTTTAGCAGGGTTCGAAAATATTTTGAATTGTTTTATGAGACTTTTTTGAGTAAAGATACTTAGGGCCCTAGTATGTTAGAATAAATGGTAGGCTCGTTACAAAGATATTTAGTAACCCTTCCATTGCTGAGGCTACTTTCGTCCATTGCTTAAGGACGCCAAGATTTATGAAAACCATCTGAACCCTGTCGTGTTGGTATTCATTAGAGAGCTCTCGCTGAGTATTCTTAGATGAGCACTCATGTGCAAGGGTTTCAGTCTTTTTTTTAGGTTTTTAAAATCATTTTGTATTGACCAAATTAGCCACCACCAGCAGCAAGAGGGTTAGAATAATTAGCCGGGCTGGTTAACAGGTATACTCATTAACAGTTTTAGATTATTCTCCTTTTCGTATTGAATTGTGAAAAACATGCATACAGGTATCTCAGTATTTGAAAGGAAATTGATCATGATTTTGTTAAAGTATGAATAAAGGTATTCGGTTTATAGTCTTGTATCCACCGAAGTGCTCACACGACCTTCCTCCCCTAGCAGGCACTGTACATACAGAAACCATTTCAATCCCCCGGGGGATATTCCAGAGCAACTGGCAGCATATAGCGCACACACTCTAAGCATTGCCTTATTTATGCTAGGTACCCATTTTGCAGCTGGGTAGACTGAAGCAATATGGAATAAACTGTTTTGCCCAAGAACGACCAAAGTGCCCGGAGTGGCCGGGAATCGAACCAGCGACCCTCTGATTACTAGTCCGACACCCAACCAACTGAGCTACTTTGTCCCCATACTCTCTGGTTCAAGCATATTCCTGATATTCATTAATGCCAAAAAGTTACAAATTCTTCTCTTATCCATATTAAATTATGAAATACATGTCAGTATTTTCAATAAATTATAATCTTGTTAAAGTATGAATACTTGGTTGGTTACCAATTATATTCCTGACACTTATTAAGACCTGTTTCAAAGTGTTATCTTTTTCGTGTTGCATTATGTAATATATGCTTATGTCAGTTTTCCAAAGGAAATTGATTATACTTCTGATGAAATAAGAAGACTTTTTGGGCCTTTTGATGTTTTTGTTTCCTGTTTACTGCAGTGAAATGCAGGCCTATTACTCAATGTAGTCAACTTCCACCGAATTAATGTAATTTAGTAAACGTATGTAGTGTATTTTTATTGACCACAATCTGAAGTCGTGAAATATATAATACAACAAATTATTACTGGAGAAAACAAAAAACAAATTAACTAATACAAATATCCTAATTCTAGGTATGCGTACATACTCCGTTATACAGACAACTCTGCTTAATCCGGACTGATGTGGACCCTTAATCTCTGTCCGGATTAGGCAAAATCCGGATTATGCGTATAGGAATTATGTGTATAGGAAGGCCCCGGGACCTTCCAATCTGTCCGGTTTAGACAAAAATCCGGATTACACATGTCCGGATTAAGCGAAGTTGCCTGTAGTGGTAATCCTAGAGAGTGTGAAGGTTACATTGATATTCATCCTTAAAGGGTGTTTGGACATGCTAAGCCAGTATCAAGGAGAGCACTCCGGGAGTAAGAACTTTAATTTATGTGCTAGGAAAGACAGTGTATGTATGTATCTTTATTGACAGTAAATTGTAATACATGGTTGGTGAGTTGTCATTGCCAAATTAGTGATAATCACATCACTGCGACTGCCCTTACGAGGTACACAATCTAACCCATGCACATCCATAGCTACTCTCCATTAGAACTGTAGACTGTGACAAACACATCTTATGCAAAGGACCTGATGATTTTTACATTTTTACAAATTTTGAATTGAAAGGTTTTGCTGTGCTGCGTATTTAATTTTAGGGCAATACGTTCACCAGAAATCCTGGTAACTGAGGGCTAGACATGTACTTCCCCTGAGGGTATTATTAAAAATTGACAAAAATCTGTTTTCCATTAGAGTGAATTGGAAAAGATGATACTTTCATATTATTTTCCTACATAAGCTTGTAGCAAGGCAGAGTTGTACAGGTGGCAATGGTTAAGGTTTACTTTAGGCGATGGGATTCCTATGTGAAACAGGTGCAATTTTGGCACACAAGCTTGGGACATAACTCACTCGTGGATCCTGATCGGAACTGGACTAGCTCCTAGTGGAGGGGACAGTGGTTAACCTTTCCAATGCTGAGGCTACCATTGTCCAAAGCACAAGGACGCAAAGTCTTTTTAAAAGCATTTAAACCCTGTCATGTTGGTATCCATTGGGTAGCTCTAGCCGAGTACCCTCAGATGAGTACCCACTTGCCAGGGTTACAGTCATTTTTCAGTTTTTGCGCCAATTTGAATCATTCAAAATTAGCCACCAGCAGCATAAGGGTTAAGGTTTACTATAGGCTATGGGATTCCTTAGCGAATCAGGTGCAGTTTTGGCACACAAGCAATTGACTATCAAAGATTGGCACTTTGCCGCCCAGATTTTTGCTACATGTACCTGCTGCATGTTGTTCGAGGAGTATTACTTATTTAGAGCAAACCTCATATCACTGTACATGACCCTGACCCAGCTTCGCATTTGACCTTCCATTCCAAGGTCATCGCTTGGTTTTGTAAGTAGTACATGTCACATTCGTGTCACTTTGTCACTTGTGTCCTATCTTTCTTTTTTATTTCGACAGGTTTCGATCTGCTATTACCCTAACCCTAAATCTAACACAAATCAGACCAAAAGTAAGAAAGATATTTGTAAAAACATTGTGAGATAGATCTCACAAAGCACCACTGCTTCAATGACCACTATGATTTTAGTTTTGGAGGTGATCTCACAATCCAGAGATAGAAGTATACACACACACACATACACACACACACACACACACACACATATATATATATATATATATATATATATATATATATATATATATATATATATATATATATATATATATATATATATATATATATATATATATATATATATATATATACATATATATATATATATATACATATATATATATATATATATATATATATATATATATATATATATATATATATATATATATATATATATATATATTATATATATATATATATATATATTATACATATATATATATATATATATATATATATATATATACATATATATATATATATATATATATATATATATATATATATATATATATATATATATATATATATATATATATATATATATATATATATATATATATATATATATATTATATATATACTAATATATATATTTATATACGTGTGTATATATGTGTGTGTGTGTACTTCTATCTCTGGATATATATAAATATATATATATATATATATATATATATATATATATATATATATATATATATATATATATATATATATATATATATATATATATATATATATATATATATATATATTATATTATATGTATATATATATATATATATATATATATAAATATATATATATATATATATATATATATATATATATATATATATATATATATATATATATATATATATATGTATATATATTATATAACTACATCAACTGCATCACATATCTATTACATATTCCTTTATTAGCTTAAGTTCAGATGAGAGTAACCACGCAGGGTATAGCATAACAACTTGAACACACCTATTAACTGAGCATATATTAGATTTAAAGTTTTCTTGAGCCCACGATTCTACCCTTTAAAGGGCCTGTTCCACTCGCGTGGTTATTTTTTGAGAATGTCCATCATGACACGAGCGCGCAACACAAGCGGAGGAACTAAAAGTAGCATCGAACGACGCCACCTATTGAGTAAATAGTGAACTTGTTGAACAAACGTTGGCAAGATTAGTTTGGTTACTAGCTTCATTGATAGATGGCGCCACATGATCAAATATGTGACCGACAATCTCAATAATTACTTTTGGTTATAGTTTTACAAGAAATAAACACACTCCATTCTAGCAATTTGCATTTATTTTATACTACATAAAATATTGTTTTACTTGCATACTACTGACATAAAAGTTGAGGATGAAGCAAAAGTAAAATCTAAACGTACTTGAGAAGAGACATTGTTGGCTTTAAACAGTTCTTTAAAATAGTTTTAGCGATGGGATGCTTTATAAAAAAACACCAGAATGGTTACGATTTCAACGTGCTCGAATAAAAAGATATCTTAGCTGCAAAAACACGCACATGGAATTCTTTAGTACTTCCCTATTGGTTCGGACACCAAAGATTGCCTGTGTGTTCCATTATGAATCTCATGCATATTGTGAAAACATTCTGTTTATCAACTTATATGTGCGGATATCATCTTAATTCTTAAATCAATTGAGTATAAACATTACCTCTCTGTGGAAAGGACATTGCTTGAGGAAAAGTTGATGCGATTCATGAACTTTACTTCTTTCTTCAAATAATAATAATTCTTTTTGTGTGTGTTAGTATTATTTAATTTGTGCGCTCCAATTGCACCCCGTTTTGTTTATAACAATGTAACGCTATTCTTATTTGTTCTTTTTATGTTTATTTATGTTGAATTGAAAATATGTATTTTCGTATGATTTTGTACCATCGTACAGTCAATAAAGCATACAACAATACAATATATACTTCTTTCTTCAAATAATAATAATTGTAATTCCTTTGATGTTTTTGAAAATTGTCTAACACTTCCTATTTTTACAATGCCCATTGCAGAACCATTGGATCGCCTTTGACTACCGGTACATAAAAGATGCCCAAATATCCTTGTTTGAAGGGTACATTGCACATAGAGCTTTTCCGTGGCAAAGTAAAGTTTGGTGTGTACGACTGACAAAAGATGGCGTTACTATATGACCAAAATGTAACCAACATCTCTATCAAAACACTTTGAACATATTTTAACTGACAGGAATATCTTGCGGTGACAATTCGAAAGAGGGGTGTCCCTCCTTAAACGTTTACCTTGTTTTATGGAGGACTAATGAATAAAAACATAAAGTTTTCTCGATACATTATAATTGCGAAATATGGAATAACAACGAGAATTAAACATTGGCGTTTCGACCATGTTCGCTAACTCAAATTTGAGGTCAAGGCGTATTTCTGTGAAAACGACAGACAGAGGATCGTTCAGAGCTTCTGCATTCAGCTACCAACATTGCGATACAGTAATTCATTCTAATAGATGGCACTTGATGTGTCATATCGATAGAATTTCCATATATATATATATATATATATATATATATATATATATATATATATATATATATATATATATATATATATATATATATATATATATATATATATATATATATATATATATATATATATATATATATATATATATATATATATATATATATATATATATATATATGTATATGTACATACATACATACATTTATACCAGGTACCATGTTACTATTATGAGGTCGGTCAATTTACACCATACTCACTAGGAGGCGTTACAGGGCTCCATTGGAATTTAATAAAAACAATACTTATTCTAATATAAAAAAGTCAGGTCACATGATGCAATCGATAGGTTATTGATCTACAGTGCGCCACTGATTTGTCAACTGAGAAAGTAAAAATCTACTTCTCAGGGACTCAGTTCCCTGTCTATAGTGTGTGTTGTGCATAAAGCTTGGTCGGCAGGAAGATGGTCAGTTACCATAAGTCGCTCAAGGACGAATAAATAATGGTCATCCTAGTACAGAACAGCTAAGGAAATGCCACCTTTCAAAATAGTCCGCCGACCGTTCCTACACAACTCCCACTTATTCCTATTTATATCTAACATTAAGGCTCTTGTTCTGGGCCGGTAGGTATTCTGTATAGAGCCCTTGGGTGAACGCCAGACCCTTCTATCCGATGCCCCAGGCCGATGGGGGAGAGAAAAAGGGGAACAAAGAAGACGTAGGCTCGGCAGGGGGGCAGGGGAGAGGGGGGGGGGGGGGATCGGGAAGATGATAATAGCGGAAAAGGGAATTCAAGGAATTTTGAAATACCCACTTCCAAAAATCAAACTCGCTAAGAATAGATATGTAAGCGCTCCCATCAAATACCATCTACTACAATTATCTGCTAGTTATTTTTTCTGAGGAATTTCAAAACGATTTAGAAATCCATAATGGTTTAAGAATTACTAATACTAATACTTAATTATCCTAAGAATCTAGCTTGCCCCTACTCTTCCACTCCATATACTGACAGAGTACATGTATATACAGTGGAACCTGTCAAAATGAACACCTGCGTACATTGAACAATGTCCCGGCACACTCCCATTGAAAATCAATGGGAGGCTACCTGGATACATTGAACACCTGTCTACCTTGAACATTGAACACCAAATTTGTTCCCGCAGGCCACATTCAACCTGTCTACTTTGAACATTCTGCACTGATTTGAAACTTTTCACTAAAAATGAGGACAGATGAGATACATAAGATTAACTGTTTTGTTAAGTGATATTTTTCAAATGCTGAACATGTAAAGTTTTTAACTATATGAAGAAAGTGAGGTAAAGACATAGTATATTTTGCAATGAAATGATCATGTTTCTCTAATTACCCTTGATTTTGTTTCTCTTTCACCCGACCTCCAATTACTCAGAACCTGGATACATTGAAGACCTGCGTACATTGAACACCTTTTCATTTCCCATGAGTGTTCAATGTAGACAGGTTCCACTGTAGTATTCCATTCAACATGGAGAAGCCAAATAAAAAAAAACATGAAAGATGGCACGGATGTCATGCTTCCCAGGTTGGAAAAGTCTCACTAAACCCTTCCAATGCATAGACTACTTTCATCCAAATCACTTGGATGAATAAAGTGTCGACATTTTATTCCTGCACTAAATGCGTGGGCATGCAGGCCGAGCATAATACACGACCGCAGGTTCGATTGCAATCCAGTTTCTTGGTCATGGATGTATGAATGACCTCACAACTGAACGTAGCTTTGATTTGCAAGCTACGCGTGTCATTTATGTGCTTGGCTTATTCTTTACGTATTATCAATGGGTATTTGAACAACCAGACACTGTGGCAGACGTCCGGTCGACTGGTGCAGGAATTAAATGTCTGTACTGTGGAAACATGATCAACATGAGTGCCAAAGCACAAGAACGCAAAGATTTTTTGAAAACCGTGTAAACCCTGTCATGGTGGTATTCTTTGGATAGCTCTGAGTACCCATGTGTCAGGGTTTCAATTACTTTTCAGGAATTTTCCATGACCAAAGTAGCCATTAGCACCATAAGGTTTAACATGTTTGCATCTGTAGTCCACACATGGTTTAGCAACTTCGAACATAACTACTCAACGATAGAACTATTTGAAGAGCTAATGTTTGACTCAATTGTAACAGTTGTATCATTTCTCAGCTTTTTGCATCATTTTGCATTTGCAAAATTAGCAACACGCAGCATAACGGCTATAAGTAAGCATGAAGTGATGACGTTATTAGCAAAAATCGTTCTTTGTTATGATAAAATATTAAAGACAAAAGCGAAGTTGGGAAATATTTAAATGAGGAATATATCTCAGCTCCCGAGGAGTACTCTCAGATGAGTACCAATGTGACAGGATTCAGTCATTTTCCTTTTGTAATGGCCAAATTAGCCACCACCAGCATGTGTAAACCTTTCCAATGCTGAGGCTACTTACGTCCAAAGTGCAAAGATTTTTGAAAATCATCTGAACCCTGTCATGTCGGTATTAATTGGATAACCCTCACTGAGTCCACTCAGGTCAGTATACATGTGCCAGGGTTTATGTCATTTTTCAGGCCTTTGCATCATTTTGTAACTGCCAAATTAGCCACCAGCTATGTTGGTGCAGGTGTTAATTGCAGATTTTTTCCCGCTGTTTTTTCTGGAAAACCACAGAAAAAAATCAATTCTTTCTACTTTATTGTGAAAATAGTGGCGATCTTTTTTTTTCCAATCGTTTCCCAGAAAAAATAAATTATTTTCTGCTGTTCACACCCGCACCATCGTAACCAGCAGTATAAGGGTTAATACTTTTTTATAAGTGCTTACCTGTCCCCTCCATATCTGGCAAGATAAGGTCTTTGGCTTTAAGTACATTCACAACCAGGGTCCTCGTATCAGGGTTGAATGAGAGCGAGAAAAGCAACTCTCCGTTGTTGTCACTTCTCTGTTGAAAACAAAAAGAAATGATTAATAGTTGGTAAGATATTCTACAGTGCCAGCATTTAATTCCTGCACTAAAGGCAGCAGGGGCATAATACCGGGTACACGACCTCACACATGATTTTCTGTGGAAAACAAAAGAAAATGTTTGATTAATAGGTGGTGAAATATTCTACAGTGCCGGCATTTAATTCCTGCACTGATTGCAGCAGAAGTATGATACACGACCGCACGTCCAACTGCCACCCAGTTTCCTGGACATGGATGACCTCACTAATGAATGTTGCGTTGATTTGCAAGCTACGTGGGTCATTGTGTGCTTGGCCCATGTTTGTGCATGGGAGTTAGTTCAACCAGGCACTGGCATACGTCCGGTCGACTGGTGCAGGAATTAAATGTCTGTACTGTACCGCACTACAAAACACGTACTTGTTGTCAGACGAACCACAAATGAACAATATTTCAATTGGTTTACTCTCTTATTTCGAAGTACTTCTCGTTCTTGGTCTCATTTTCTGCAGAATTAACCCCTATTATGCTGAGGCTAAAGCACAAGGATTCAAAGATTTTCAAAAACCATCTAGACCCTTTCATGTTGGTACTCATTAGAAGGCTCACATAGTGTACTTTCAGATGAGATCCTATATGCCAAGGGTTTCAGTGATTTTGTCACATTTTTTGCGTCATTAAGTTATGGCAAAAATAGCCACCAGGAGCATGAGGGTTAATGCGAAGTCGTGGCTAGATATTCATCAATATTGAAGGAATCGGAAGTCACTGGCAACTTTCGTACAAGCCCGTGCATATATCTAACCAAGCTAGTTGTTATTTGCAACAGGGTATTACAATATGGTCACCGAATGTTTGATACGTGTTTCCACCTAGCAGCACGTGGCATGATCCATAAATTCTGGTCTGGTCATATGACGGCTGAACGCCTGAAGGATTTATCCCATCCTCACGTCAAAAGTGTTCGAGTGGCCTAGTGTTTATTCAGCGGTTCGGTTGATGATGGGTCGAGACCAAGCTTTTCAAAGTGAAGTGGTGATTGAAGCAGCTTTCTATATCCATAAATAAGAACCATAAATATGCTCCGAGTATAGCTAAGATATTTAGCAAGATCATAGAAACAGGGCGAGCACGAGCAGGCGATGCCATCATAAGAGATTTAATACAGGGGCGGAATGGATAAATATCTCACAGTTGTTATAAAGTTCAATGGGGCCCTAAATCTATAAGAGTATCCACTTATGTCATTCCCCGATACATTAGAACAAGCATTGTTCCGTGAATGAAAATCAAATTTGATATTTCTCAAGTGAGTTAAGCAAATTATACTTAATACAGGCAACTTTGCTTCATCCGGACATGTGTAATCCGGATTTTCGTCTAAACCGGACAAATTGGTAGGTCCCGGTCCCTTCCTATACACATAATTCTTATATGCATAATCCGGATTTTGGCTCATCCGGGCAGAAATTTAGGAGCCACATCAGTCCGGATTAAGCAGAGTTGCCTGTATATACAATGATTGCATTAAAATAAAATAAGTCATATTAAGACATATAGATTGTTCTATAAATAGATATGCTTACCTGATATGTTACATATCAAAGGTTTATCCGCTGAATATGTATTACTAAGCATGGGAATAGAACAGTTGTCTGAGACCGAACTTTCAGCTAGGGAACATGTGGTACTTACTAGAATACTTTACATGTGTTAAGTCTCCGCCGTTCCCTGATAATTGTTTTATGACTGTCTAGATCACTGAGCAGAGTGAGAGATCAAATATTTCAAAGCCATAGGTAAACTTGTACATGTCTGTGACTTTTTTCTTTTTTTTGAATTTCACCAATACATGACCGTTTCAAACATCTATTTTGAGTATAGAACGTTTTCAGATTTGCTCGATATTACGAGTATGCATATATATATATATATATATATATATATATATATATATATATATATATATATATATATATATATATATATATATATATAAATATATAAATAAATATATATATATATATATATATATATATATATATATATATATATATATATATATATATATATATATATATATATATATATATATACAGTATATATATATAGTTCAGTAATGCCGAGAGAAGAGTATACGAATTTTTCTCAGTCATATCTTATTTAAATCCGATAGAAATGTTTATACGATTTGAACGGAGAAAAAACTTGTTTTTCTTTATACCGTGTTGAATAATTCTCAACATGTGTGAAATTTGAAAATACCCAGTCTTTAAAAGTGGATATATATAGAAGCTCTATTTGAAAACACCGTGTCGTGTTTGAGTGTTTTTTTTACCCCAAACAACTTGCTGGGAGGGTATATTTAGGATACTGAGTAGCGGGTACATTTCTCATCAGAAAACCTTTTATGCAATATATACTTTGTTTTGGCTAAA
This sequence comes from Maea johnstoni, assembly GCA_963942565.1. Lineage (NCBI taxonomy): Eukaryota > Metazoa > Annelida > Polychaeta > Spionida > Magelonidae > Maea > Maea johnstoni. Next base: position 48,033,916 of record OZ012685.1, on the reverse strand, counting down.
TGGTTAGGTATAACCCGTGTAGAGGAGGAAACATAAAACTGATACCCTGAGCCACCTTAGTAGAATTTGGAATTTTGATGTTCGTCTCGTCGTTTTCAGTAGCTTGGGTCATATAGCGATGAGATAAAAACTCAGAACGGGGAGAAATTCCATTCTCTTCACGAATAGTTCCAGTTATGGCAGAAGGGCCATAGACAACCCTCCACAACACCCGGAAACCCGGAACCAGAAAGAAATTCCCTTCTTTTCAGGAATAGTTCCAAGGGGTCTTTCAGTTACGGCAGAAGGGCCATAGACAACCCTCCACAACACCCGGAAACCCAGAACCAGAAAGAAATTCCCTTCTCTTCAGGAATAGTTCTAAGGATTCTTTAAGTTGCAGAAGGACCATAGACAGCCCTCCACAACACCGCACATTTATATAGCGACCAGGCCAACCCGTGTATGGGATCCAGCGGAGATTCGATTCTATGATACCAGGAAGTCAGATTAGAATGAAAGACCACTTGGAACTATTCGTAAGAAGAGAAAGAACATTTATTTCCGTTTCCTATAGTCTGAGTCGGACCCAAGCTTGGCTGAATGTATTTTCCTCTTTTTTGTTACGTAAAGTTCGTATTTACTATCCAAACTTATGCGCGGAATTTTACAATGGGCACATTATGAGCAAAATCAACATTTTAATGAGTTGAGACAAAAAGTAGGTATGTACATACAGAAGTTAGTGTTCCTAAGAGGTTTGCAAAGTGTGGATGACAAACACGAACTTTCTGTAACAGAGAGAGGAAAAAACGTTTAGCTAAGCCTGTGTCAGACAGACTACATGTATAGTCCAAATCTCAACACGATATGGCCGAAGCTGGAGAAAGAAACGTTAACATATAATACCCCCTCTCCTTTTTTATATGTAGCATTAAGATTAAAGCTAATCCTGCCTTCCCTCTTCCAAGTTCTTATGTCATTTGTCCCTTCCAGAAGCAATTGCCATCTGTCACAACCATGGCTTTTTGATATTTAGGCTTTTTCTGTAACATTTCCACAATGGGTCAGTTCAACACAAACAATACAATACAATAGAATACAGTGCGATACAATACAACACAATGCAACAGATACAATACAATAAACAAAAAACACACAATACAATGCAAAACAATATAGGGATTAAGATCCGCCGCTGAGCATTGGTGCAGATTTATAGCCGATACAAGGGTGTTTGTTGCCAAAGCTGAGGCCTCGGAGGCCTCAGCTTTGGCAACAAACAGCCTCTCGGCGAGGCTATAAATCTGCACCAATGCTCTGCGAAGGATCTTAATGGCTACTACGGTATTACAGCGGGTTTGAGTTATAAAAACATAAAAATCATGTTTTCTTATAGTTGGTTCGGTGCCATAACAACCAACTGAGCCGGGAATAAAATCCTGACTCAGTTTGTTGCTATGGCACCGAACCGGGACCACTTTAAAGCCAACGAAACAGCTTCTCCCTGAACATAAAATGTTTTTGCAGCCTTGCTATTGCCATAACAATGCGCTATAATATAATACAAAACAATTCAACACAAAAGAATACAATTTAACATATATTGCACTTACCGGAGAATCTTCTTTGATGTATTCTACTATGGTATCTGTTGTTAGGCGACCAGCGACTTCCGAAATGTCCAGCGTCTCCAATGGATACGTCACGTACCCGAGCACGACTCTCCGGGAAAAGCGGTCGTAATCATAAACAGTCATTTTCAGCACTTTCTCGGGAACCTCGTCCTCTCTGAGGGGAAAGGTAAACTGCTCCTGAAAGACAGGATTTAGGGTGTTTCTTTGTACCTTTGATACATATTTCGGTTTCTTGCCGGGAAGAAGGTAGAGTTTTACGTAAGGATCGGCAGTATTGTTGAGGTTTTTCGCTGCAAGGTACTGCGCGCGATCGAGTCGCACTTCGAGAACATGCTCAGCTCTGTTGTAGGAGAGTCCGAAATTGAGGGTTCCCAAACCCGATTTTTCTGCGCGCCGGAAACTGTCAGTATCCCTACGCCCTCTTGCGCCAGTCGCGTAAGTATCTTTATCAAGCTCTTCCGAACTGATGGCGAAACTCTCAAAGCTCTTACTCTGCCGAGGCAAGTTTGACACTTGAACGTCCGTTGCAGTCATTTCGGTATCCCCATCATTATCATCCTCATCACCGGGTGTTTTTGAGGACTTGGGGGTCCCGTTCCCCGGGACCTGGAACTGTACCATCCCGGGGATTATGGAGTAGGGTCTGACCATAGGGCTCATCAGAGGGGTGTTGTATTTCGTGTTGTAAGCCGTCGGCGAATTTTTGTTCTTCATCTCCTTCGCGCGTCGACACATGAAACAAGTGCAGACGATTAATATCACAGCGATGACCGCCGCCCCGGCCCCAAACGCAATGAATTCTGGCTCTTCCATGGCCCAATCGGCACCATCTGTGGAATTAGAATCAGCCATTTTTGCTTTCTTGGAATGTGATAAAATCACGTTTTTATGCAAACATACCAAAGTACTGCTGCACGTTCCCACAGAAAGTGTAGTAATGCGTGTGTACTGTTCGTCTCTCTCTCTCTCTCTCTCTCTCTCTCTCTCTCTCTCTCTCTCTCTCTCTCTCTCTCTCTCTCTCTCTACTATATATACTAATCACCACAACTAGTCATATCAACTGTTTGGCTTTAAGACAATCACCGACCACTACGATGAGTGTGCATATCATTGAAGTGTTGACATTCTACTTGGCAAAATATTTACGACGACACCGATCCTGTATACCATCCGGAACGCTGTCAAGTTGGAGTTCATACGTATGTGTGATATACAATCTTCCTTGTATCAATGCTCCTTTTCCTAAAGATGTCCTATGGAAGTTCTGTGTTAGAGAGTAAGGATAATACGTTATCATATACGTTCGTATCTCGTGGTTGTTTGGTGAGGGAAACACGACAGGTGTGGCTACTTCAATCCTGCTTGTGCCAGGTGACGTTATACCACGCACCCGGAACACGGAGGGGTATATATCTTCTCAAGTGGTTGAAGTCCCCGGTAACTCCATAATAATCTGGAAAATAAAGAAAGATATTATCAAATAAAGTCATTATGATCCTATCCCGATTGATTGAGTGTTTTTGTTTTGGGGTGAATTATGATAAATAATGGTACATTCTCACGAAATAGACATATACACGCTCTCTCTCTCTCTCTCTCTCTCTCTCTCTCTCTCTCTCTCTCTCTCTCTCTCTCTCTCTCTCTCATATTATCAATAATAATATTAATAATAATATCAATAATAATAATAATAATAATAATAATAATAATAATAATAATAATAATAATAATAATGATAATGATAATAATAATAAGCATTTATATATATATATATATATATATATATATATATATATATATATATATATATATATATATATATATATATATATATATATATATATATATAATAAAGTAAAAACAGAGTAGAGCCGTGTAGCTAGGCTAGTGTAGACGCATACCGGTTCATTTGTGTTCCATTGTAATATACATAGCAGAGTGGACATCGAGTGGCCCCGTAGTGCTGATAATATACATGCAATTCCGGACCCTGAGTGCTCCTCAATAGCAGAAATAAACAATATAAACTAGAACACGTCAAGCAACCCCCGGATACAAGAACAACATGAAACTACATGTACATACATCAAGTGTCCTGTTAATTAAAGAAACACCAAACAATTTGACACATCGAGCTGCCCTTTGATATTGAATGAATGTTTCATAACCCTTCGCTAACCCTGTAATGTATGTTTTAGTTCACCTGTTTTTTTATATTTCTCTCTGCCTAATTTTATATCTGTAATTTCTTATGAGTTTTTGTAATATTGCAATTTCATGTCATGTACCGCTCTAGCTTTTGCTTATGCTAATACATGCACACAGACTATAGATACTCTTCCAGTAAAGGGATACATCTCAAACACCGCCTTAATGCCAGGTATAAACTACATGAAACAACACACATCGTGTGCCACCTTAATGATAGGTATAAACTACATGAAACAACACACAACGTGTGCCACCTTAATGTCAGGTATAAACTACATGAAACAACACACATCGTGTGCCACCTTAATGCAACGTATGAACAACATGAAATAACACACATCGTGTGCCACCTTAATGCAACGTATGAACAACATGAAATAACACACATCGTGTGCTACCTTAATGCAACGTATAAACAACATGAAATAACACACATCGTGTGCCACCTTAATGCAACGTATAAACAACATGAAATAACACACATCGTGTGCCACCTTAATGCAACGTATAAACAACATGAAATAACACACATCGTGTGCCACCATAATGATAGGTATAAACTACATGAAACAACACACATCGTGTGCCACCTTAATGATAGGTATAAACTACATGAAACAACACACAACGTGTGCCACCTTAATGTCAGGTATAAACTACATGAAACAACACACATCGTGTGCCACCTTAATGCAACGTATGAACAACATGAAATAACACACATCGTGTGCCACCTTAATGCAACGTATGAACAACATGAAATAACACACATCGTGTGCTACCTTAATGCAACGTATAAACAACATGAAATAACACACATCGTGTGCCACCTTAATGCAACGTATAAACAACATGAAATAACACACATCGTGTGCCACCTTAATGCAACGTATAAACAACATGAAATAACACACATCGTGTGCCACCTTAATGCAACGTATAAACAACATGAAATAACACACAATTGTGTGCCACCATAATGCCAGATATAAACAAATATAATTGAAACGGCACACATGTTTTGTCCCCTTAATACGAGGTATAAAAAACAAGAAACAAGACACATCGTGTGCCACCTTAACGAAATATAACTAACAATAAAATGATTTGATATGCTTTAAACTACTCAAATAGAACACTCGGTAGCCAACGACTTTAATGGGGTTAAGTGGATGAGCATTGAAAAACAGAATAAAATATCTGGCCGCAAGCCATGTATTTAACTGCATCGATGAACAGGGTCCAGAGTACCTTCAGGTTTTTGAAAGAGTAAATGAATCCCACCACTATAACACCAGACACAGTGTACTACGTTAATGCTTTGATTTTACCGAATGGTGGTTCATATGGTATAAAGTCCTTCCACCACATAGGTGCCAAAATCTGGAACTCTTTGCCAGACGAGATCCAGACTACTTTCAGTAAATCTCTTTTTAAAGTGAAATGCAAAAAAAAACACATTTCATATCAGTCCTCTCTGAGTAATAAAAAAGATATTCATAACTTCTAGTCCGAATGTTTGTATTATATTATATGATATAATTGTTATGTCAATCTTGAGCAGTGAGGTTGGTCATTACATGTGTTGCCATTGGACTCTGGGCAGACTGGGACCACTATTGAAATAAGTTTCGAACGTTTAGTGTATATATACTGTGTCTGGTTAGAATTCTATTGCATAGCAGTTAATGACTCTCCAACTAGTCACCTTTATATTATATTTTTCTGTGTGCCAAATGCTATGTAATACACATCTTACTAGACCGAATCAAATCAAATCAAATCAATAGGAAGGTACGCACATCGTGTGCTACCTTAATAACACCACTAAACCAAGAGTAAACCATGAAATCGTGTGCCACCTTAACACCAGATGTAAACAACATTAACTGAAGCTGAGTTGCACGAGCTGATGACGCAAAACAAACTACGGACAATGTTATAAATAGAGTCAGAGCGGTTACCTAATACAGGGCAAGGGGATTTGGCTGACGTTGCCCAAACAGGTTCTATCATGCAAATACATACTTAGTACATGTACATACATACTGTTATCCATTCTCCATTGTTTTATGGACTAAGCAACATGCTGATAATAGCATTCATATGTACATTGGGATACTACATGTAAGTATGTAGAGTCAAACCTGCGCAAATGACCACCTGTGCTGTGCGACCACTCATCTATAGACAAAAAAATCCCAACCAAAATGCATATTTTATATGTGAATGGAGGCATAAATCGTTCATTCACAGGTAAAATATGCATCTAGTAAGTTATGGCCGATTTGGTTCGGTACTTGGACCATATAATCGTCATTCCTGACAGGTTCGAGTGTAGATAAGTACTGTAATGAATATATGACCTCACAACTACTTGGGTGACCTTCGGCTTGTGGTTGGTTTTGTGTGTGTGTGTGTGTTGGGGGGGGGGGGGCAAATAAAAATATAGAGTGTAAACTCTCTAAAGTGACCAACTGTGAGACTAGCCAGAACTGGTCAACTTAGAAGGGTTCCCTTTACTATTACACTAACAGGAAAAAACTTGGGTGACCTTTGGCTTGTAGTTGGCTTTGTGTGTGTGTGGGGGGGGGGGGGGGGGGGGGGGCAAATGAAAATATATAGAGTGTAAACTCTCTAAAGTGACCAACTGTGAGACAAAACACAACTGGTCAACTTAGAAGGGTTCCCTTTACTATTACACTAACAGGAAAAAAGTTCATTTCGGAATGGTAAAGTGTGGCCGTTATAGAGAGGTGGTCACTTCGAGGGAATCCACTGTATTCAAAGTTAGGAATATGGACACCCGTATGTCACCAAAAATATAATCAAGTAAATTCTCAGTAATTTGGGAGTCATTTTGATCATACCTTGATGTTGTATCAGCACGATTTACAGCTAGGTCTATGTTTTGTGAAATGGCAACCGGCTACAGATCGAGGGTTGCCCAGATTTCCCATTAATTATTTTGCAAAGCCTATGAATACCAACATGGCAGGGTTTATATGGTTTTCAAAGATCTTTGCATCCGTGTGCTTTGGATGAAAGTAGCCTTAGCATTGGAAGGGTTAAGCAGCTCCATTCATACGTTGTTTCGAATGTTCCTCTCTTTTTACAGCATTATGACAACGTGAGGTTTACAGTGTTATTATGCTATTATTGCTAAAAATAGAACAACCCCTATATACAAACGAATACCCTTTACAGGGTAGGGTGCAAGTCGGTACTCGGCCTACTCTGTTCCCCACTACTACCCCAGTCCGCACGTGTGGCTATACATGTAGTCTATCAAAACATACAGACTTCTTAGCCTGATAGTTATAATGGAGACAAATCATCTCTCTTAACCCTCCTAATGCTAAAGGCTACTTTCGTCCAAAACACATCGATGCAAAAATATATAAACCATCTAAACCCTGTTGTGTTGGTATTCATTGGAAAGCTCTCGCTGAGGACTCTCAGATGAGTACCCATATGCCAGGATTTCAGTCATTTTCAGTTTTTTTGCATCATTTCGAATTGGCCAAATTAGCCAACAGCAAGTACGGAACGTGCAGGGCTCTTAGTCTAATAGTTTTAATAAAAAAACATTACCCCCTTTAAGAAAAGAACCTTTAACTGTAAGTATGTATATATGTTATATCTATCTATCTATCTATCTATCTATCTATATTTATGTATATATATATATATATATATATATATATATATATATATATATATATATATATATATATATATATATATATATATATATATATATATATATATATATATATATATATATATATATATATATGATCCTGTTTATCGAATCAATAATACTACCAGTTCTATAAGGCGATGGATTATGATAGGTAGGTAAACTTGTATCTCAGCTCCAGGCATGTCCAAAGATAGACTATCACTGAGACACTTCTGACATTCTAAGAGATTAGACCACTGAGGGAGCCTTAAATGATCGTTACTGGCTGTCCATCAGGAGAGGGATTGAGTTCAAGTCCACTGACTATTCTTCATAAAGCGTTTTTGAAGATTATAGGTAGAAAGGGCGCTATATCAATTATCACTGTTTTCATTTTCATTATATTTATCATCATTCTTCTTCTTATCATCATCATCGTCACCATCATCATCAGTAGTAGTAGTAGTAGTAGTAGTAGTAGTAGTAGTAGTAGTAGTAGTAGAAGTAGTAGTAGTAGTAGTAGTAGTAGTAGTAGTAGTAGTAGTAGTAGAAGTAGAAGTAGTAGTAGTAGTAGTAGTAGTAGTAGTAGTAGTAGTTGTAGTAGTAGTAGTAGTAGTAGTAGTAGTAGTAGTAGTAGTAGTAGTAGTAGTAGTAGTAAAATGGTACTTTCTTAATGAGCCCTCAGCAGGTATTCCCTTGTACCGTACGTGAGCCTTGCATACAAGGTGATTGTGTATTACCAACGATTTGCAGGTAATCTGGTAGGAAAGCCTTATGTGGGTTTTCACTTACTGATCCTTTTGGAGCTGAGAGAAAGTGTAGGTGTTCAGTCATTAGAAATCGTTCTGTAGGCATTCTCTTACAACTGATCCATTTATAGGTGGTCAGTCATGGCTGATCCTTCTGTAGATAATATCTAGTAACTGAACCATCCATAGGTTTCCACTCATAACAGTTTTTTGTTGGTATTGCATAGTAACTGAGCAATCCATAGGTGTTCACTCATCACTGGTCCTGTAGCAATTTTCTTATAACTGAGCAATTAATATATTCACATATTTGTGATACTTCTGTAGCTATTCCTTTGTAGATCCATCTATAGGTGGTCAGTCATTACTGACCCCTATGTAGGTATTATCCAAAAACTGGGCCATCCATAGGTGTTCGCATAAAACCATAGATGAGCATGCAACCACAAGATATATGCCCCAAGATATAACAGATCCAACTGTATGTACTCTTTTGTAACTGAGTCCTGTATAGGTGCTCACTTGTACGCAGTCCACCGTGTATTGTAGGTATGCTGATGTGAGAAAACTGCAGATTGAAGACAGTTATTCTAGCTTGAAATCTCCACACGTGTGTGTAAGTCATCGTAGTGAACACCCATCACAGGGAAGTGAATGGGTAAGACAGAGATGTTGGTTTCCAAGTAAAGCACCTGACCGTGACCGCATTGACCAATCAGCGAGCAGTATCCGCCTTCTTAGTCACGCTCCTCTGACGTCACGATACAAACTGAAACAAACATTGCGCTTCATTGGTATCGCAGACTTCCCTGTTTATACTAGTAATAGACTAGCTCCCAGCCGAGGGTTGAAACTAACTCTACATTTGACGTACTCACCTTTGTCAGAGGGGTTTTGTAATAATTTGGCTTGTGTTCAAGTCTTATTGTTAACTATAACTACTCTCTTTTGATATGTGGGTATGTCTAATAAAAGTTATAAAAGGCACTAGATATATCTACCTTTACTGAAATGTCTATAGTTTTAAACAGGGGATGCCTCTATGGCTGAGTGGTATAATTCATATATATATATATATATATATATATATATATATATATATATATATATATATATATATATATATATATATATATATATATATATATGTGTGTGTGTGTGTGTGTGTGTGTGTGTGTGTGTGTGTGTGTGTGTGTGTATCCTTATAAAAAGATTGCCATTGAGTTGTATTGGGGTACTCCAGTTTCGCCTAGACCAAGACTGGCTCGTTAACTACTCGAAAATGGTGTGTGCAAATACTCTAACTACTTTGAACAAAGCTCAATAATCAGATTGATAACTGAAAACATTTGATGTGGATTGGTGAACCCAATACAAACAACCTTTATTTCAACATTTCTCAAATAGTTGTATTCATGTCATTTCATTTTCTGCTAAGCCATTTAGACGCCGCAGAAGAGAATATGTTAAGATTTACCCCAGGGTGGCAAAAAAGTGACGAAAGACCCTTAAATTTCATGATCTCTGTGTGCACTTACTTGAACTTGGAACACAGCCAGGGTTTAACACAGTGCCCAATGTGTCCGGAAAAGTCCACCCTAAGATAGTGAAAGTCACGACGCACTCATACAGCATAGAGACAACTGTGCACATGTACACAAAGGTACACAAATAGTCCGCTAACCACTTGGCAAACAATCGACACTTCTAGTTGTGTGGGGCAGGCCAAGATACTATCTGCTCTTAGGGCACGATTAGTGAAATCCACGTCACGACTTTGACCTTGGCAGGTACTCAGGGTATCCTAAGGACTACTACGTAGAGATTGTACGTATATGGATAAGAGAACCCAATGGGATAGCACTGCTGTGGATAGTGTATATATATATATATATATATATATATATATATATATATATATATATATATATATATATATATATATATATATATATATATATATATATATATATATATTTATATATATATATAAATATATATATATATACATATATATATATATATATATATATATATATATATATATATATATATATATATATATATATATATATATATATATATATATATATATATATATATATATATATATATATTCCTCAGAAGTGCTACAGAGAGATTGTGCCACGAATGCCGATCACAGTCCGTCTCTATTTATCTAGGATTGCACTAATATTTTAGATAAATAAAAATAAGTGGATATGAAACCATGCAGCCAGTCAACCTAAACATACAGGCTACGATCCGTGCATGTTGGTGCGCAGCTTTCCACGTAGTGTAATCGATATGAGAGCCATCATTGGTCTTAGTCTCTTAGCGATGTCACACTAAGGCCAGATTTGAGACCCCTGGGATAGCAACGTCTTTACTATAGCGCATATAGTATTTGGTCTCTCACTACGTGTCCATTCTTTTTATTCATCTTTATTCATCTAAGATTGTATGCAAAATTTCTGAAAACCATCTAAACCTTGTCATGTTGATATTCATTGGATAGCTCTCGCTGAGCACTCTCAGATGAGTACCCATGTGCCAGGGTTCCAGTCTGAATAAGGGATAGGGCCCCCACCACTACTAGTATATATACCAAGTAGGTTTGATCGATGTCTCTCTCAAACTATAGATGGCAGCACTGTTTTCACGTGTTGCAGTTGGGAACAGACGTCAGCTCAAGTATGTCCCCCTTGAGGATTTATTCAGAACTAAACCTGGACTGAAATCAACTTTGGCTAGTGAGACTAAGGAAAGAGCCAGATAACACATACTTGTAGCAAGTCTAGAAGAAACTTTCAAGTTCGATACCCTCGTTTCCGGCCCTCCCCTTCCGTCACGCAAACCGTATGGTATCATAACCTAAACGCGCTTTATAAAAAGCAAGAATATAAATATATCTGAACGCTACATCAAGGTGCAATTTTACGCTATAACATAACTTGACTATGTGATGCAATCACTACTTTGTGTATTACTGTATGATTATCATTATCCAGTCATGCATGGTTTCCCTTAACCAAAGCGGCCAGAAGTAGCCCGATAATTTTGATGAAATCTTACAAGCCAGAGCATAGTTGGGAAAAAGTTTGAGGGAGAAATGTTAATCAGGATATAACCTGCAAGGATCCTTCAAATTCCTTGTAAAATTATTCGTATTTCCAAAGTTACTATCAAAAGCATAATAGATCCGCACGAAAACTTTCAGAGGAGCTCGTATGCATGCATGAGTTAAGAGATATAATCTAAAACTATCGTATGTATGTTACTTTGGGACCACACATAAACATCGTAAAAGTAGAAAGCAGTTAGTTATGCAACTTTGTCATTTAAATAGTTCTACTTTGAGTTTGCCAAAACGATAATACCAAAATAGAAGGGTGTTTTGGGAGTACTACGAAGGTCAAGGCTAGGATTGGGGTGTTCTGAGGGTCTTTCAATGAAAGTCACGATTTTCGCTATTCCTAAACTAACCCCACAGAGACGATCACGACTATGCTAATAGTGTTAGCATAGGTATCCAGTAGGAAGATCTTTCAATCTGCCCTCAACCCTGTTCCGCATTCGGGAGACCTACTATGTGCACCCTCGATCAGGGTCCTAACCCTTCTGATGCTGAGGCTGTGTTTGTTCAAAGCACGAGGGCGCAAAGACGTTTGAAAACCATCTAAACCCTGTCATGTTGGTATTCATCGGATATAGTTCTTGCTGATTGCTAATAGATAAGTACCCATATGCCAGGGTTTCAGTCGATTTCCAGTTTAAAAAAAATCAAGTTGTATTGGCAGAATTAGCCACCAGCAGCATAAGCGTTAACCCTTTAGCGTTTATGATACTGACAGTACAGTACAGACATATAATTCAAGTCACCAGTTGACCGGACGTCTACCTGTACCTGGTTGTAAAAACACCAATGGATAACATGTCAAAAAACAAAAGCCAAGCACATCAATAAAAGCCACGTTCAGTTGTAAGGGCTGGGACGGGTGGTTGCATGCGTGGCCAGGAAACCGTATGGCGATCGAACGTGCGGTCGTATATCATGGCCGGGCTGTACACGCATTTAGTGCAGGAATTAAATGCCGGCACTGTAGCGAGATAAACTATATCCCATGGCCCAAATACCACAAAGCCCTAGAAAAGCGCCCATCTAAATACAGATTTGGAGGGCGATTTCCTTTCCGCAATCAGTGTCCTTCGCATATGTTATTTTGGCTAGGCTAGAAGAATATACTTCAAACAATATGAGCTGACGATATGACAACTAGTAGTGGATAGATATTGATATATTTGTACACTTTGTAGTTTTCTACAGTCAATAAGGTATATATATATATATATATCTATATATCTATATCTATCTATCTATCTCTCTCTCTCTCTCTCTCTCTCTCTCTCTCTCTCTCTCTCTCTCTCTCTCTCTCTCTATATATATATATATATATATATATATATATATATATATATATATATATATATATATATATATATATATATATATATATATATATATAGAGAGAGAGAGAGAGAGAGAGAGAGAGAGAGAGAGAGAGAGAGAGAGAGAGAGAGAGAGAGAGAGAGAGAGAGAGAGAGAGAGAGAGAGAGAGAGAGACCTTGGTTGCATAGAGTTGATGCCACATAACCACAAGTCTGTTGTTCGAGGCGTTAGACACAGTTTTCTGACATTCTCAATGGTCGCGAGGGAAGTGATTTCGGATTGATGTCTCTCTCAAACTATACATGGCAGCACAGTTTTCATGAGTTGTAATTTGAAACGATATACAGCTCAAGTGTGTCCCCCTTGAGGATTAATTCACAACTAAACCTGGACTGAAATCTACTCAGGGTCGATCAGTGAGACCAAGGAAAGAGACAATTAACACATACTTGCAGCAAGTCTAGCTGTCTCTAGCAAGATACAGGTTCGTGTGAGGCTCGTGGAATACAGAGAAGTTGTCTATGACTTTTAAAGTCAATAATTTAGCCAAAGTCTGAACCCAAGATTTAAAATCACAAACCTAAATTTAGGGGTAATATACATAGGGTTGATCATTCTAGACTAGATAGTTAGTCGAGTGGCCTAAGGTATCGTCTAGACTTTTAGGCTGTCATATGTATATTTACAGTCATGCTTGCTTCTGTTACCAGGCACCAAATAGTCTAAGTGGCCATTGTGACCAATTTAATTTACATTTATCTCACCAGGGGAATAGAGGAAAACTTGTAGAGATAGGTGAACCAGGTGGTGCCATCTATCTACCATAGCTGGCACTACACCACACTGCTTGCTCCATACAGAAGGGAATGTCAACTCTTTAGGGACTAAAGGGCTGCCACTAACTGCTCGCTATCTCGCGACACTATCTAGGTTCGATAATGTACACCCCTGGGCGTGGGAGAAAATTGCCAGAGACTTGGGTTAGGTGATGGTTTTCACCGGGTACTTACGTTTCCACCACCACTTACACAGAACTGCCTAATCACCACTTAGCTGCAAAATGGCAGAAAAAGCGACGTTTAATGAAGTATCAAATTTCAGATTGAACGTTCAATTTCGAAACTACCCGGTAGCTTTCGATTGGATGTAATTGGGAAATACTTATAGGGGAACACCTATCTAAATGTTCCCTTTCCCCCTCTTTTCCATATACGCAAACCAGGAAGCTATGACGATGTCAAACACAGCAAACATTCTTTGGCCAGCATGCGCGTTAGACTACTTGGCTATGTGGAGCCGCAATATCGCTTTTTATCATCAGCTCCACTCTGATTCTAGCAGCTGATTGGTAAATTTCGTTGTTGTACTGGACTGCATCTGACTTCTCACATTGCTTTTAAGGTCCTTCAGTACAGCATAGCGGCGCCACTGGTCTCTTCAATCGGCTGCAGATGAGGTACAGCCTTCTGACCGCAGACAAACCAATCTTAAGCAAGGGCGCGTTCTTTCAACCTTGACCACATTTATGCCTGTGATCCCAAACATTGACCTGGTTAATTAAGGCATTCTCCTGTGTTCCGAGTTATTTCAAAAATAGCCAAAAGTGAACTGTTGGTCGAAAACCAATTAAAAATCAAAGAACGTCTCCTTTGCAAGCTCTATTAATGCACGTCTGAAATTAAGTTTATTTTGGTCACAGGCAATTTCAATCTTAATTTCTATATAAATATATGTATATTTTGTATGTATCAAAAATATATTACAGCAAAGGAATTTTGAGTAGTTGAAAATGAAATATTACAGAAACTGTCTGCGATGTGCGCATAACAGACAGACACACCACTAGCAATCAATAACTACCATTCCCCGCTCTACAAGAACCAACCCTTGGTTTACTGCATAAAAACAAGGTCCAGTGATTTGCCGTTACACCACTAGATGGCAGTACGAATTTAATTCACGAGTATGCCGTTCTGCAAATTTCAGATAAACAACAACTCGAAATTCTAGTTTTATTGGCGTTATATGTACCTTGTATTACTGCGCACAGGCATACTACAATCGTAATTAATGAGACAGTTACTAACTCGAGTGTGGGGCCATAAAACCCGTCCAGCTACAATGCAGATGGCGACCGAGTGAGTATTTTGGTGCACACGGTCACTTCAGGCATAAACTGCATAGAGTTGGCAGCATGATATGAGTTTATTTTGAGGTATGCCTATGGGTATGGTTACAAACAAACCCATATTGGACTTCAAAAATATTACTGTTGCATAATGTGGTCGTCAAATCTAAACGTTTGGATGTTGTAATTTTCCCTTTATTTTGATCAATATTTTCGTTTGTTTTGCACTATCCAGCAGTTTAATGTTATGGTTTTCATGCAGGTTGGGTGTCTCCGTGCTCTGCACCTATGCACTATATAGACCCTCTGATATGATGGGCATACAGCCTGATACAGGCTGTATTCTAGGGAAGTCGGTTAACACTCTTTAAGCCCCTACTGAAGCACCTTAACAATTGGCTTTGTGAGAGGCCCGATATTAATTCCGTATTGGGACCCTAACAATGCTGTCCAAAACGCTCATTATTAAAATCACAAGAATATTATCATATAGTGCCATGTCATCGTTAACTACATTCTCACCCGACAGAGGTCTCTTTACAAAAATGGCGGCCTCGTGGGATATCACTGGCTTCTCGCAGACATCTTGCCGTATGCCAGTCTCACGACAAGGATAACTAATAATAGGTTGCCCTATTCTGCCCTAAAGGTATCACGATTTGGGACTGGTCTTCTAGTGTACACTGGAATATCTGGTGGGGCTGCTTGAGCATAACGACCTACATTTTCAGAACCAATAGGGATCTATGATTATATAAGACTTTCAAAATAAGATGTAGTGGGTGCAAATACTTAAACGCCCCAGCATGTTTTGTGCAAGTAAATGCCTACTTCGATGCGACCACGTTACAATGGTCCGTTTCTCAATGATAAATGCTGGTACTCTGCCTCGCATTTGACACACAATAATTAAGAATCAAAAGTGAGAGACAGGTAGCAGTCAGTGGCATCGCCTTAGACCAAACGGCTATCAGGGCAGACCCTCAGTGGTGAGAGGTAGCTAGCTGTCAGTGGCATCGCCTTAGACCAAACGGCTATCAGGGCAGGCCCTCAGTGGTGAGAGGTAGCTAGCAGTCAGTGGCATCGCCTTAGACCAAGCGGCTATCAGGGCAGACCCTCAGTGGTGAGAGGTAGCTAGCAGTCAGTGGCATCGCCTTAGACCAAGCGGCTATCATGGGCAGGCCCTCAGTGGTGAGAGGTAGCTAGCAGTCAGTGGCATCGCCTTAGACCAAGCGGCTATCATGGGCAGGCCCTCAGTGGTGAGAGGTAGCTAGCAGTCAGTGGCATCGCCTTAGACCAAACGGCTATCATGGGCAGGCCCTCAGTGGTGAGAGGTAGCTAGCAGTCAGTGGCATCGCCTTATACCACACGGCTATCATGGGCAGGCCCTCAGTGGTGAGAGGCAGCTAGCAGTCAGTGGCATCGCCTTATACCACACGGCTATCATGGGCAGGCCCTCAGTGGTGAGAGGTAGCTAGCAGTCAGTGGCATCGCCTTAGACCAAACGGCTATCATGGGCAGGCCCTCAGTGGTGAGAGGTAGCTAGCAGTCAGTGGCATCGCCTTATACCACACGGCTATCATGGGCAGGCCCTCAGTGGTGAGAGGTAGCTAGCAGTCAGTGGCATCGCCTTAGACCAAACGGCTATCATGGGCAGGCCCTCAGTGGTGAGAGGTAGCTAGCAGTCAGTGGCATCGCCTTAGACCAAACGGCTATCATGGGCAGGCCCTCAGTGGTGAGAGGTAGCTAGCAGTCAGTGGCATCGCCTTAGACCAAACGGCTATCATGGGCAGGCCCTCAGTGGTGAGAGGTAGCTAGCAGTCAGTGGCATCGCCTTATACCACACGGCTATCATGGGCAGGCCCTCAGTGGTGAGAGGTAGCTAGCAGTCAGTGGCATCGCCTTAGACCAAACGGCTATCATGGGCAGGCCCTCAGTGGTGAGAGGTAGCTAGCAGTCAGTGGCATCGCCTTAGACCAAACGGCTATCAGGGCAGACCCTCAGTGGTGAGAGGTAGCTAGCAGTAAGTGGCATCGCCTTATACCACACGGCTATCATGGGCAGGCCCTCAGTGGTGAGAGGCAGCTAGCAGTCAGTGGCATCGCCTTATACCACATTGCCATCAGAGCAGGCCCTTGTTTAGTCAACAGTGTTTACCTCTATAACAGTGTTAAGAGCTATGATAACACATAATTGTTACACTAGCAATACTCTTAACCGATCACATAAAGTCACCCACTTTTGTTTGTATACTGTAATGTCCAGTTGATACAGTAGTTTGGACGGTAAAGGCCGGTTCTTGAAATACTTGAAAAGAGGGGTTTGGACATTATTCGCCAGACCTTTCCGAAGGATACTTTTATCAGACAGACATCTTCGACATAAGGCCATCCCTTTTTGGTGCTACGGGTGTAAATGATTTCTTGATATCTCGGACGCTTCAAGGAGCATGTATCTATGCATATAGTTCCCTTTAAGAGCCTCGTCAAATAACTATTATCAGAGCTGGGAAGAAAGTATGTGAATTAGCACTTTACTCTAGAAATATTTGTAAAAGGGTTGTAGGAAGTGTTTTGATCTTAGATGAATAAAAACAAGTGGACATGAAACTAGCCGGTCAACCTGATCAGGCTGGCTGTGGCGAATCGTCCAAAAGTAGCGTCCTGCACATGCTATCATGCAAGTTTCTCTGTAATGTAGACGATACGAGAGCCCTCATTGGTCTTTCTCTCATAGTGACGTCACGCTTAAACCAGATTCTAGACCCCTTGCATAGCCAGGCCTTCAATATAACGCATATAGTAATTGGTCTCCCGTTACATATCCATTCTTTTATTCATCTAAGGTTTTGATAGACCACGAATGTCGATCCACCGGATATGCAACCAGCAGGTTTCGCTGTGTCTATTCTTCTAAGGATGGAAGTCTCTTCTTCCAGTATTTGAAAAAAATGCGTTTGTTTGAATAACATCCTCAGATTAGCCAGGTCATCGCGAGCGAAACAGAAATGAATGCGGTAAAAATATCTCGCTCACTTCAATGGGCAACTGCGTGACCCTTCGCTGTATGAATGCCATCTATTTTGGTAAGAATTCGAATGACGTAGCAGGCGTTTAACCCTTCCAATGATAAGGTTACTTTCGTCTAAGGCACAAGAACTCAAAACTTTTTGTTTGGAAAACTATCTTAACATTGTTATGTTGGTATCCAGAGGAAAGCTCTCATTGAGTACTAACATATGAGTACCCGGTTCCCACTGGGTTTCAGTCATTTTCGTGTTTTTGCATTATTTTGTATTGGTCAGGTTAGCCACCAGCAGCATAAGGTTTAACCCCCGCCATATATGGAGTAAACACATGACCTGATTCATTAAGGAATGAACATTAAGGAAAAAATCGACATGTTGTATTTAAATTGGGCTAAACAATCTCTATTTAAATGCGTTGCACATATCCCCCTAGTTGATAGGCATTGTTCTAAGTTATCAGACAATATGTGCATTTCGAGTGAATACGTATTCATGCTTAGAGGTCACTTTCAAATATTTCGTCTGGACTTTAAAGTAAAAAAACCTAGAAAAAGAGCTTAAGCGATAATTTCCAAAATATTTGAAAGAATTATATTATGTGCGTTCTGATAAACATTTCATCTTCAAATACCTTACAAAAGATGCTTCGGTTTGAATGGAAGTACCAAAATAGCCCGACCTTTTTTGGGGGCGCTGCACGGCAACTGCGCGACCCTTGGCCGAGTGAGAGAAGTGTCTATTTTTGTAAAAGGTGAACGCGTGATGGGTCAGTTCTTTCACCCATCAATGCTCTAGGAAAACAGATTTTAGGTAGTCCGACTCTTCTGATGAGATTTTTTCTGGAGAAAACGGAAATTTAAAAATATTCGGAGGAGAAATACCAATCATAACATTACCATCAAGTCTCCTTCAAATATTTTGTGAAATCATTCTTAATTCACGAGTTACTGTCAAAAGGACAGCAGGTCATGACGACAAATTCTAGAACTCCTAAGCATTAATGAGTTAACCCATTCAGGTATGACCCACGCGTGACAGTGTCGTCTGTTTATTATGCTAATTCTGACAATAACTCAGTGACGTAGTATCAATATTTCTGAGATTAATGTAGAACTCTGATAAATATTTCTCCCTCAACATTACTTCGAAGATGCGTTCGTTAAGATATACATCACCAAACCTAACAGGTGCGTGGACAGCGGAAAGCCTTTCGATCCATTTCATTCCGTTCCTCTCCGAAGATAAGTGAATTATTTCATGTCGTTTTAAATGGGGTTGACGGTGTTTTTCGCCAGGCACTCTGGTTTCCTCTACCACTTACAACTGACTTGACACAACCGAGTCACAATATGGCAGAAAAAGTGACGAAAAACGAAATTCCAAGGTCATGTTTTGAGAGCCTGAGATATTGACGAATGCAGTCAAAATAACACGAGACGATTGTGCAAAAAGTGACGTCAACGTTCGCCCTTGCAATGCGGGCAATGGCGGTCGCTGCAATTATTTTGATTAACCCATTCTTCCTTTTGTATGTATGTATCTTTATTGGCCACATCGTTTGACATGAAAAATATAACTGCTAAAAAGGCTAGACTAATGTTAAATGTATAGTGTGCAGTGTATATTTATATAATGCCATTTGTGTAGTCTATAAGTAACTTTCCATTGTCTGTATTTCTGTTTATTAATTTCTGTTTTGTAATTGTTCAGTTTTTCGTGTTATTCACATGCTCAACCCTTCCAATGCTGAGTCTACTTTCTTCCAAAAGATAAGGATGCAAAGATTTCTTTTGAAAACCATCTAAACCCTGTCATGTTGGTATTCATTGGATAGCTCTCACTGAGTACTCTCAGATGAGTACCAGGTGACAGGGTTTCAGTCTATTTTTCAGTTGTTCGTTTGATTAATTTTGTATTGATCAAATTAGCCACCAGTAGCATATGGGTTAATATATGTAAAATACAATACAAATAGTACGCACCATCTAAATAACCACCATTGGAACGAACCACCACGACCATAGGCCCTGATACAAACCAACAGAAAACAACTAACGAAGTACATTAGACAGAACAATAGCTACGAAGTATCCACGAGAAGATGCTAATAAGTCATTGCCAGCATTACCCATTGTCAAGTCTCTGATGTGATGTTGCCTTTCGTTATGCAAACACACTGAAGTCTTACATTGTGCAGGAAATGTCTTATGCAATAGTGGAGTACTCGTACCAGGGAGTTCATCTGATTCTCAAGGATGGGCAGGACCGAGCCCAAAGATCGAGTAGATATAACCACACAACATGTACACAGAAACACCTTAACCCTTATCCTGCTAGTGACTAATTTGGCCAATACAAAATGGTGCTAAAACAATGAATAATTACTGTCACCCTGGCACATGGATACTCGGTGAGATCTAACGAATACCAACATGACAGGGTTTAGATGGTGATCAAAAATCTTTGAATCTTTGTTCTTTGGAGAAATGTAGCCTTGGCATTGGATGGGTTAAGTAACAATCTGAAGTCTTACATAGTGCAGGTAATGTCTTATGCAATAGTGGAGAACTCAGACCAGTGTGTTTACCGGGTCCTCAATGCCTAGGGTGGAAAGGACCGAACCTAAATATCGAGTACCTACAATAACACAACATGTACATGGCAAATATAAACTACCTCCTGTCAACCATGTACAGCCCAGGAAAAGCTGCTCTGATTAGACAAGTGTCAACTTATTTACCTGAAGATTAGGAAATTGTTTCCTGAGGGCCTTTAAAAATGTTTGGGATGTTTAACAATGCCTAGCTGTTTCAGAATTGTGAATTGTATAGTAAAATGAATGATGATGACAACGATTTCGAAATCCGGTGGATCAAGGTGCTGTTGATCACAATGGAAGTCTCCTATAACTGATGAAAACCATCAATTGGAATGCTGTCTCTCATCACACGTTCTCTCTCTCTCTCTCTCTCTCTCTCTCTCTCTCTCTCTCTCTCTCTCTCTCTCATACACACTCGCTTTCTCTCTCACACCCTTTCTCTCTTTGATACACACACTCTCTCTTTCTCTCTCTTTCTCTCTCACACACACGCACACTCTCCCATCTCTCTCTCTCTCTCTCACACACACACACTCTCTCTCTCTCTCTCTCTCTCTCTCTCTCGCTCATACACACTCTCTTTCTCTCACACCCTTTCTCTCTCACACACACGCACACTCTCTCATCTCTCTCTCTCTCTCTCTCTCTCTCTCTCTCTCTCTCTGTAGATCATCAATATGATCTTTGGAGTTTCTCATTCAGTAGATCAGTAAACCATCAATATAATCCAATACACTCTCTCTAGTTTAGGAATCTTCCAGCAAGCTCACGGATCGCCGCATTTGGCAACTAAGATAGTAACAATTCTTGGTCAGTTGTCCGAACACTGTATAGTTAGGTAATACCAAGCCAAACATAACACACCTGAAACAGTGATACATAAGAGGAGGTTGTTACTTACGAATCTGGATGTACCAATGTTCCAGTAGCAATGGAGGCTGTACGGCGTACTAGGACGCCAACGAGAAAGCACAGGACTCAGAGGGAACTGAGATCCCCTTAAAGCCAAAGTCGTGACTGACCTCCTCTTATTAAACGCCAAAGATAGCCTACCCTGGGCCAGCTGCAGGCTGCCCTATTTGTGCCCTCCTTGTATGCATAAAGGGTGGCGACTAGGATAGATAGATACCCCAGACGTCATTTGGGTATGTCCACTGACCCAAGCCGAAGGACCCTGGTTATAATGGGTAGGACCAAAAATAGCGTCAGGCATGACTCCCACGAGCTTGACCGAATAATACCACCAGCGGCCATTATTAAAGCCCAATGAAATAGACTATATCTTTGAAAAGCCAGTCGAGACAATTGCAAATGCAAATATTATTGAGTTTATCAAATATTTATATTGCGTTTGTGTGTGTATTTTGTTTGATTTACTTATGTTGAATTGTACCATTTCATTCCGTATGGATTGGTCAATAAAGATACATACATATTTACGTTGACCCTGTATCACAAACAAGACACAGGGAAACTAAACTAAGGAGATACATGTACTTGTTATCTCGATTTTGGGGTCCAGATAGGACTTTCGGGGTAATATTGCATCGAGTAAATGCTCAGGGTGGAGATATAGATTAGGTTCATGGACTGTACAAAAATGCCACCATTCCATGAATTAATCTTGTGGTATGCCTCAAGGTGTTGACTAACATATATCCAAACTGAACATAAGCTCCCCACTATTGCCAGAAATGTGTATTATTAACTGCATTGTCCATCCTATTATATAATTTCACTGAAACCTATACAGGGTAAGGAATTTGCCATTCATCCTTTTTTAGTTTAACATCATTCAAATTATGTTTTTTAATCTATCAAGATCTCTACGTAAATTACGTAGTATGAAATATGCTACCTGCAGTTAGTATTGTAGTTGTAAGGATGCGTGACGTTTTGAATACGACGGAGCTGCCATGTGGTGGTTCGTAACTATGTGTTTTGATGTGAGAGACAACACATCTACTTAGTGTCAAATCTCATTAGATAAATCTTCTATATTGTACATTTATTTTAGCTAACACTATTAAAACCTTATCTTTCCTCACAGTTTAGACATGGTGCGAGACAATACAAACACATCTACTATGCAGGTATTTAAAAAAAATCACAATGAAGCACCTTAACCCTTGCGCTGATGGTGGCTAATTTGGCCAATACGAAATGACGCAAAGACCTGAAAACGACTGAAACCCTGGCACAGGAATATCCAATGAATACCAAAATGACAGGGTTTAGATGTTTTTCAAAGACCTTTGCGTCCTTGTGCTTTGGACAAAAGTAGCTTCAACATTGGAAGGGTAAAGAGTTTTCCGCTACAACTGACATTAGCTGCCAGGATCTCACGCAGTCGCGGACCCTAGGGAGGGGGGGGGGATTGTTCGAAGGGTTCGTGCGACACCCCCCCCCCCCCCCGCCCCCCCAAACAGCAGAACTAATATTTTTCTTGCCCCGGCCACCAGCTGCAATTGCAATTCGTTCATTCATTTACCGGGTATTTCGCTTCCCTTGGCCTTGAGAAGGCAAGAGGCTGATTGGTGTCCGACAGGGATGGGCCTACGTGGATGAGAAGTAAGCGTCTCTATCCCACTGGCCCTAGGAGATAAAGTGCACATCCTAGTACTAAGTAGATCTCTATAAAGTAAGCAAATAACCACATTACGCGTCTGATTGAATGGGTTTATATACCTCGCAATTGGCATCCTTGTACAAACATCCGTGAAGGTAAGCATAGGAACACTGCACGAAAAATGGAATTTACTTTAAAATTAAACCTAAGTTTACTTGGGGTTTAAAATATACTTTGTCTTTACTGTTAAATAAATACTAAGTTTACTTACTAAAGTAAACCTCAAATTTAATTGAGTTTATCATGCATTTATTGTTAAGTAAATGTTAATATATACTCATTCATTAAACCTGAAGTAAACCTGAAATTTAATTGAATTTACTTTTAAAGGTAAACCTAAGTTTACATGGGGTTTAAAATTTTCTTTGTCTTTACTGTTAAATACATACCAAGTTTACTTACTAAAGTAAACCCCATATTCAATTGAGTTTATCATGCATTTACTTTTGTGCAAATGTTGATATAAACTAATTCATTAAACCGGAAGTAAACCTCAAATTTAATGGAATATACTTTAAAAGTAAACTTTAAAAGTAAACCTAAGTTTACATGGGGTTTAACATTTACTTTGTCTTTACTGTTAGATAAATACCAAGTTTACTTACTAAAGTAAACTTCATATTTATTTGAGTTTTTCTTGCATTTATTTTTGTGTAGATGTTAATATAAACTCATTCATTAAACCTGAAGTAAACCTTAAATTTAATGTAAACTCATTCATTAAACCTGAAGTAAACAAAAAGCTTATTGAAGATTAGAATGTGTTTATTATTGTGTAAATGTGAATGTACGTTCATTAATCAAACCCTAAGTATAGTTCATAATATGTTCCAATGTGTTCAGTAGTAGAAGTAGATCAGGATCGTCCATGCCCTCTGCCATGTTTACAAGTAGCCTAAGGGCCCCAGGTTTACAATATCTCGGACAATTGTAATCAAGGTGTCCTTAGGCAGGGGACATTGAGCTCTTGAATATATCTTTTTTTTAATTTTGAAGGTAGAGTTACTCATTAAGCTGACAGACAATATACACCTTGAATGTTACTCTCAGTGCAAGAAACTTAACAAGTAATTTTATACAAGCCAAATTTTTGGAACTAAAATTGAGATTACTCTGAATTGAATGTGTTGTATCATTTCAAGTAATTTTTGGGGTAGAGTAGCTTTTATGTACAGAGATGAGTACAGCACTTCTATCGAAATGCATGGTGAGTTGTAGTTGTTGCTGCTACTGGGAACTGGAATCTCAATATGAGTCCTCATGTCTGTACATGCAGAATATGTGCAGGTCTGATTGTCAGACCAAATACTATGTATGTCGCCACATGTGCTTCGTGATCACTCCTATTCCTACACAGGTGGCCACTCTTATCCTCAATTACTTTACTATTGTGTACTGAGATAGATAGCATCCTGTTGTAGTTACATAATATACTTCAGGTCCTGTGACTCATTTGTTTATTGTAGAGTATGAATCCAACTTTTGCAAGTCCACTTGTATTCACAAAATATAAATGCATGTTTTAGTTGACTTGAAAAAATCATTACCCTTTACCATACAATTAAGTTGTGAAGGGTAGGTTGTTGTTGCTATCACAGTTATTCAGATTGTTAAAATGCATATATATTGTATCAGGGAGCTTTTATGGAAGCTCCCTGATTGTATTAAGCAATGAGATGTGGTCTATCTTTAAAATTTAAAGAATATCGTCATACATGTATTTCTTATTTTAACAAGGGCAAAAGAGACAGAATTCTTCATCCAGTAACTTTCTTAAAACTAAACAAAAAAACATATCCAGCTGAGCTCGTTTTCTCGGTAGATTGAGACACAAATATATTCAACACAGATCTTAATACTGACTTTCCTCTACTCAAATTTACTGGTTTCCCCATCCGTACTGGAATACTAAGTCCAAATAAACTGCAGACACCCAGATTTGAATTGATAATTGATTTCTCTTAATCAACTAACTATTTTTCCGACGAGAGAATTTCCTTCAAACTTTCCAATATTACACTGACAAACTTGAACTTTCGAAAATTAAAAAGAAAGACACCCCAATTCAGCTTGTTTTCTCAGTAGATTGAGACACAAATATATTCAACACAGATTATAGTACTGACTTTCCCCCCACTCAAATCTACTGGTTTCAGCACTCATACTGGAATACTAAGTCCAAATATACTGCAGAACCCTAGATTTGATTGAGTTCCCTTGATAAAATAGCTATTTTTCCGAAAAGGGAATTTCCTTCAAACTTTCCCATATTACACTGACAAACTTGAACTTACGACAAAAAAAAAAAAAGATACCCAAATTGAGCTTGTTTTCTCGTCAGAAGGAGACACAAATCTGTTCAACACAGCTAGATCTTAATACTGACTTTCCCCCACTAAAATCTACTGGTTTCAGCACCCGTACTGGAATACTCAGTCCAAATAAACTGCAGAACCCCAGATTTGATTGAGTTCCCAAAAAAGAATAACTATTTTTCCGACGAGAGAATTTCCTTCAAACTTTCCAATATAACACTGACAAACTTAAACTTTTGAAATATTAAAAAAAAGATACCCCAATTGAGCTCGTTTTCTCAGTAGATTGAGACACAAATATTTTCAACACAGATCTTAATACTGACTTCCCTCCACTCAAAACTACTGGTTTCCGCATCCGTACTAGAATACTCAATCCAAATATACTGCAGAACTCCAGATTTGATTGAGTTCCCTTGATAGAATAACTATTTTTCCTACGAGAGAATTTCCTTCAAACTTTCCCATATTACACTGACTAATTTGAACTTTCGAAAATTAAAAAATATATATACCCCAATTCAGCTTGTTTTCTCGGTAGATTGAGACAAATATCTGTTCAACACGGATCTTAATACTGACTTTCCCCACTCAAATCTACCGATTTAAGCACCCGTACTGGAATACTTAGTCCAAATATACTGCAGAACCCCAGATTTGATTGAGTTCCCTTGATAGAATAACTATTTTTCCAACAAGAGAATTTCTTTCAAACTTTCCCATATTACACTGACAAACTTGAATTTTCAAAAATAAAATTTAAAAGACACCCCAATTGACCTTGTTTTCTCGTTAGATTGAGACACAAATATGTTCAACACAGATCTTAATACTGACTTTCCCCCTCTCAACTATTTTTCCGACGAGAGAATTTTCTTCAAACTTTCCAATATTACACTGACAAACTTGAACTTTCTAAAAAACTAAAAAAAAGATACCCCAATTGAGCTAGTTTTCTTAGTAGATTGAGACACAAATGAATTCAACACTGATCTTAGTACTGACTCTCCCCCACTCAAATCTACTGTGTTCAGCACCCATAATGGAATACTAAGTCCAAATATACTGCAGAACTCCAGATTTGATTGAGTTCCCTTGATATAATAACTATTTTTCCGACGAGAGAATTTCCTTCAAACTTTCCCATATAACACTGACAAACTTGAACTTCAGAAAATTAAAAAAAAAGATACCCCAATTGAGCTCGTTTTCTCAGTAAAATGAGACACAAATGAATTCAACACTGATCTTAGTACTGACTCTCCCCCACTCAAATCTACTGTGTTCAGCACCCATAATGGAATACTAAGTCCAAATATACTGCAGAACTCCAGATTTGATTGAGTTCCCTTGATAGAATAACTATTTTTCCGACGAGAGAATTTCCTTCAAACTTTCCCATATAACACTGACAAACTTGAACTTCAGAAAATTAAAAAAAAAAGATACCCCAATTGAGCTCGTTTTCTCAGTAAAATGAGACACAAATATATTCAACACAGATCTTAGTACTGACTTTCCCCCACTCAAATCTACTGGTTTCAGCACCCTTACTGGAATACTAAGTCCAAATATACTGCAGAACCCCAGATTTGATTGAGTTCCCTTGATAGAATAACTATTTTTCCGATGAGAGAATTTCCTTCAAACTTTCCCAAATTACACTGACAAACTTGAACTTTAGAAAATTAAAAAAAAACAATACCCCAATTGAGCTCGATTCCTCCGTAGATTGAGACACAAATA
This sequence comes from Maea johnstoni, assembly GCA_963942565.1. Lineage (NCBI taxonomy): Eukaryota > Metazoa > Annelida > Polychaeta > Spionida > Magelonidae > Maea > Maea johnstoni. The sequence continues at coordinate 48,006,760 of OZ012685.1, read as the reverse complement.
TATTCAACACAGATCTTAATACTGACTTCCCCTAACTCAAAACTACTGGTTTCCGCATCCGTACTAGAATACTTAGTCCAAATAAACTGCAGACCCCAAGACTTTAATGACTTCCCTTGATAGAATAACTATTTTTCCGACGAGAGAATTTCCTTCAAACTTTCTAATAATACACTGGCATACCTGAACATTCGAAAAATTAAAAAAAAAGATACCCCAATTGAGATTGTTTTCTCAGTAGATTGAGACACAAATATATTCAACATAGATCTTAGTACTGACTTTCTCCCACTCAAATCTACTGGTTTCAGCACCCATACTGGAATACTAAGTCCAAACATACTAAAGAACCCCATATTTGATTGAGTTCCCTTGATAGAATAACTATTTTTCCAACAAGAGAATTTCCTTCAAACTTTCCCATATTACACTGACAAAATTTGAACTTTCGAAAAAAAAAAAAAAATACCCCAATTGAGGTCGTTTTATCAGTAGATTGAGACACAAATATATTCAACACAGACCTTAATACTGACTTTCCCCCACTAAAATCTACTGGTTTCAGCACCCGTACTGGAATACTCAGTCCAAATAAACTGCAGAACCCCAGATTTAATTGAGTTCCCAAAATAGAATAACTATTTTTCCGACGAGAGAATTTCCTTCAAACTTTCCAATATAACACTGACAAACTTGAACTTTTGAAATATTAATAAAAACGATACCCCAATTGAGCTTGTTTTCTCGGTAGATTGAGACACAAATATTTTCAACACAGATCTTAATACTGACTTCCCCCCACTCAAAACTACTGGTTTCCGCTTCTGTACTAGAATACTCAATCCAAATAAACTGCAGAACCCCAGATTTGATTGAGTTCCCTTGATAGAATAACTATTTTTCCGACGAGAGAATTTCCTTCAAACTTTCCCATATTACACTGACAAACTTTAACTTTAGAAAATTAAAAAAAAAAGATACCCCAATTGAGCTCGTTTTCTCAGTAGATTGAGACACAAATATATTCAACACAGATCTTAGTACTGACTTTCCCTTACTCAAATCTACTGGTTTCAGCACCCATACTGGAATACTAAGTCCAAATATACTGTAGAACCCCAGATTTGAATGAGTTCCCTTGATAGAATAACTATTTTTCCAATGAGAGAATTTCCTTCAAACTTTCCCATATTACACTGACAAACTTGAACTTTAGAAAATTTAAATAAAACGATACCCCAATTGAGCTCGATTTCTATTTAGATTGAGACACAAATATATTCAACACAGATCTTATACTGACTTCCCCCAACTCAAAACTACTGATTTCCGCATCCGTACTAGAATACTCAGTCCAAATAAACTGCAGACCCCAAGATTTTAATGAGTTCCCTTGATAGAATACTAGTAACTATTTTTCCGATGAGAGAATTTCCTTCAAACTTTCTAATATTACACTGGCATACCTGAACATTCGAAAAATTAAAAAAAAATATACCCCAATTGAGCTTGTTTTCTCAGTAGATTGAGACACAAATATATTGAACACAGATCTTCGTACTGACTTTCCCCCACTCAAATCTTCTGGTTTCAGCACCCATACTGGAATACTAAGTCCAAATATACTGTAGAACCCCAGATTTGATTGAGTTCCCTTGATAGAATAACTATTTTTCCGACAAGAGAATTTCCTTCAAACTTTCCCATATTACACTGACAAAATTTGAGCTTTCGAAAATTAAAAAAAAAAGATACCCCAATTGAGGTCATTTTCTCAGTAGATTGAGACACAAATATATTCAACACAGATCTTAATACTGACTTTCCCCCACTAAAATCTACTGGTTTCAGCACCCGTACTGGAATACTCAGTCCAAATAAACTGCAGAACCCCAGATTTGATTGAGTTTCCAAAATAGAATAACTATTTTTCCGATGAGAGAATTTCCTTCAAACTTTCCAATATTACACTGACAAACTTGACTTTTGAAATTAAAAAAAAAAAGATACCCCAATTGAGCTCGTTTTCTCAGTAGATTGAGACACAAATATTTTCAACACAGATCTTAATACTGACTTCCCCCCACTCAAAACTACTGGTTTCCGCATCCGTACTAGAATACTCAATCCAAATATACTGCAGAACCCCAGATTTGATTGAGTTCCCTTGATAGAATAACTATTTTTCAGACGAGAGAATTTCCTTCAAACTTTCCCATATTACACTGACAAACTTGAACTTTAGAAAATTAAAAAAAAAAGATACCCCAATTGAGCTCGATTTCTTGGTAGATTGAGACACAAATATATTCAACACAGATCTTATACTGACTTCCCCCAACTTAAAACTACTGGTTTCCGCATCCGTACTAGAATACTCAGTCCAAATAAACTGCAGAACCCCACGATTTTAATGACTTCCCTTGATAGAATAACTATTTTTCCGACGAGAGAATTTCCTTCAAACTTTCCAATATAACACTGACAAACTTGAACTTTTGAAATATTAAAAAAAAAGATACCCCAATTGAGCTCGTTTTTTTGGTAGATTGAGACACAAATATTTTCAGCACAGATCTTAGTACTGACTTTCCCCCACTCAAATCTACTGGTTTCAGCACCCATACTGGAATACTAAGTCCAAATATTCTGTAGAACCCCAGATTTGATTGAGTTCCCTTGATAGAATAACTATTTTTCCAATGAGAGAATTTCCTTCAAACTTTCCCATATTACACTGACAAACTTGAACTTTAGAAAATTTAAATAAAACGATACCCCAATTGAGCTCGATTTCTTGGTAGATTGAGACACAAATATATTCAACACAGATCTTATACTGACTTCCCCCAACTCAAAACTACTGGTTTCCGCATCCGTACTAGAATACTCAGTCCAAATAAACTGCAGACCCCAAAATTTTAATGACTTCCCTTGATTGAATAACTATTTTTCTGACAAGAGAATTTCCTTCGAACTTTCTAATATTACACTGGCATACCTGAACATTCGAAAAGTTAAAAAAAAATATACCCCAATTGAGCTTGTTTTCTCAGTAGATTGAGACACAAATATATTGAACACAGATCTTAGTACTGACTTTCCCCCACTCAAATCTACTGGTTTCAGCACCCATACTGGAATACTAAGTCCAAATATACTGCAGAACCCCAGATTTGATTGAGTTCCCAAAATAGAATAACTATTTTCCGACAAGAGAATTTCCTTCAAACTTTCCCATATTACACTGACAAAATTTGAACTTTCGAAAATTAAAAATAAAAGATACCCCAATTGAGCTAGTTTTCTCAGTAGATTGAGACACAAATATGTTCAACACAGATGTTAATACTGACTTCCCCCCACTCAAAACTACTAGTTTCAGCACCCGTACTAGAATACTAAGTCCAAATAAACTGCAGACCCCCAGCTTTTAATGACTTTCCTTGATAAAATAACTATTTTTCCAATGAGCGAATTTCCTTCAAACTTTCCAATATTACACTGACCATCTTGAACGTTCGAAATTAAAAAAAAAGATACCCCAATTGAGCTCCTTTTCTTGGTAGATTGAGACAAATATATGTTCAACACAGATCTTAATACAGACTTTCCCCCACTCATTTCTACTGGTTTCAGCACCCGTGCACACATACTGACACTAACATTTGACTGAGTTCCCTTGATAAGATGAGAGAATTTCTTTCAAACATTTCTATACTACATCATCACACTTGAACTTTCTAAAATTAAAAGAAAGGATTCCCCAACTGAGCTTGTTTTCTCGGTAAATTGAGACACAAACATGTTTTACACACATCTTAATACTTGTTGAGACAAATGCATTTAACCAACATTTTAAATCTTACTTGCCTTGAATCAGTTTAATTTCAACAAAGAACAGTTCAGATTTATACAGTCAATTTTGTTGTGCACATGAGTCTGGAATTCATACACATATCTTTATTGATAAACCTAAATCTGGTCTGGAAAATTATTTTCAATTGAGTTAATTTCTAGGACCTGGCGATGGACGTGGACACTCCTCTGCATTCTAGCCATCTTTTCAGATAGACTTCTCTGTTAGTCCTTCTAGATCTAGACACCTAGAAGCCTAGCCTGGTTCTCAGGCTGAGGTAGATACTGCAAACAGGTGTCCCCAATTATCCTTAAACTTCCTGTATCTCGGTACGAGTAGGGTCAAGATGCCATCAAACTTCATTCACCATTGACTGAAGATAACAATGTTTATCTGCATGTGTGAATAAGCCTTGTTTATAGCATATTTGGGGCTTGAATAACTGCCTCACTATACACTGCTTAGAGTGATTTTCTGAGTTACAGGACATTCTGTGGTCTGTACCACAAGGATCAGTGTTAGGAACATTGATGTTTCTGATCTACCACCTACCTCTTGGGAAACTCATCACAAAGCATGGTTTAGAGCTTCACATATATGCAGATGACACACAGCTTTATCTGTCAATAAAACCCATCACTCAACAAGGAGTTGCTAGGCTGGAAGGCTGCCTCACTGACATATATACATGGATGTCACAGAACAAGCTGAAACTAAATGCAGACAAAACGGAAGTCTTAGTGCTGTGCACCCCTAAGCAGCAAGCCTAACTATCTGTGCCTACCATTTCCGTAAATGGTGAGATTGTCAAGATTCTCGATATACATATCTGACATCTGGGCTCTGTTTTCGATACAAGGATGAATATGGCAGCACATGTGTCAAAGGCTGTCAAATCTGCAAACTATCACCTTTGAAACATCAGAAGGATCAGAAAATACTTGACTGCAGAATCAAGTAAGAGTGCAGTCTTACCCCTTGTAAATTAAAATTTAGACTACTGCAATGGACTTCTCTATGGAATACCTGAAGAGCTTATATGTAAGCTCCAGAGAGTGCAAAATAACGCTGCCAGGGTGATCATTCTCACAGAGAAACATGACCATACAACACCAATACCGTATATCTGTTTTTTTTGGAGGTAATCTAATTTTGGCCTATTTTGGCTCTCCATCTTAAAGAGCCAAAATTAATAAAAGCCAAGAATGCATACCTTGAACAACCCGAATTCAACCCTGAGCTCAGGTTGTGTTGAGCTTAGTTTCTAGTGTGGACACCAGATGTCAGTCTATGCATGGCATGTAATGTGAGGTAATCACTGGCCTAAGTGGCATGCTTCATGATTACAATCAAAAATCTCAGCAGCATGTTATATATAGTTTGTTTAGAAAACACATGTACAGTTGTCTTTTGATCATACTCCCTTGCAAAATCCCTTTGTTTGTAATTACAAGGGGTGCCACTACGCACCTCCTGAGTTCTATTCGCCATGGTAAACTCAATTACAAGTTAACTACTTGATCAGGTACTCCCAATGCGTACCTAATAAGTGCATTTTACACAGTGAGAACTCATCAAGCCTACCCCAATCAAATTGTAATTTAAACAAAACTATTTCTGTACAGAGTTACTTTTAACAGATTGAACTAGAATACATGCTATGCAGCGACAGACATTTTGTCATTTTAGGTAGTAAGATATTTCAAAAGTAAGGTAATTTTGGCTCAGACCCTGGGAGAGCCAAAATTAATATGAGCCATAATTTCCTTACCCCCGTTTTGGCCCAAAAGAGCCAAAATTTCACACAGCCAAAATAACCAGATATACGGTACTAAAGGAACAGCACTGGCTACCAGTCAGAAATAGAATTGAATTCAAGATTCTGCTACTGGCATACAAGTGTCTGCATGGAATTGCACCTTTTCTGAGGGAATTGCTGAGAGAGTATGTCCCACCACGGACACTGAGATCAACGTCCAAGAACTTACTCTGCAAGCCGAATACCAACATGAAACCCTATGGTGATAAATTGTTTAGTGCCTGTGCCCCAAATCTATGAAATCAGCTCCCAAATAATATTCGGGCAGCTTGGAGTGTGGCAAATTTCAAACGACAACTGAAAACATATTTGTTCAAAGATGTATATATCATTTAACTATGTGGATATCAACATCTCTCCTTTGACAATGGAATGGAATGCGTCTTTGGGCATGTTTATATGGAAAGGGCGCAATATGAAATGACAATATTATTATTATTATTATTAATATTATAATTATTATTATTGACAGTGGACTGCCTACATGGCACAGGAAGGTGATGTCATTTTGTGTGACATTACAAACCTGAATTATATATACAGGCAATTGAGTATAGTATACCCTAGGACACTTTTGGACCAAAGATTTATTATTTTTGTGTTGTAAGTGAAAGACACTGCCAATCTAATTTCTATCAAATATACATCTAACTGATCCAGGAGAAAATAAAATATTGAAATATATATACAATTGTATGTTGTTTGATGACCGAAGTATAGCATTGCTTACTTGCAAAGTAAACTGTGATTAAACGTAATGTTAACTCCTAGTTTATCTACAGTTTATTGACAGTAATACCTAGATAAACATGGCAACTGATTGCTTTTTTACAGTTTATTTAGCAGGTAAGCAGTTAACTGTAGCCTTATTGCCAAGTGAACCCTCAAACCTATTTTAGTTTATTGACAAGAAAATGCAAATAAACATGAACTTTATTCACAGTTTATTTTGAAATTAAACTGTTAACTGAAACATCAACGACAGGTATATCCCAAGTTTATTACTTGTTTATTGACAAGAATATTTGATGTTTATTCGTAGTTTACTTTGCTAATAAACTTTTAACTGAAGTATATGCATGCATCATTGAAACGTAAACCTCAAGTATAGTTCTAGTTTATTAACAAGAATATGTAAAATAAACTTGATGTTCATTAGTTTATTCACAGTTTATTTTGACAGTAAATTGCTAGCTAAAGCCTCAATCACAGGTATATGCAAGTAAACATAATGTTTATCTATGGTTTATTTTGCACATAAACCAAAGATTCCATGTTTACTAAGCCGAGTTTACATGATGTTTAATATAGTTTATTTTTTCAGTTTATTTTAAACATCAAGTTTAATCTGTGCAATAAACATAAAGTAAATCTTGCTCTTTACACGCCACGTAAACTATATGTAAACATAAAGTAAACTTTAAGTTTACTTTATGTTTACTAGAAGGTAAATGAAAATAAACATGAAGTTTAATAATGTTTAAGTATAGTTTACTTTACAAATAAACTCAACTTTTCGTGCAGTGGAAGTATCTTTGAAATAAGATTATAAACTTGCACTGCACACTCTATCATGGTGGTCTTGCCACGGTGTCTTATTGTGTTACACCACACACACACACACACACACACACACACACACACGTACGTACGTATGTACGTTTGTACGTACGTAAGTATGTACGTACGTATGTAAGTATGTATGCAAGAGAGAGAGAGAGAGAGAGAGAGAACAAAATAACACTGGGTGCCTCGGAGGACAGCACGTTTTAGAGTTAATAAACTACACTATAGCTAGTTAGTACCTCTTTCCTCAGCGGGCTTATATCTAAACTAGGTATGATAAAGATCGACTGTTAATCCTCTATGCCAGAGGCCAGCATGTTAGTAAACAGAGAATAAACTTAACCCAGATAGGGCCCCGTTGAAAGAGGTACTGGGAGGACAGTATAATTACAGAGAAGGGGGAAGGCAAGTGTTGCGGCAAGGCGCTAAAGGCCCCAGGAGGAATAGAAAGTGGCAGTGTAGTAAGGATCCGTGCGCCCAAAAAGTGAGTGGCGGGTGCACGGATCCAAGCCCAAAGTACAGGTGGAAGGTGCATGGATAGGGCACTGATGATCACGTGGGGACGTGTGAAAGGGCAGATAGAAGGTAGATGGGTGGGAGTTGCATAAAGTAATGCCTTATAGTTAAGTGCTGGACTCATGTCAGGAGTACCACATAAGCCATCAGCGCGGGCTCACGTGGGAACAAGGACCAATCAGGGCTCTCGCATCGATTACATTACTGAGACACCTTATCTCCACCACCAGCTGGGGGTGCCCAAAGCACCAATTTCTGGCCTATTAGCGGCTATTAGTTGACATTAGTTGAGGCTTGCATGTTCATGTTGACCGGCTGGTTTCGAATCCACTTGTGTTTGGTGATCTAAGGTAAAGTCATGTGCAGCAAGTGTGCATGCAAGTGTCCTTCATCAACAGATATAAATTAATACTTACACCCATTAAACTTCACAGATCTCAATTTTTATATGAAGGCTAGGCATTACTTGCATCCATTAAACTATATATTTTCTCGAAGAAATTCCTAACTTCACAACTGTGGAAATGTTTATTATAATAAATCAAAGATAAAAGATTGTTTTTAGTCTAAGCCCAACATAAAGTCATCGGCCCTTATAGCGAACGGCAATTCAGGCAGACGTCTTTTCTGGGATCAACGGTTTTGACCAACAATTCATTTTAGCAAAGTTAAGTAAAAAAAATAATAGAAATAAAGCAACCGTTATTTTGAGTATGAAATATTTCTAAGTACCACACGAAGCACTGGGCGGGTGGAAAAAAATGCACGATCGAGAGAGGGAATCGATCCCGCGACCCTAGGATCGGGAGTCGACTGGGCTATCAATCAGGCCATTCCTTCTATTGTGTGAGACGGAGTGAAAAGAGAACCATATTGATGAAATCCCGTAACTCTATTTGGGATCGTTCCTGGTATTCCGAGTCATTCTTGTCATTTACGTGACTGACAACCGTAGTAGATCTTTGTTAGGTACATGTACCACTAAGCCACTTTTATCAATGACCCCACACATTTACATACGGCCCGAAACTTATTATGACCTACCTTCGTCACCTTTGGTAAATAACCAAATCAAATATGGCGCCTGTTGTCTAACTACTGCCAGACGGCTCGCCATCACCCGAATGTCGTTAGAACCCAATAAGGAGCGCCAAAATAGCTGAAAAATTGTTTTTGATCTTTTAATCTAATGCCTTTTCAAATAAATAAACAATAATAACTATATCAATACGCCTTTACATGTCGTTAACTTTGTGGCATCGCCAGTTTCGCAATCCAATTTTCCTAGTGCTATGAACTTGCTATTCTGAGGTTCAATTAGTTACATCTGCTGCCGTTTCACTTTTGGGGGCGCTTCGCGCTGCATGAACATTTGCGTCCAGAATCTCTTTCCTTTGCGGGTTCAAGGATAAGCAAAGTATATAAACTGCATTATAATGAACAAAAATATCCTAGTTGTGCCATAGGATATAACTGAATAAATTATTCAAACATGGTCTATTTTGCAGTATGTCTCGTGTACAGTAAAGTATTTGTATCTGTTGCCATTCTTGTATGATCATGTCAACCTAGCCTAGCGTTATAGGCTGCCATGTTTTTATGTCATCGTTTTTTTCTGTTGCCAAGCACCAAATAGTCTACACACGAACGTTGATGTGTCTATTCGTTTAAGGTTTAGGTGACCATAGTGGCCAATTTAGTGTACACCTATCTCACCAGGGGAAGAGAGGCTTCAATTTGAGTGAAACCCAAAACCGCTAGAAATATGAGGTGGTGGTGCCATCTATCTACCATACCTGGTACTACACCACACTGCTTGGCCAACACAGAATTGAATGCCAACTCGTTGGGGACTAAGAGCCACATCTACTGTCAACCTTACACAACGTATAGTTCTATGGTGCTGCCATCTTTTGATAGTATTCAGAAATATGTTAGTGCGTGTCAGAACCAAGCGATAATCATCTCTAATGACTTTAAATGTTTTGAATTGGGTAGAAATAATCAAATGAATAGATGAAATCGAAGCAACCATTGTCTTTAATAATTGATATCATTTACTTCAATATATACACAACTCCAATAAGAACTTACAGCAAGTTAAAAATGCAGCATCTATCACTGTTACAGTGTAGATTCCATCAGCATTGCAATGGTGCATATCCATAGTGTGTCGATATGTACAACATAAACAAATGCATGTCTATAATAAACATTTTAAAACACGAAAATGAGACTTATTGTAAAGAAAGGAAGACAAAGGTTCAGAAATACAGAAGGAACACTTAACCATGAATCATATACAGGTACAAAGAAACAAACATCAAAAGAGGCCAATAAACCAAAGAACGGCTACATAAGACAAGTACATGTAATACATTGTATATAGAATGAGAAAAATCTTAATAACATAGACTAAACATAAAGCTATATATGCGATCATTGTTCTCAAATATGTTGCGACTGGAGTGTTCATATGGTTTTATTACTTAATCTTTTTTTTTGACATTAAACATAACTTCATAAGTTAACCCAGCCATACTTCAGACATCCTCTTGAAATTTTTATCTGGATATATGATACCTTTGACAGTAACTTGAAATCAAATACAATCTTACAAAGGTTTTTGGGTGAAAGTTGATGGTAATTTGATTAACTTTTCGCCTTTATTTTTTCCCCTAACAAGCCTGTAAATGAAAGATTTTACCAAAATTATAGGACTGCTTTTGGCCGTTCTGAGTATCAATGGGTTAGGTAATTTTCAAAAAGCAACTTAAAGCAAATTCTTCAATTCTACAGGAAAACCAACATTCCTTCAAATAATATGTACATCAAATATATATATATATATATATATATATATATATATATATATATATATATATATATATATATATATATATATATATACATATATATATATATATATATATATATATATATATATATATATATATATATATATATATATATATATATATATATATATATATACATATATATATATATATATATATATATATATATATATATATATATATATATATATATATATATATATATATATATATATATATATATATACATACGGTGCATCTATATTCATTCATATTTACAACATCCTCACATGAACTATCCCTTTATAGTATATTGAATGGGTTTCATTATGAAATAATACTCAAATATACTCACCAAAACCATTTATAATATCAATATGAAATTCTCACCATTGTGATACTACTTTACAGTTAACGTTTGTTGGTAAACAGCAAGTTTTTTTCAGCAGCAACTATTATCTCAGCTGCCGTTAATTTAACTTCATTTGTGTGGTATCCATTTAATTTTTTTCGTATCCAATGCAAGTCCTTTTGATATATTTTCTGTATTGTATCATGCGAAGATCAGGCCAGTCCTTGGCATATCAGAGTGATTTATATAAAATATGCGTTTTAATTAAAAATTCACTCTTACTCCATAATATATTTTGTTATATCTCTTATGAGATTACTATCATTTTTTTGTTATATCTCATGAAATTATTCTTTTTAGTTCTCTGCCATGTTGACTCCTGCTGGTGTTTTCATAAATAATTGTTAGTGGCGCCACCAGTGTCACTTTTCAGAACTACTTCTCAAATCCTGGATCCGCCCCTGACAGTCTTCGAGGATACCTATGGTAACATGGCGCCGGTGATGGCCGGTTCTGGAACAAGCATTTGGGTTGATGACGCCTTCTTTTTCAGCATCTTGTAATGCAGTACTGCAGATTTCTTATTCGGAGCTCTTAATCTATAAAACGACCTCAGGGGATTCGAATCGTTTAGTTCGACCTTATGCCGAGCGTGGCGCCACCAGCAGAGACCACACACAGCTATGCCCACCATTACTATGCCACCGCTGGCGCCACCTGCAATCAGCAGCGGAATTGCAACGAGAGGTACGTCAGACATGATGCTTTTTTTAAATGATATCCGAAAAATTTCAGAACTTCACTGAGAATCCATGAAAATACTAGAATACGGAGTTGGGACGAAAATCTATCCTGTATGGTGTGTTGCAGTTCCGTCTTCACTGAGAATCCATGATGTTTTAGGACTGCGGGAAAGTGTATTTGAGCTGTATCACGATCGACGACGTTGAATAAAATTTAGTTCCGTTAGTGGCCACCAGTGGCGCTGTAAGTCGAGCCGATGTAGAGTATAGTGGAATGATTGGCGTTCTTTTTATTCTTGGCTTCGGGTCAATTTAGTGAGTACAACAACCGAATCTGAAAATGGGAAAGAAGCAGTATGTTAAGTTTTATGAGAGAAATAGAACTTCATCCTCAAAATGGAATAAGCAATCGAAAATGTTCAGTTTAATCGTATCCAAAGGTTCAGGGTCATTATAGCCACCTACAAGAATTGCCACCTACCGAATTGACCAATGTTTTGGTCATTATGGCCACCTCCACAAAAGGGGTGATATAAGGCAAGTTGTTTAGGATAAAGAGAGGGTCAATTTACATGAATTCAGTCACTTAAATAGTACTTTTAGGACTAATGGTAGAGGTTTTTGGGAAGGAAAATGGGTCACCATTGTTTGCAATAATCATAATTGTCAAGAACCTCCATTACTGATTTGTGTACACTTTGGATAAGAAGTTTAGAGTTTAACTAATAATGGTTTTATACTATGAAAGATTGAATGAAATAAATACACATGACAGATATGAAATCTGTGTTGTTGGTATTTATGATAAAGAGGAGTTGCGGGAGTGTAATCCAATACTGTAGGATACTGTTGGTACACATTGATACAGGTTCCGAATTAAAAACTTGCATAGAATAAACTCATTTGAACCATGAGAAGTGTAGTTTAATTAGAAAGTATATTTATATCATGGACTAATAATTTTGATATATTTTGTTTATGCAAAAGTTTTGTTCAATGTAGGAGGTTACATTCAGGACAGAAAGAAGGGCACTACTAATTGCCAGCATCTCTCCTTACTGAATTGTTCAAACATTTGACTAAAAGTTCAGAGTTATAAAAGAAAACAGTTATCATACTTGAAAGATCCATTCAAAATTTAAAAAAATGTGCGATTAGGAATTTGTGTTACTATCATGAATCAATAAAGACGAGATTTAAGGAATGAGATACTTTGTGCATATACAGTTTATGGATTCATTCAAGGCCTCGTTTTATCATATGTTTCAGTATGTTAAAACTCCTCTTTATTTAGAGTATTTTTAATCATCTTAATTTCTAAGTTTGAGAGTTAGTTTTTCTATCATATTTTATGTGTTCTAAGAATCGTTTAGTATTACTAATCTTTGAGTATGGAATTTCTCAAAAGAAAAACAAAAAACGTGTCTATGTTACCGTGAAACATTCATATATATATATATATATATATATATATATATATATATATATATATATATATATATATATATATATATATATATATATATATATATATATATATATATATGTATATATACATATATTGGATGATATTTTCTAGATCCCCTTATCATGTATTAACACTCACTCGCACTTTTTCAGGGACGAAAGTCCCTATTACTAGTTTAAAAATATGAAGATTCAGGCTTATAACATTTCCGTTTACTCCAAAATCAATCTTTAGTTTTAAGACCAAAGGGGGCTCAATTGCACCCCCAAAATCCAGTAGCAAACTCAGTTGCTTTTAGCTACATGTCACATTGTGCGGCATATAAAGCCCTTTAGGAATGCTGGCAGCATCCAAAACTCTTAAGAATACTGCATTACCAGTATAATAAAACCCGGGTTCCTAATGATCACTTTTTCCTATTATCTTTATGAGCATTAGGTGTCTATAGCATACAAGTTGATATTGAGTCTGTATTAAGGACCGTTTTTAAGAATTTCAGAATATTGGATTAGTAGTATTATAAAACCTGGGTGCCTAATGATCACGTTTTCCTATGTATGTTCTATATAAACATCAGGTTCCTCTAGCATAAAAGTTGATAAGTCTGTAAGGAACGTTTTTAAAGAATTTCAGAACAAAATTTGGCCATTTGGAATCATAAAATTTGTAGTTACTCTTCGTTGTCCGTAGAAAGATCTCTAATAGAAACGTGAATACTTACCAAAAAAGCCGCACCAATTACTAGTTGCTTCTTTTTCCGTACCTGATAATTAAGATGCCTCAGAGGTGTATAATGTGATATATCTCCCTTAAAGACTATTTTCCTATTAAACTCCTTAAGATCACCCTGTGCGTCTTGCCATCCGTTGGCAGTTTGTCCTGTATGAAACTCCTCTGTACAATATCAGACCGGTACTGCGCTAGCATTAATACTAACTATTACATGCACAAACTAGATCTTCCACTTACCCTCCTACCGAAAATACATCTGGCCCGGCTACTGATGTCCAGAAATACCTGTTTGACCAGGACTTTATGTGAGCGGGTGGCGATCCAGTTAGTCGGGAAGCATGATAATTCTGGTTGTATTGTTGTTGTGGCCAATCGACCCAGAAACAACACGCAGAGCCCATTGAGGCGTGACCACACCATTCTCTGCAACATTGAAATAGGGAGATGCTTCATTGTGATATTATAGTACTGATGGAGCTAAGCTATATGCATGCCCTTAGTGTGTGGACATATATACATTTATACATACATACATTCAGATAAACTTAACTCTTTGAGGGTAGCTGTGCGCCACTTATATCCATAATAAGAACTAACTAGCTATTAGATGCTTTAGATTCTATGAATACTAGAAGCGAATCACAGAAAGTGTTTTGTATGTGGATTTAGGAGTTTTTTCCTGGAACCACTTAAAATACCATTCCGGCAACATATGTATGTCTGTCTCTTTCTATCTGGGGTAGCATTATAATCAAAGGTTCCCATGAACCGACTCATTTTTTCTTTTGATCACGCTTGAGACAAAAGACTTCGACAAGTCAAACTTAGCACTTAAATTTCTACATCTGAGTTTTTCACTCTCCTAAAGCAAAGATATGTTCTGATCAAGACGAAGCACTACCCTTTTCCTATCAGTCATGGTGCAGGTAAATAATTTACTTGTTGTTGATACACAGTTTATTGTCCAATCCAGAAAATGACATTCATTACATGCAATACACAAGTGTTAAAAATCCGGCCAGCCACGAAGGCTTATAATGGACCGAATACAATCATAAATATACTTATAAATATTATCAAAACGACATTCATCATATACATTGTACGATATAGTATCTGGTTTACTAATGGACCAATTTGCTGCTCTGTATCAGGCCTGGGTGAAGCCTACAGGTAAATGAAAATATCAGATCAGTTCTTGACACATCTGTTCTGATGTTTAGCATTTTAGAACAGGTTTTGACAATAAAAAGGATAATATCACAGTTGGACAGTTGGAAAACCAATTTATCAGGGTCATTTGAATAACACCAAGGTTACCTACTTTTAACACCGATGGGAGTTACTATACATATATTAAAGGGATATGTTATTACGTTGTTACAAACTGAACCGCCAATCAATTGAAACCGTTCGAAGACCCACCAGAAATGCTTAACTTCAGTACAACAATAAATAGAGTACCATTGATACAGAATGAATATAGAAGGTTACACTGTTGATCGAGGCGTTGCGTCAACTTCACCTTTAAGAACAATGCATTTTCATTATTCCGTTTTATTTATCGAACCGCATTCTCTGAAAACCTGCATCTGTAACTACACTAATGCAAAGAGCTGTTATAGGACAGTCTACACTCCATGCGCTTCGCCGCTCAGTCATGAAGGCAGCCCTAAGCTATTGGATGTTGTATAGTATTCCGGAGAAAATCGTGTTATTATTCTACTATCATAGAGCTCCCAATAGATACCTTATATATGTCATCATCAAAACTGATTGCGACTGTTAGTGACGTAAAGTAAGGAGTGTTGCGACACCTAGAGGCTGTCCAGTAAACAACATGATATGTGTAGAATTAATGTGGAGATGAATAGTATGTATTGATTTTTGGTTAATTTCCTTTACTTTCACATAGTTGAATTTAATGTCATAATATATGTAGCACTAGTATGTATTTACGATGTTTTCTTTTTTTCTTACACTTTGTACTTTATTTTCTATGTGATTACTTTTCTGTGTGCATATACTTTTATAGCATGCCAATAAAGTCAATAAATACACAATGGAATACAAGTCCAGCTGGCCCATTGTCTGACCATGCACTGGCCAATATGGTATGTTAATATGCCCAGTCAATAATCCAAGGAAGTATTTAGCGGATTCAGCTCACCAACCTTACCTATGCATTTTTCGCATGATTAAAAAATATATATACATGTATTTCAACTTTTCCTGGAGGATGAGTGCATTTCCACCGTTTCAAAAATAAACATGATTCATTTTAACTTCATACGTCAGGAGTTATCTTAACTATCTTATTAAGTAATGCACATTTTGTATAGTGTTATGTACTTTCGTGAAACACCCGATAAGGAAAACAACAATATTACAGGTACAGGGTGTTGTGTTGATGAACTACTGCTCCTCTCTTGAAATTAGTAACATATTGTAAAGTTCGAAATATTAACGTGGAAGTAATATTAACGACTTTAACGAGTGGGTTCCTATTTGTTAATATTACGATCCGTTGATATTTATTCTATTTTGTATTCAAATTGCGTTTCTATTCACAATCACACATGGTCAGTTTATAACCATACGTACATACATACACACACGTACGTGTCTGCTGTGATATATAAATGTATCACTGTGTACAACCGAATTTGAATGATGCGCTTAATCAGGGTGGATCTGAGTTCCTTTATTGCAATATACCAGTCAGGACGGGCATTCATTGACACGTGAGTATATCATTTAAAAATGGGATTGCATCTCTAATGAAATACGATTAACTAGACGTAAACTATTTCTTTTGTCTCTGTTTTGATATGATTTGAATGGTTGTCTTTATATGTAGTGTTGTGTTCGATGAAGTAAAAATATCTTGTAGAGAATTTTAAGATATGAAAGTATTCGTCGTGGAATCAAAATCTTAGAATCGTTGCTAATATCATGCCGGCGACTACATCCACGTTTACCTACATGAGTAAATCTTTATCAAGCTAGCATCACAATTATATGCAGAAAAGTTCAAATATAAGCCGAATGGCTATTTATACTTATATTTATATATTTGCATAAGAAAAATGTGTATATGTTTATGAATTGGACAATAAACTTTATACAAACTAATCTATAGACTGATTTAAAAAACAACAACTATGAAGTGTGAGTGGTACAGCTCAATACATGGTAAGTACAGTTAGACAATGGTCACGCAAATAAAATAGTGCCGCGCCTTGCCAAAAGAGGGGGTGTAAGTGTCATTAGTATTCGGTATTGTGATTAAAATCTTAAAAGTAAGCTTTCACTGTGGTATGCTACTTTTCCCACCAGCAAATGAACAGGAAGTGGGTTGTTCCGCATACTAGTACCGTGTTTATATTTGAACTACTTTCCCATTTCAATTATTTTTATAATCTACGTGCGTATTTCGATTCGTAAATAGAATCGTTAAGGGTTGCTTTCACCGTTTTTGTGCAACATGTTCATGACTTTCATGATTCTAGCACCATTTTGAATACTCATGCTTTATTTTGCTTTTAGTTTTTATCGAGAGTTCAAAATGGAAAATCTATTAAAACATCTAGGGAGTATAAACAATTTCATCAGCACTGTAGAATTGCCCTTTGATTAGTTTTCAAAATATTCTTTCATAATTGTTAGTTGTGAGGAACCCAAGGAATATGGCACTTTTATATAATTATGAGAAAATCTCTAAACACTTTGTATCTTTAAGAGTTTGTGTCGTAACCTACACGAAACGTTGTCAAACCGAATTAAGGTGATGGGTACCATTGCAAGACAGTTAAAAGCCTTGTCCCAAAACACACCTCAAAGCAGCATAATCCTATAACTAGGTGTATCTCCAGGTTCCTGAGTGTTATCAGGTAGAGAATATCATCGCCACCTGTCATTATTCAATCCATATTCTGTTTTATTTCAAAATTTACAACTTTCTTTTCAAATGACATATTCTCATTAATTACGCAGGTGATGGTTACTGCAGAGTTACTTTAGGGATATCATTGACTATGCCCAATAAAAAGTATTTTTTTGATGTTTTACTCCTGAAGATTTTTACAGGCCATAACATTGAAAATTATAGTGAGAAATCTTGTGTGTGGAGGCATGGGAACCTCTTTGATAGTAGTGGACATACCTCGCTGATCACTCCTGAGCACTCGAAACAAAAGTAACTCTGAACCTGCAGTAACCATCACCTGCGTAATTAATGAGAATATGTCATTTGAAAAAAAAGTTGTAAATTTTGAAATAAAACAGAATATGGATTGAATAATGACAGGTGGCGATGATATTCTCTACCTGATAACACTCAGGAACCTGGAGATATACCTAGTTATAGGATTATGCTGCTTTGAGGTGTGTTTTGGGACAGGGCTTTTAACTGGCTTGCAATGGTACCCATCACCTTAAACTGACTTACCAATCTACATAAAGGGAAAAGGGGGAGACACACCGCAATTGGCCCTTTATTTGGAGTATGGAAACTAGGGTTCAATAATCCATAGGTATACGATAAGCGTCAGGCCGTTGTTGCCGGCTCTGCGGCCGTACTCCAAATAAATGGGCAAGTGTGACGGTTCCCCTCTTTTCGCTTTATTTAGATTGGTATAAGTTAGAAAGAATAAGCACAGCGAATCATGGTTGGTAAATGGTACGATTTTTTAGAAACAAAATCACAAACACGTCAAATGAATATATAATTTTCTTTATTCTCCACATAGCTTGTCTATACAATAAAACCAAATGCGGCCAGCAATCGAAGCATGGCTACACTTCTTCGTGATACAGAACAATGGGGATAAGACAAATAAGCCAGGTTAACTATCTAACTGCTTAGTCGTCTTCTTAATATTGCAAAATGGCCTGGCTTTAGTCTGTCTGACCCCGGCTTGGTTGACCGTCCTTTTCCTATTCTTTGTTACTTAAAATTCGTATTTCCTATCCAAACTTGGCATACCCCTTAGGATCACTGTGTCCTGTATCTATACACCTGCTTATTTCTCAACTCCGTAAAATGTTGATTTTGTTTATGAAGTACCCAAAGTAAAATTCCACGCAAGTTCGTTGATATTTGTACTGTTTGCAATGGGCAATTTTTACAATGGGACCTAATGAGCAAATCTTACGTAGTTGAGAAGTTGAGACAGAAAATAGGTGCATACATATATAATTTAGTGCTCCTAAGAGGTTTTCCAAGTTTTGATAACAAACAACAAACTTTTTGTTACAAAAAGCGAAGCCTATAGACAGACTATAGATACACCCCAAAACATAAGAAGGGTAACATTTACAGTAGAATTTGAAATGAAGACCTATCGAGACCAGAAAAAGTTTACATTATCTTTATATACATACAATGGGTTGAAAATTATTACTATGATGATTAAAATATATACAGAAGGAAGGAGAGGAAAGCAAAATAAAAGAATATTATAATGCAACAAAGAACCAGGCAAAATAGTGCAAATAGCACAACTATACATCTCAGTGTTTATTAAGGGGTATATGAACGCATAACCAACTAAGACCAATAATACACTCCTGTACGCCTGATTAACCTTATTCCAATGCTAAGGCTACCTTCATCAAAAGCACAATGACGCAAAGATTTTAAAAAACCCCATCTAAACCCTGTCATGTTGGTATCGGAAAGCTCTCGCTGAGTACTTTCAGATGAGTACAAATGTGACAGGTTTCAGTCAATTCTTTTTGCATCATTTTGTATTGGGTGGGGGGGGGGGGGGAGGGTGATCATCTTACAATCATATTAGGCATGGTGAGCAGCGACCGTGATACGGCTGATAATGCTACACTCGGGTTATTAACTCTTACGCTGCTAACCCTTTTGTGGCAAATTCGGCCAATAGAAAATGATGCAAAAAACTCAAAAGTGAATGAAACCCTGGCATGTGGTACTCATCTGAGAGTGCTCAGCGAGAGCTATCCAATGAATACCAACATGTCAGGGTTTAGATGATTTTCACAAATCTTTGCGTCCTTGTGCTTTGGACGACAATAGCCTAAACACTGCTGAGTCTGACCCGTTTTTGTTTTTTGCAGTTGAGGAGTTTTCATAAATCATTGCTAGTGGCGCCACCAGCGTCGCTTTTAGGAACTAAATGTACCCCCTCACCCACCAACCATCTCAAATCCTGGATCCACCCCAGCCGTAACGAGGGCCAGGCAGACTTACAGTCATTCAACTCTCTTTTGTTCAATTTTCGGTGAAAACTTATGGTTGTGTAGCGGCTGCTTTTTCTGCCGCAGCCTGCATCCTGAATATGTGATAATGCATTGCCGCAGATCTACTGTTCGGAGCTCTAAGGGGGTAGTAAGGTCTCTTGGGATTAGGGTCCTTATATTCAACGCTTTTCCGCGCGCGACGCCACCAGCACAGTCCACACACAGCGATGCCCACCAAAACAATACCACCGCTGGCGCCACCTGCAATCAGCAGGGGAATTGCAAGGAGCGGTCCTTCAGACATTGTGTATGAAGTCCTTTTTGTCTCTTCAGTCCTCGAGTCCCTTTAGTGATGATGCAAAAGGAGTTACACTAGACGATCCGCATATTTTTCTCGAGTTGAATCGAGATCGAATCTGAATGTAGTTCGAGGAATCTCCGCTGGCGCTGCGAGCGTTAAGTGTTCGACTTGTATTTTGACAGGCGCGTATATTTCCTCGTAATTGTGTCAGTTGCAGGCACTCGTCGACTTTATCTGAAGAAGAAAGAGTATATTTAGTCAACATCAACTCAATCAAAATAAGATAAAACTGACCTTCCTATTTGTTCAAATAATGAACATTTATGGTCATATTTCTCAATTGAGGCCATGTATTCTACTTGATAAGCATATAATAATATGCTAATTCATTGAAGCATGCGTGCTCACATACATATAAACGTGCATACATCCATCCACCAACCCACCCATTCCCCCAAATGCATACATACATACACACACATACAAACAAACAATCATACATACATACATACATACATACATACATACATACATACATACATACATACAAACAAACAATCATGCATACATACATACATACATACATACATACATACATACACACACATATACATGCATACATACATACATACATACACACACACATACAAACAATCATACATACATACACACATACATACACATACAAACAAACAATCATACACACATACATACATGCTTACATACATACATACATACATACATACATGCATACATACATACATACATACATACTTACATACATACATACATGCATACATACATACATACATATGTACATACACATACAAACAGTCATACATACATACATACATACATACATACATACATACATACATACATACATACATACATACATACATACATACATACATACAAACACATATGCATGCATACATACATATATAAATACAAACAAACAAACATACATACATACATACATACATTGCTTGATATTTCGATTCGAATAGAGGCTGCATCAATTTTTCCTTTCCCTCAAATGAACCCTGGGTATATCTATTTTTAAATCAGTCAACGTCGAAAACAACTTAACCCACCTACACATCATCACATGATTTGAGTTATATTGCCATCAAGGTTTTATGTTATGTTCTTTATATCGTTTTACATGTTTGTACATGCTTAAGTTATATTGTCATATATGTCTTAATCTATGTCATTTATATCTAATTGCATGTTTGTTTACTGCAAAGAAGATATTGACATGGCATCTAGTCGAGGAATGTTTGATTAACTCTTCCAATGCTAAGGCTAATTCCATCTAAAGCATAATACCGTAAAGATTAAAAAACATCTAAACCATATCATGTTGGTATTCACTGGATAGCTTTTACTGAGTTTTTTCAGATGAGTACCCTTTTGTCAGGGTTTCAGTCATTTTTCCAGATTTTTTGCATCATTTTTTATTGGTCAAATTAGCCACTAGCAGCATAAGGGTTAATGCTGCCGATTTCAAGTTGGCTTCTAGGTCACGAGGATTTACGAAGCTTCTTTCAAATTTGCTACGGTATATCAAATTGAAGATAAACCACATATTGCCACCGTAAATCTTGCAATACTCACTAGTACTGCACGAAGCGAAATACTCTAAATAGAGTCTGCTCTGTACCGAATCAGAATCAGAATCAGAAAAGTGAATGAAATACAGTTACTTACCATAGAGAATTACCCCACTAATCCCCTGCTTCTGTCGTTTGCCGAGTCAAACTTGAACTTCGGAACGCCTGTTTAATTCGATGATTCTATTCCAGTAAAACGATTTAAAAATGCCTCTTGTATAAAGCGTAGGATAGTATAAGCCTCACTTTAAGACTTTACTCTGAACTGTAGTATAATATCATAGCATCAATGTTCGTAAAAAATGTAGGGCGTTTTTTTCGTTACTTGTTCCAGCACGGCCACGTCACACGCCGACGATTATTTCGTACCAAGTTTCAGAAGTAGTAGCGAGCTAGTTCTACCACTCGCCCCTGGACCGAAAATACCCCTCAATGGGCCGCGGTGGCGAGTCAGACCTGTTTGACCGGTGGGTCGATTGTCCTGATTGTCCGAGAGTCTTGGCCGAGTGGTCATTCGAACAAGGATTCATACATTGAGTCCACCAAACCATGAAACTGTCTAGCAACGGTGAACCTCCCTTTCTTTACAAAAAGAAAAACATCTTAGTACCGGAATAGAATCATCGGACGGCAACGAAGTTGGACTCTCTATTCTGTATCCCTAGTGGCTACAGTATTTTGAATATTGACTCCCTGATATGTATGTGTGTGTGTGAGAAAGTTCTCTGTTACTTGGAGTAAAGCGTTTGCTTTTCGTCGGAACTTTCCTCCGCCAATTGCGACATTTTGAGTGTGAAAGTTTTTTTATTGACTTGCTTGTGTACGGCCCGTCCATAGGAATACATAGTTAAAACAATGGCATATCTAAAATTGTTTGTCGATATGCAAGTAGACAATATACTTTGTATTAATTCACATGGAGAAAAAAGAGAAAAGACATCGAAAGATATGAAATGAACAGCACTTATATGTAGACAAATATACTGCATATGTCATTCTGATTGCATCATATAGTGGATGCCATAGACCCAGGAAAGTTGGTAACAGATAATTTGTTTTCGCCCAATATTTATCAATCAAACAGACCCATTGGCACATATTTCACATTTCTGATACACAATTACACATGGCTAGTCAAGATTTCGCCGCAATAAGGCCCACAAAATGACGATAAATGAGATTCTAAATTTCAGAAAATATGCTGAGATACAACACAATGAGTCCTTGAGAAAATCCAGAAATACAAAACAATATCAATTTTATGATCAGCTTATAAAATAATATTATACAAATATGGCACTTGGGTGAGTGCAATATCAATTTTTATTGCACTCTGAAAAATGATATTGCACGAGGCGCTTGCGCCGAGTGCAATATCATTTTTCAGAGTGCAATAAAAAATTGATATTACACGAAACCAAAGTGCCATATTTGTTTTATTATATGCCTACTGCTCATTCAAATAGAATAATTTACTAATTTAAAGAATTTTGAAAATGTAAATATTATTAATATATTTTTCCATTTCCAGGTTTTACCACAAACCATTGGATTATTGTAAATTTACAAGCTGTAATATATTCTTGTGTTAATTCAGTAATATCGCAATCAAAATACTATAAATACACAAGTCAGTCACATGCATTAGTTTTAGAAATGTAATGATTTATTTATTTAATTTAAAAATGTGTTTTACTAATTCCCTTCCTAATCAGGATTTTACAAGAAGCCCAAACTCTTCTGAGTTCTTTGTCTCAATTCACTTCTGTTGGCTTCCTTTTCAAGAGTTGAAGTTGAGAATTGAGCACATGAACCTGACAGCTCTGAGTGTTGGAGTGTTGGAAAGTGATATTGCACCCCAATATCACTTTTGTAAGGTGGTCATGTGACCATGATCTGACCAATCACAGTAGAGAATGAGCAGTAGGCATATAATAATATGTTATATGGACTCGTTGAGAGGTTATTGTCCAGTTGTATGGCCGAAGTGAGGACAATGATTATTATTATTATTATATTATATTATCATTATATTATCTATTATTATCATATTATTATTATTATTATTATTATTATTATTATTATTATTATTATTATTATTATTATTATATTATTAATATTATTAATATTATTATTATTACTGTTATTATTATTATAATTATTATTATTATTTATATTATTATATTATTTATTATTATTATTATTATTATTACTATTATTATTATTATTATTATTATTACTATTATTATTATTATTATTATTATTATTATTATTATTATTATTATTATTATTATTTATATCATTATATTATTTATTATTATTAATATATCATAATAATCAATTTTTTCTTTCGTTTATGTTCTAGTTTATTCGTTTTTGTTTTGTAAGAAAATATTGTACATTGTATACATGGTTTTGTGCCAACGTACAGTCAATAAAGCATACTAAAATTTACCATCAGCTCCACTCTGATTCTAGTTTGGTCAATCTCTTTGTTTTACTAGACTACATTGGGCTTCTAACATTGATTTTTTAAACAAATGCCTAAGTTACGAGGCCAGTATAATTCGTTGTTTGGATACTAACAATGCTGTTCACAAAGTTAATTGTAAGGACCCAAATACTTTCATGTAGTTCCATGGGAACCGTTGTAAGGCAAACTACATTCTCCAACAGAAATCAATTCACCATAGCAAAAAGATGGCGGCCACGACCAGTTGCTACCCAATATATATATTTTAGGTATTAAAAAACTATTTGCACATTATAATCTGCCAAGATGGTATATATCTGGATGATAACATAGCAGGAAGTAATTTAGATGAATTAAGGTATGTAATTCGCAACTTCAAGTGAGATATCATTCCCGTTTGCCCTGTGTGAGTCTGAGAGAGTTTTCTCGGATGTCCACTGAAGAACCTTGAACTTGGAACTTGTTGTGCTTATCGTTATTTAGATTATTTGTGGGGGTGGGGTAAGGGGGGGGGGCTGATGATAAATTCATTGATGTCCACGTTCAGCCAGCAATATCGCACTCGTCTCTAAGAACTCGTGCACTATCGCTGGCTTCTCGCCGACATCTTGCCGTATATCGTTTTCACAACAAGGATAACTGGTAGTAAAGGACCACTGAGAACTCGTTCGTCTTGAGAATTATCAAACTGAAATTTGATGATTTAAAATATGATTTTTTATCTTGAATCTTAAAGATGTGCATTTTATATATGGTTTGAGGTATGAAGAGTATTTTCATCAAATGTTTCTGCAGTGTCCGTGCTATGAAGGTATGAGGTTATTTTGTATCATGTATGACGAAATAAAGAAAGTACCAAATGATGCTGATAACACTGCATTGAATGACCCATAGAATACCATAATTGTTTTGGTAGGGTTTCAGTCATTTTTCAGCTTTTTAAAAAAATATTTTGTATTAGCAAAATTAGCAACTAGCAGTATAAGGGTTAAGAAGACTTGCGAAATTTACTAGGATCAGGATTAAAAGTGATACGCTGATAAATAATCTACACAAGAAAACCTTTTTTTATCGTGGGTACTATATCGGGCCACTAATTTTAGGAAAAGCGGAAGATTCTGGTCCGTCCTATTTTGAATAGTATGTTATATCTTTGAGCTATTTTAGTTGGAACAGCATTTTTGTTCTGTTAAACAACAACTTTTGTTTTGAACCGGTTTTAAAAACATACGTGGTCAATTTTTGCGACTGGTATTTTGATCCAGGGAGTGTCTATTTAGGTGGAAGTCTGGTTAATTTAGATGCATACGGAGTGCATAACATGTCTAGCATCTTTAATGATAATTCACTCCAATTAGAGTAATATTTTAGAAATAGATTTGGAATAAGACGGTCTGCTCGCATGGACTTAAAATTGTAATCATTATTACTCATCGAATAAGGAACATTGTATGTAGGGATTAGATGCTGACTGTTATGTCAAATGTGTTGTTGCAAATTATTGTTATGATCCATGGCTTTTGTATAAGAGATAAAAGTAGAAAACGATATGTTGAAGAAAATATATAATTACATTTATTTACAGTTTACACATATACATACTAGTATACAATTTTTGCTTTCCATCGATACAAACAAAAACAATCCACTTTATCCTCACGAGGTTCTTAGTTGGTAAATTAAATTTAAATCCAAACATGGCAATTTGAGCACATCATAAGAAATACTGCTTAGACATCAGTGACCCCCCTCACAGAAACATAGACACCAGGTGACCCCGGTCACCTTCAACTACAGTGTCGACATTTAATTCCTGCGTAAAACGCGTGTGCAGCCCAGGCATAATACACGCGCGCACGCCCGGTTGCCACCCATGCTTTCGTCGGCATGGATGTATGGATGAACTCTCAACTGAACTAGCTTTGATTCACAAAGCTACGTAGATCATTGATGTGCTTGGCTTATTTGTTGATATGATATCAACGGGTCTTTATACAACCAGACACTAGCAGGCGTCCGGTTGACTGGTGCAGGAATTAAATGTCTGTACTGTAGGTGTCAATGCCCGGGTCATTTATACGTAGCTATCAGTGTACTTATCAGGTCGTGGCAGTCTCCCCATCTGTATGATACAGACTAGTATATGTGTAACTAGCCGGCAGCCGTTAAAAATGTTTCAATCATCTAAACAAGAAACAATGCTCTGCAATCACATGTGCTTAGCCCCTCCCCCGTCAATTAAAATCCTTAGGCACCATGAACATAAACGCAGTTGATTATGGAAAACAGCTAATAAGTATAGTCCAAATGATGCTGAAAACTGTATTGTACAATATTGTGAGATTTTACCCTCACATTTATGTTGGCACACTTTGCAAAATTGCAGACTTCTGAAATAGATGGCGCCACTAGTGTCCAACGGGATACTACTTTAAAATACACAAACTTAAAATGGCCAAAAATTAAAAGCTAACCAGGTATATACATCTTCAAGTCACGGGCAAGTCTCCCATGGTTAAACCAGGTGCAGGCAAAGCCAAGAATTTACGATAACGCCGAGCAAATGTCTCAACAACTTGGATATATACAAACAAAATATTAGGAGTCACAATATGTAACTTTTGACAAATTAAAGGAAGAATTTGTGGTACTATCCAAACAAATGCACCCACCCTTTAAAGATAAGCTACTCATACTGTATATAGCATAGCTCTCTGTTTCTGATACTAATCATATCTATTTTTCTTGAGTCAGCTATCTATTGTATTTAAACCACTACTTCCTCCCTTGTTTATTGTTTCATATAACTTGAATTTGTAACTTGCATGTTTCTGTAGTTAGGACAGTCAATAGAAATACATACATTCATTGATATATACACATTATATACAATAGTCTAGAATACAAGCTCAAAACAGGAGAATTCGTCTTAAAGTAAAATTCATCGTGTTTATCCAAAAAAGAGAGACAAATGTCATTTTGACTAAAACTGTCGTTATCGTAAATGAACTTTTGTCGAAGCTGTAGGTGAGGTTCAACGAAGATTCGAAACCCCCAACTGTATCTGCAGGTTGCCTCAGAGCTGTATTCCAGCTTTATCTTGGATGTGGTGGATCTTTTTGCCCAGACCGAAGTATCCTTGACGAGTATGACATCAGCACCGTCCAAAACATGCGTCGCATCTACAATATAAAGAAAACGTCATGACGTCAGACCTGGCTGAGATTAGATTTTCTTAAGACGAGAGGAGGATGTCCACAGTACTTACTTGATAAAGGAAAACAATGACAACAACTCATAGAATATCTAATTATGCTCATTATTCATTTTTGAATTGTATTTGATATGTTGTTTCAAAGTGTAGGAAAGTATATTGTGTATTCTTCTCAAATATGTTCAATAAACATACACATACAAGACAAAAACAACTACAGCAGCAAAAACAACAACAACAAAGACAACAACAACAACAATAACTACTACTACCACTACTACTTCTTCTTCTTCTTCTACTACTACTACCAGTCGACCGGCCGTCTGCCATCTTCTGGTTGTACAAACACCCTTGGATATCGTTATAACGAATAACGAATCAAAGCTACTTTCAGTTGTAAGGTCATCCATGTATCCATGACCCGGAAGCTGGATGGCAATTTGGGGTTCGGTCGTGTACTATGCCCGGACAGCCCAGGCATTTAGTGCAGGAATTAAATGTCGGCGCTGTAGTATACTATCAAACCAAACAAACAAGCAAACGTACAGACAGACAACCAACAGACCAAACAGTCAGTAATCCGCCAATCAATCATTAAATAAATGAATCAGACAAACAGAACAAATTGTTCTTTTTCACATCAATCTGTGTGAATATCTCTCTCATCTTTAAGGGCCGAAGAAATCTGAACCCCACTATATTATGTATTATTAATTTACCTATGATTTATATTATGTATCCCCCAGCAGGCCTGCTAGGGGAGGAAGGTCGTGTGAGTGCTTCGGTGGATACAAGACTATAAACCGAATACCTTTACCTTTATGTATCGTACTTTTACGTCTTTAAGCATAGTCAATAAACATA
>OZ012685.1:47968184-47973184 GCA_963942565.1 Maea johnstoni | reverse complement strand
AGTCGTCGTTCTCTAAATTGTTACACCTCACTTGAAGATTGAAAGCAGTGATTGGCTCACTGAGGTTCACCATTCCATGCTGTTGTACTCACGAGGCAATGTGCCCCCCACGTATGTACACGTTCTCCTACTTCTTATGAAAAGTCTCAGCGTCTAATTTATCAGTGTTAGCAAAGGTAGGACACTGCCAGTAAGGTGATGTTCAGGTGCAATACAACGTACGATCCATCAGCCAATGTGGACAGCCTGATACGACCTGCAATAGGGGAAGGGGGCTCTGCATTAATCTGCGTTATAGGATCAGAGGGCTAGTACCTATGACCATAATCTCATAGCCTGATATGATCTACCCTTTTCTAGGGGGATACCCCTAGCCTGGTTCTCAGGCTGAGTTAGGTATAATGCCCCCACCACTACATATACTAAGTATAGGTTTGATGTCTCTCTCAAACTATAGCTGGCAGCACTGTTTTCGTGTGTTGCAGTTGATGTGTTCCAGAATACAGCTCAAGTGTGTCTCCCTTGAGGATTTATTCGGAACTAAACCTGGATTGAAATCAACTCAGGGTAGATAAGTGAGGCTAAGGAAATTGCCAGTTAACTCAGACATGTAGCAAGTCTGTATCATAGACAGCTTATGTGTGTCCCCCTTGAGGATTAATTCAGAACTAAACCTGGATTGACATCAACTCAAGGTAGATAAGTGAGATTAAGGAAATTGCCAGTTAACTCAGACATGAAGCAAGTCTGTATCATAGACCGCTCATGTGTGTCCCCCTTGAGGATTAATTCAGAACTAAACCTGGATTGAAATCAACTCAAGGTAGATAAGTGAGATTAAGGAAATTGCCAGTTAACTCAGACATGTAGCACGTCTGTATCATAGACAGCTCATGTGTGTCCCCCTTGAGGATTAATACAGAACTAAGCCTGGATTGAAATCAACTCAAGGTAGATAAGTGAGATTAAGGAAATTGCCAGTTAACTCAGACATGTAGCACGTCTGTATCATAGACAGCTCATGTGTGTCCCCCTTGAGGATTAATACAGAACTAAGCCTGGATTGAAATCAACTCAGTGATACTGAAGAGCCTGATAACACAGACGTGTAGCAACTCTAGGGGGATACCCTATCTGGAGCTATCTCCATAAAGGCTAGCCCTTAAAGAGACGTATCCCCAGTGTAGTGATTTGCCTTGGTCTGAAGAGGGGCTGGCCCTAAACCCTTCCAATGCTGAGGCTACTTTCGTCCAAAGCACAAGGACTCAAATATATTTGATAACCATCCAAACCCCGTCATGTTGGTATTCATCAGAAAGCTCTAGCTGATTACTCTCAGATGAGTACCCATATGCCAGGGTTTCGGTCATTTTAAAGGAACTTTGCATCATCTTGTATTGGCAAAATTAGCCACCAGCAGCATAAGGGTTAAAGTGATTTATCCCCATTATAGTGATTTGCCTTAGTCTGACGAGGGAGAGCTCTATCTCAGGAGATGAGCTTACTCCCTATACCTGGAGGGACTAATTGCTATCTGCTGCCGTTTTCCTCAGAGCACACCTGTTGCCCATGCGTGCTATGCTAGCGTCCAGCTCTACCGAGGAAGGAAGGAAGGTTTGGGGTTTTACATCTCTTTCAACAGCTTAGGTCATATCGCGACACGATAGATACCCAGAACTGGGAAGAAATTCCCTTCTCTTCATGAATAGTTTCCAAGGGTCTTTCGGTTGCAGATGGATCATAGACAGTCCTCCACAACACCGCACATTTTGAAGACTCAGCGGAAGCTCGAACCTGCGACCGCACGCTTGAGAGCCAGGCATCGTAACCACTAGGCCATGGCGGATCCTCTATCTGTTGTAGGTTGCTATGGTTTTTCACAGAGCACACCTGTTGGCCTTGCGTGCTATGCTAGCGTCGAGCTCTACCAAAGTCGACCAATAGAGCTTTCATGCTAGAGCTAGAACCATACCCATCGTGTTCATGAGTACCCAGTAGAGACGATCTTTCAAGAATCCCATCATGTCAAATTCTTAACGAGTAGCTATATGAAACAAACGACATCGGCAGCTGAACAAGTAAAGGTAAGGCGTTTTTATTTTTTCGAATTTTATTAAGTTTCTTAGTACATATGAAGCGACATCGTGGCACTGAACCTATATATCTTTTTCAGCTTTGTATATGATAGAATGGTAGCATTGTGTGCTAGACTCTAGATGGTATATATTTGTTATCAATATCATAAATTATAGGTAATAGCGATACCATTGTGTTAATCACCAAAGTGTTTATATTGTGGAAAGGAGACTTCTCTTATTTATGTCATACTAGAGTTTGGGGAGTGAGTGATATACTGTATTATCCTTAGACGGATCTTGTTTTGTTTTCAGGATAATCTGATACGTTTCACAGCATATGTGAGTTCCAGACATGCTCAGTCACTTCAAATTAGGGATGTGATTTACTCTAATCTCTTTGATGTATAACATAAGGTGAATACCTGATATCTCGCATGTATTGTTTATTGTGAACTGCTGGCGGAAACGCAAGTCGTGACATATGATCATAATGAGATTATACTCTTTTTTGATGATATATTGCCTGATAGCATGGGATTCATTTTATATCTTGCTTCCACATTGTTTCTGAGACGACGATAAATTGTATTTTCCTGCAAATTCTGAAATATATCTGTATTAAAAGAAGAATAGCTCTAATGCATTTGGAAAAGTTGCTCAATAACTCTATTAGACCTAGTAAAGGTAGTTTTGTATTGAAGATTATATGTGCAATCCAATAAGATGAATGGGTAAACATGACAGACTAATACTCAAACTTTGAGGATTCACACTAAACATATTTTTGTATCTTTATTGACTAAAGCTCAAGCCGTTAAAACCATACAAATATAATACAAAATATTATAAATAAAAAAGTGGTTATATAAATTGAACATAGATACACCAATAGTAACAACTCATGAATTACAGAATGATATTAAACTAGGAAGTAGACATAATAAACGGTAGCTGAAAATATCTACATTTGTAAAAGATGTATAAAACATACATACATGATGATTTTGATTTCAGTTTTTTATTACCACACGCCTAATACTAAATGTCTGACATGATCTTCCTGGAAGTGATACTACTATTCTGACCTGATGAATTTAATCTTTAGAATTGTCTGCATTTCACCATTTGGGTGTATAAACATTATATCCAGAGCAGGTGTTCCATCAGATTTAGTAAGAAAGATTAATTTGAATGACTGTAAAAAGTATTGCTTGGTATTTCATTGCCTGCGACTAAAGCTCAAGATGAAATTCTGTATTTCTGACAATTAGTTCGGAAAGAATGTCTCTTATATAGTGTAGGAATTGACCATACTTTTCAAACGTAGCCTGCAAGATATCAAATATACATATTCATCATTCCTCACATAATTACTACATAAAAATTAATTGTAAAGGCTATATTTTCAAACAAACAACAATATGGCAATCTGCTTATAAATTATACAGTTGCATACAAAATATATGTTGTATGCCTTAAATAGCAATTTGAACCTTAAAGTGTAAAAAAGTTAGAGACAAAGCATATGAACAGTATGCACACAAACTAGCTACATGAATATCCTATTTGGGATGTTTTTATGATTGAAAATAAAACCACATTTTCTAGATCAGCTGATGAACTAGGCAAATGGCCAGTCTTTCATCTAAATGTGATGCAAATAACCAACTAGACAACCTTTTCATCTGAAAGTAATGCAACTAGCCAAATAGCAATCCTTTCTTTTTTTAAGATGATATAACTAGCCAACTAGCCAGCCTTTTCATCTAAACATGATGTAACTAGATGCTCAGACCTGCAGTGCACTCATAGAACCCATTATTATTACAAAAAGATGGAATATGTCTGTAATGGTCTGTTTCTCATCTTCCTCTTCGTGCATTTCACTGCTGCAAACCCGGATGAAAATGGCTCACTTCTGTTCCTTCTTTTAAATGTGTTAAATGTTTAAACATGATGTATTCTTGAAATAACGATTTAATTAAAAAGACGACAATTCCTATTTTTATGCATTAGGAAAAATAAAGAATTTCATGAGAATGTGCTTTTCCTCAAAGGGCAGCTTTTTTGTGAAGCAGTTGACTGGGAGTTTCTTAGGCTGACAAAGCATTGGTGGATGATCCCACCAGGAGCGCCAGTGAACACACTCCATCAACGTTAGTGCTAAATCAGCCTGACAGGAGAACTCTTTGCGCATGCGCGAAGGCTCCAAGACTCACACCATCTCACGCAGCCAGCCTCTCCCTCCTCCATTATTCCAGGTGCCTCTCTCTGGGGCCACATCAGCGCATGTGCAATGGTTCGGAGACACACCTCTTCACGCTAGTCAGTTGAACTATAAAGCACTCTTTAATAGTACTCCCCAATGGAAAACTGATGAGTACGGTGATAAGTGACCACGTAAAGGTGTCTCCTGGATGGCCTCTTTATGCCAGTCAATTGAAGGGCTGAAACTCTAAAGCACTCTTAGATAGGACTTCCCGATGAAAAATTGATAAGTATGCTGATAAGTGATCACGTAAAGGTGCCATTTCTGGCAAAGGAGAACTCTCGTATTCTATCACTGAGAGTGAGAAATTACCCACAGCTTAATAACCAGCTGCCTGCAGCCAATTATACGGACTTAGTATGTCTACTTCATTGAAAGATTTATTTTATACAATCTATTGAAGATGTGGCAAGAATGGTAAATAATGAGGTAAATAAATAATAGGGAGGAAATAAATGTATCATTCATTGATAGATGACGAAAAGTACATGGCAATTTAATTGCATATGCAAAATAATGCTTGTTTGTATTGTTTATCACTTTGCTTCGACACACACATCTATTCATCAAACCACACACTATAATATATATATATATATATATATATATATATATATATATATATATATATATATATATATATATATATATAT
>OZ012685.1:47945865-47963365 GCA_963942565.1 Maea johnstoni | reverse complement strand
ATACTACTTGACTGTTTGTTGGTCAACAGCATGTTTTTGTCAGCAGCAACTATTATCTCAACTGCCGTTAATTTAACTTCATTTGTGTGGTATCCATTTAAATTATTTCGTATCCAATGCAAGTATTTTTGATATATTTTCTGTATTGTATTATGCGAAGATCAGGCCAGTCCTTGGCATATCAGAGTGATTTATATGAAATATGCGTTTTAATTAAAAATTCACTCTTACTCCATAATATATTTTGTTATATCTCTTATGAGATTACTATTATATTTTTGTTATATATCATGAAATTATTCTTTTTAGTTCTCTGCAGTTGACTCCTGCTCAGGGGGGGGTTACGGATTCTTGTGCCGTGTGCAAAAATATTGCATATTATCGAATGCGCCGCCCAGCCGAGTGCAGTCGTAACATGGCCGTAGAGGTGGACGGACCTCTGCCTGTAGCATACAACATACCATGTTTTCAAAACATGGGGTTTATTGGGGATCAATTTGCCCACCGTGTAGCAGACGACCTAAAGAGATACTACAAGCAGTTTCCGTGTATGGGAACGCACAAATAAGCGAACGCTACGTCCCTACAACTGGCATAAACACGACAACATCAAAAAAGGACCTTAGAAATTGCTCAAATTGTGTTATTAAATTATACTTTTCATGAAATCTAAACACAAAAATAGACATTTCTAATTGATTTGTACAAGTAGTGCAAATTTCAATTTCGTATTGACAGAATAACTGCCGAAAATAGACCAATGAAAGTTGGTGCTGTTTAAGAGGTCACGGCCGAGCTAAGAGGCGTTCATTGAGGAAATTCTTTTGCACACGGCACAAGAATCCGTAACCCCCCCTGACTCCTGCTGGTGTTTTCATAAATAATTGTTTGTGGCGCCACCAGTGTCACTTTTCAGAACTACTTCTCAAATCCTGGATCCGCCCCTGACAGTCTTCGAGGATACCTATGGTAACATGGCGCCGGTGATGGCCGGTTCCGGAACAAGCATTTGGGTTGATGACGCCTTCTTTTTCAGCATCTTGTAATGCAGTACTGCGGATTTCTTATTCGGAGCTCTCAATCTATAAAACGACCTCAAGGGATTCGAATCGCTTAGTTCGACCTTATGCCGAGCGTGGCGCCACCAGCAGAGGCCACACACAGCTATGCCCACCATTACGATACCACCACTGGCGCCACCTGCGATCAGCAGCGGAATTGCAACGAGCGGTACGTCAGACATGATGCTATTTTTTCTGGTATCTGAAAATTTCAGAACTTCACTGAGAATCCATGGAAATACTAGAGTACGTAGTTGCGACGAAAATCTATCCTGTGTGGTGTGTTGGAATTCCTTCACTAAGAATTCATTATATTCCAGTCCTGCAGGAAAAGTGTATTTTTAGCTGTATCACGATCGACGACGTTGAATAAAATTTAGTTCCGTCAGTGGCCACCAGTGGCACTGTGAGTCGAGCCGATGTAAAGTAGAGTGGAATAATAGGCCTTCGTTTTATTCTTGGCTTCGGCTCAATTTAGTGAATACAACAACCGAATCTGAAAAAAGAAAGAAGCAGTATGTTAAGTTTTCCGAGAGAAGTAGAACTTCATCTTCAAAATGGAATAAGCAATCGAAAATGTTCAGTTTAATCGCATCCAAAGGTTCAGGGTCATTATGGCCACCTACAAGAATTGCCACCTACTAAATTGACCAATGTTTTGGTCATTAAGGCCACCTCCACAAAAGGGTGATATAAGGCAAGTTATTGTTAATAAAGTTTTAGGATAAAGAGATGGTCAAACCTACATGAATTCAGTCACTTAAATAGTACTTTTTGGACTAATGGTAGAGGTTTTTGGGAAGGAAAATGGGTCACCACTGTTTGCACTAATCATAATTGTCAAGAACCTCCATTACTGATTGGTGGACACATTGGATTAAAAGTTTAGGGTTTAACTAATAATTATTTTATACTATGAAAGATTGAATGAAATGAATACACATGACAGATATGAAATCTGAGTTGTTGGTATTTATGAGAAAGAGGAGTTGCGGGAGTGTAATCCAATACTGTAGGATACTGTTGGTACACATTGATACAGGTTCCGAATTAAAAACCTGCATAGAATAAACTCATTTGAACCATGAGAAGTGTAGTTTAATTAGAAAGTATATTTATATCATGGACTCAAATATAATAATTTTGATATATTTTGTTTATGCAAAAGTTTTGTTCAATGTAGGAGGTTACATTCAGGACGGAAAGAAGGGCACTACTAATTGCCAGCATCTCTCCTTACTGAATTGTGCAAACATTTGACTAAAAGTTCAGAGTTATAAAAGAAAACAGTTATCATACTTGAAAGATCCATTCAAAATTTAAAAAAATGTGCGATTAGGAATTTGTGTTACTATCATGAATCAATAAAGACGAGATTTAAGGAATGAGATACTTTGTGCATATACAGTTTATGGATTCATTCAAGGCCTCGTTTTATCATATGTTTCAGTATGTTAAAACTCCTCTTTATTTAGAGTATTTTTAATCAGTTTAAGTGCTAAGTTTGAGAGTTAGTTTTTCTATCATATTTTATGTGTTCTAAGAATCATTTAGTATTACTTATCTTTGAGTATGAAATTTCTCAAAAGAAAAACAAAAAACGTGTCTATGTTACCGTGAAACATTCATATATATATATATATATATATATATATATATATATATATATATATATATATATATATATATATATATATATATATATATATATATATATATATATATATATATATATGATGATATTTTCTAGATTCCCATATCATGTGTTAACACTCACTCGCACTTTTTCAGGGACGAAAGTCCCTATTACTAGTTTAAAAATATGAAGATTCAGGCTTATAACATTTCCGTTTACTCCAAAATCAATCTTTAGTTTTAAGACTAAGGGGGGCTCAATTGCATCCCCAAAATCCAGTAGCAAACTCAACTGCTTTTACCTACATGTCACATTGTGTGGCAGGTGAAAACCTTTAGGAATGCTGGTAGCATCCAAAACTCTTAAGAATACTGGATTACTAGTATTATAAAACCCGGGTGCCTAATGATCACTTTTTCTTATTATTTCTATGAGCATTAGGTGCCTATAGCATACAAGTTGATATTGAGTCTGTATTAAGGAACGTTTTTAAGAATTTCAGAATATTGGATTAGTAGTATAATAAAACCCGGGTGCCTAATGATCACGTTTTCCCATGTATTTTCTATATAAACATTTGGGTCCTTTAGCATAAAAGTTGATAAGTCTGTAAGGGACTTTTGTGTAAGAATTTCAGAACGAAATCAAATTTGGCCATTCTTGATCGTAATCAATATAGTTTCTCTTCTTTATCATAAAGAAACGTGAATACTTACCCAAAAAGCCGCACCAATTACTAGTTGCTTCTTCTTCCTCCGTACCTGATAATTAACATGCCTCAGAGGTGAATAATGTAATATATCTTAAAGACTATTTTCCTATTAAACTCCTTAAGATCACCCGGTGCGTCTTGCCATCCGCTGGCAGTTTGTCCTGTATGAAACTCCTCTGTACAATATCAGACCGGTACTGCGCTAGCATTAATACTAACTATTACATGCACAAACTAGATCTTCCACTTACCCTCTTACCGAAAATACATCTCGCCCGGCTACTGATGTCCAGAAATACCTGTTTGACCAGGACTTTATGTGAGCGGATGGCGATCCAGTTAGTCGGGAAGCATGATTATTCTGGTTGCATTGTTGTTGTGGCCAATCGACCCAGAAACAACACGCAGAGCCCATTGAGGCGTGACCACACCATTCTCTGCAACATTGAAATAGGGAGATGCTTCATTGAGATATTATAGTACTGATGGAGCTAAGCTATATGCATGCCCTTAGTGTGTGGACATATATACATTTATACATACATACATTCAGATAAACTTAACTCTTTGAGGGTAGCTGTGCGCCACTTACATCCATAATAAGAACTAACCAGCCATTAGATGCTTTAGATTCTATGAATACTGAAAGCGAATCACAGAAAGTGTTTTTTTTATGAATGTATGTGGATTTAGGAGTTTTTTTTCCTGGAACCACTTAAAATACCATTCCGGCAACATATGTATGTCTGTCTCTTTCTATCTGGGGTAGCATTATAATCAAAGGTTCCCATGTACTTATTTTTTCTTTTGATCACGCTTGAGACAAAAAACTTCGAAAAGTCAAACTTAGCACTTAAATTTCTACATCTGAGTTTTTCACTCTCCTAAAGTAAGGATATGTTGTGATCAAGACGAAGCACTACCCTTTTCCTATCAGCCATCAGGTGCAGGTAAAGAGTTTACTTGTTGTTGATAATTAGTTTATTGTCCAATCCAGATAATGACATTCATTACATGCAATACACAAGTGTTAAAAATCCGGCCAGCCACGAAGGCTTATAATGGACCGAATACAATCATGAATATACTTTAATAATAATAATAATAATTGGAATTTATATAGCGCCATTTCCATTCATAAAATGTTCAAAAGCGCTGCACATTGTCATATTATCAAAACGACATTCATCATATACATTGTACGATATATTATCTGGTTTACTAATGGACCAATTATGCTGCTCCATACCTGGCCTGGGTGAAGTCTACAGGTAAATGAGGATATCATATCAGTTCTGGACACATCTGTTCTGATGTTTAGCATTTTAGAACAGGTTTTGACAATAACAAGGATAATATCACAGTTGGACAGTTGGAAAACCAATTCATCAGTGTCATTTAAATAACACCAAGTTTACTTGGGAGTAACTATACATATATTAAAGGGATATGTTTTCAAGTTGTTATAAAATGAACCGCCAATCAATCGAAACCGTTCGAAGACTTATCAGATATGCGTAACTTCAGTACAACAATATATAGAGTACTATTGATACAGAATGAATATAGAAGGTTACACTGTTGATCGAGGCGTTGCGTCAACTTCACCTTTAAGGACAATGCATTTTCATCATTCTGATTGCACCTTTTTGTGATTTTGGCTGAACATTTAATAGACGTTTTATTTATCGAACCGCATTCTCTGAAAACCTGCATCTGTAACTGCACTAATGCAAAGAGCTGTTATAGGACAGTCTACGCTCCATGCGCTTCGCCGCTCAGTCATGGAGGCAGCCCTAAGCTATTGGATGTTGTATAGTATTCCGGATAAAATCTTGTTATTATTCTCCTATCATAGAGCTTCCAATAGACACCTAATATATGTCATCATCAAAACTGATTGCGACTGTTAGTGACGTAAAGTAAGGAGTGCTGCGACACCAGGAGGCTGTCCAGTAAACAACATGATATGTGTAGAATTAATGTGGATTTGATTAGTATGTATTGACTTTTGTTTAATTTCCTATACTTTCATATAGTTGAATTTAATGTCATAATATATGTAGCACTAGTATGTATTTAAGGTGTTTTCTTTTTTTCTTACACTTTGTACTTTACTTTCTATATGATTACTTTTCTGTGTGCATATACTTTTATATCATGCCGATAAAGTCAATTAATACACAATGGGATACAAGTCCACTACTTGGGCTGGCCCATTGTCTGGCCACTGGCCAATATGGTCTGTGGGTATGCCCAGTCAATAATCCAAGGTAGTACAGTACAGACATTTAATTTCTGCACCAGTCCACCGGACTTCTGCCAATGCCTGGTTGTATAAAACGCCATGCTAAGATGTCAAGAAAATCCAAACACATCAATGACACATGTAGCGAATTAAAGCTACGTTAAGTTATAAGGTCATCCATAGATCCATGCCAGGGAAACTGGGTAGCAGTCAGGCATGCGGTCGCTTATTATGACCGGACTGCCCACGCATTTAGTGCGGCACTGTATTTAGCGGATTCAGCTCACCAACCTGACCTATGCATTTTTCGCATAGTTGAGAAAATAGATATACATGTATTTCAACTTTTCCTGGAGGATGAGTGCATTTCTACCCCTCAAAAATAAACATGATTCATTTTAACTTCATACGTCAGGAGCAGAAGCTTAGCCGCCTATGCGTCCAGTGTGTCATTTGGACACACAGGACACTGCTTTTGGACAGTTTGGACACCAAAAAATTCATGTCAGAATTTGCTGATGCTGACTTTTCTTAGAATATAGAAGATGCAGATGCTGTAGTGTCACTTTTATAGGACACATAAACCAGTGACTGGCCTAAAAAGCAAAATCTGTAAATATATAGGGTTTATTTTATTAGTAGTATGTACTTTGTACCACACTTTG
Organism: Maea johnstoni; assembly: GCA_963942565.1. Taxonomy (NCBI): domain Eukaryota; kingdom Metazoa; phylum Annelida; class Polychaeta; order Spionida; family Magelonidae; genus Maea; species Maea johnstoni. The sequence continues at coordinate 47,957,043 of OZ012685.1, read as the reverse complement.
GACACGCAAAAGTCTATGAAACCTCTATTTGGACACGCTGTTTCCAAATATTGGCTAAGACCATGGCCAGGAGTTATCGTAACTATCTTATTAGGAAATGCACATTTTGTATACTTTTATGAACTTTCGTGAAACACCCGATAAGGAAAACAACAAAAGTACAGGCACAGGGTGTTGTGTTGATAAACTACTGCCCCTCTCTTGAAATGAGTAACCTATCATTTAAAAATGAAAATGGGATTGCATCTCTGATGAAATACGATTAACTAACTAAACGTAAACTATTGGCTTTGTATCTGTTTTGATATAATTTGAATGGTTGTTTGTATATGTATTGTTGTGTTCGATGAAGTAAAAAAATATCTTGCAGAGAATTTTAAGATATGAAAGTATTTGTCGTGGAGTCATAATCTCAGAATCGTTGCTAGTATCATGCCGACGACTATATCCACGTTTACCTGTGTGAGTAAATCTTTATCAAGCTAGCATCACAATTATATGCAGAAAAGTTCAAATATAAGCCGATTGGCTATTTAGACGTATATTCATATATTCGCATAACCAAAATGTGTATAGGTTTATGAATTGGACAATATACAAACTAATCTATAGACTTATTTAAAAAACAACAACTATGAAGTGAGAGTGATACAGCTCAATACATGGTAAATACAGTTAGACCATGGTCACGCAAATAAAATAGTTCAGCGCCCTGCCAAAAGAGGGGGTGTAAGTGTCTTGCTTCATTAGTATTCGGTATAGTGATTACAGTCTTAAAAGTAAGCTTTCACTATGGTATGCTACTTTTCCCCTAGGCAAATGGAACAGGTAAGCCCAAAATGCAGACGGACTACACTTAGATTAGTAGAAATGTGTGGAGATGTCACCTTACAGAAAGTTTCTTGTTCCTTATACTAGTACTGTGTTTATATTTGAACTACTTTCCCATTTCAATTATTTTGATAATCTACGTACGTATTTCGATTCGTAATTAGAATCGTTAAGGGTTGCTTTCACGGATTTTGTGCAACATGTTCATGATTTTCATGATTTTAGCACCATTTTGAATACTCATGCTATATTTTGCTTTTTGTTGTCATCGGGAGTTCAATGTAGGGAGTATACACAATTTCATCAGAATTGTAGAATTACCCTTAAATTTTTAGTTTTCAAAATATCTTTTCATAATTGTTTGTTGTGAGGAACCCAAGAATTATGGCACCTTTATATAATTATGAGAACATCTCTAAACACATTGTATCTTTAAGAGTTTGAGTCGTAACCTACGCGAAACGTTGTCAAACCGAATAAAAAACTGACTTACCAATATTAATAAAGGGAAAGGGGAGACACACCGCAATGGCCCCTTTATTTGGAGTATGGAATCAAGGGTTCAATAACCCACGATAAGATAAGCGTCAAGCCGTTGTTGCCTACTCTGCGGCCGTACTCCAAATAAATGGGCAAGTGTGACGGTTCCCCTATTTTCGCTTCATTTAGATTGGTAAGTTAGAAAGGATAGCCACAGCGAAACATGGTTGGTAAATGATACGATTTTTTAGAAACAAAATCACAAACACGTCAAATGAATATATAATTTTCTTTATTCTCCACATAGCTTGTCTATACAATAAAACCAAAAGCACCCAGCAATCGAAGTATTGCTACACTTCTTCGTGATACAGAACAATGGGGATAAGACAAATCGACCAGGTGAAATATTTTACTGTTAAGTAGTCTTCTTAAAATTTCAAGATGGCCTGTCTTTAGTCTGTCTGACCCAGGCTTGGCTGACCGTTTTTCCTCTTCTTTGTTACTTAAAGGTCGTATTACCTATCCAAACCTGGCACACCCCTTAGAATCACTGTGTCCTGTATCTATATACCTGCTTTATTTCTCAACTTCGTAAAATGTTGATTTTGTGCATTAAATACCCATAGTAAAATTCCACGCAGGAACGTTGACATTTGTACTGTTAGCAATGGGCAATTTTTACATTGGGACCTACTGAGCAAATCTTACGTAGTTGAGGAGTTGAGACAGAAAGTAGGTACATACATATCGAAGTTAGTGCTCCTAAGAGGTTTGCCAAGTTTGGATGACAAACACAAACTTTTTGTAACAAAACGCTAAGCTTTGGTCAGATAGACTATAGATACATTACAAATAATAAGGAGAGTAATATTTACAGTAGAATTTGAAATGAAGACCTACAGAGACCAGAAAAAGTTTGCGTTATCTTTATATACATACAATGGGTTGAAAATTATTAATATGATGATTGAAATATATACAGAATGAAGGAGAGGAAAGAATAATCAAACGAATATTATAATGCAACAAAGAACCAGGCAAAATAGTGCAAATAGCACAACTATACATATCAGTGTTTATCAAGGAGTATATGAACGCATTACCAACTAAGACCATTAATACACTCCTGTACGCCTTATTAACCTTAATCCAATGCTAAAGCTACCTTCATCCAAAGCACGACGCATAGATTTTTAAAAACCATCTAAACCCTGTCATGTTGGTATTCATTGGAAAGCTCTCGCTGAGTACTTTCAGATGGGTACAAACGTGACAGGTTTCAGTCAATTCTTTTTGCATCATTTTGTATTTGGTGGGGGGAGGGTGATCATCTTACAATCATATTAGGCGTAGTGAGCAGCGACCGTGATACGGCTGATAATGCTACACTCGGGTTATTAACCCTTACGCTGCTAACCCTTATGTGGCAAATTCGGCCAAAACAAAATGATGCAAAAAACTCAAAAGTGAATGAAACCCTGGCATGTGGGTACTCATCTGAGAGTGCTCAGCGAGAGCTATCCAATGAATACCAACATGTCTGGGTTTAGATGATTTTCACAAATCTTTGCGTCCTTGTGCTTTGGACGAGAATAGCCTAAACACTGCTGAGTGTGACCCGTTTTTGGTTTTTGCAGTTGAGGTGTTTTCAGAAATCATTGCTAGTGGCGCCACCAGCGTCGCTTTTAGGAACTAAATGTACCCCCTCGCCCACCACCCATCTCAAATCCTGGATCCACCCTAGCCGTAACGAGGGCCAGGCAGACTTACAGTCATCCAACTCTCTTTTGTTCAATTTTCGGTGAAAACTTATGGTTGTGTAGCGGCTGCTTTTTCTGCTGCCGCCTGCATCCTGAATATGTGATAATGCATGGCAGCAGATCTACTGTTCGGAGCTCTAAGGGGGTAGTAGGGTCTCTTGGGATTAGGGTCTTTATATTCCACGCTTTTCCGTGCGCGGCGCCACCAGCACAGTCCACACACAGCGATGCCCACCAAAACAATACCACCGCTGGCGCCACCTGCAATCAGCAGGGGAATTGCAAGGAGTGGTCCTTCAGACATTGTGTATGAAGTCCTTTTTGTCTCTTCAGTCCTCGAGTCCCTTTAGTGATGATGCAAAAGGAGTTACACTAGACGATCCGCATATTTTTCTCGAGTTGAATCGAGATCGAATCTGAATGTAGTTCGAGGAATCTCCGCTGGCGCTGCGAGCGTTAAGTGTTCGACTTGTATTTTGACAGGCGCGTATATTCCCTCGTAATTGTGTCAGTTGCAGGCACTCGTCGACTTTATCTGAAGAAGAAAGAGTATATTTAGTCAACATCAACTCAATCAAAATAAGATAAAACTGACCTTCCTATTTTTTCAAATAATGAACATTTATGGTCATATTTCTCAATTGAGGCCATGTATTCTACTTGATAAGCATATAATAATACGCTAATTCATTGAAGCATGCGTGCTCACATACATATAAACGTGCATACATCCATCCACCAACCCACCCATTCCCCAAAATACATACATACATACACACACATACAAACAAACAATCATACATACATACATACATACATACATACAAACAAACAATCATGCATACCTACATACATACACATACAAACAAACAATCATACATACATACATACATACATACATACATACATACATACATACATACATACATACATACATACATACATACATACATACATACATACATACACACACATATACATACATACATACATACATACATACATACATACATACATACATACATACATACATACATACATACATACATACACACACACATACAAACAATCATACATGCATACACACATACATACACATACAAACAAACAATCATACACACATACATACATGCTTACATACATACATACATACATACATACATGCATACATACATACATACATACATACATACATGCATACATACATACATACACATACAAACAGTCATACATACAGACATACATACATACATACATACATACAAACACATATGCATGCATACATACATATATAAATACAAACAAACAAACATACATACATACATACATTGCTTGATATTTCTATTCGAATAGAGGCTGCATCAATTTTTCCTTTCCCTCAAATGAACCCTGGGTATATCTATTTTTAAATCAGTCAACGTCGAAAACAACTTAACCCACCTACACATCATCACATGATTTGAGTTATATTGCCATCAAGGTTTTATGTTATGTTCTTTATATCGTTTTACATGTTTGTACATGCTTAATTTATATTGTCATATATGTCTTGATCTATGTTATTTATATCTAATTGCATGTTTGTTTACTGCAAAGAAGATATTGACATGGCATCTAGTCGAGGAATGTTTGATTAACTCTTCCAATGCTAAGGCTAATTTCATCTAAAGCATAATACCGTAAAGATTAAAAAAACATCTAAACCATATCATGTTGGTATTCACTGGATAGCTTTTACTGAGTATTTTCAGATGAGTACCCTTTTGTCAGGGTTTCAGTCATTTTTCAGATTTTTTGCATCATTTTTTATTGGTCAAATTAGCCACTAGCAGCATAAGGGTTAATGCTGCCGATTTCAAGTTGGCTTCTATGTCACGAGGATTTACGAAGCTTCTTTCCAATTTGCTACGGTATATCAAATTGAAGATAAACCACATATTGCCACCGTAAATCTTGCAATACTCACTAGTACTGCACAAAGCGAAATACTCTAAATAGAGTCTGCTCTGTACCGAATCAGAATCAGAATCAGAAAAGTGAATGAAATACAGTTACTTACCATAGGGAATGATCAGACTAATCCCCTGCTTCTGTCGTTTGTTGAGTCAAACTTGAACTTCGGAACGCCTGTTTGATTCGATGATTCTATTCCAGTAAAACGGTTTAAAAATGCCTCTTGTATAAAGCGTAGGATAGTAGAAGTCTGACTTTAAGACTCTGAACTGTAGTATAATAGCATAGCATCAATGTCCGTAAAAATGTAGGGCGTTTTTTTCGTTACTTCATCCAGCACGGCCACGTCACACGCCGTCGATTATTTCGTACCAAGTTTCAGAAGTGGTGGCGAGCCAGTTCTACCACTACCTCCTGGACCGAAAATACCCCTCAATGGGCCTCGGTGGCGAGTCAGACCTGTTTGACCGGTGGGTCGATTGTCCTGAGTGTCCGAGAGTCTTGGCCGAGTAGTCATTCGAACAAGGATTCATACATTGAGTCCACCAAACCGTGAAACTGTCTAGCAACGGTGAACCTCCTTTTCTTCACAAAAAGAAAAACATCTTAGTACCGGAATAGAATCATCGGACGGCAACGAAGTTGGACTCTCTATTCTGTATCCCTAGTGACTACATAATTTTGAATATCGACTCGTTGAGATGTGCATGGAAGAAAGTTCCATGTTACTTGACATAAACCGTTGGCTTTTCGTCGAGTGCTCCCGGTTCCTCCACCAATTACAACTTTTTAAGTTTGATCATATATTCGAACCGAAACAAATCTTCTAAACTGTTATTGGAGCCAGTAAAGTTTGTAATGAAAGATCTCTTCCACAAAGAAAAGTACTGGGCCGAAAACAATGATAGAATGGCAGTTTTCTTAGGTACTTGGCATCCAATAGATAAGGAAGTGATAATTGCTAACCTCGTGCAAATGATTCTACTTTCAATACTTGGTGTAACTTATCCTAACATCCAGGTTTACAAAAACAGATACGAAGGTAAAAATGATGTTGATATTTGATTTATTGCTTTCTTAATACCTATATTTCTACATGCTATGGTGCTGTTTGGACAATATGCTCAATATGTAGTACTCTCATACATTCTGTACCTTTCTGGTCCATATGAACAATTGTGACAATAAAAAATGATTTCAAATTTAAAAAAACAAACAAACAAACAAAACTTAAGAAGTTTGAAAAGTTTTTTTATGAACTTGCCTGATCGTTGGGATACATCATAAAAATATTATGTCATATCAAACTTAACACCATTTTGTCTACATGCAAGTAGACTGTGTAATATATACACTTTCCCAATTGAAAACAGATCTCTCAGCACGTATTTAACATTTTTGATACACAGTTACAACTGGCTAGACAAGATTTAGCCGCAATAAGGCAGAAAAAATGACGATACATGATATATCAAATTTCAGAAAGAATGCTGAGACGCAAAAAAACAAAAAAAACCTAAACATCTATGACCGGATTCTGAAATGGTGTCATACATGTATGATATAGACTCATCCCAAGGATGATGTCCAATTGTATGGCCGAAGGGGGCCAATAATCAATTATATTTTTCGTTTATGTTCTAGTTTTAATATATGTCTTTGTTTTGTAAAAATATATAGACTAGGCTCCTAGTCCCTGAAAAGTTCCCATTCCCTTCTGTGTTGACCAAGCACTGTGGTGTGGTACCAGGTATGGTAGATAGATGGCACCACCTACTCCTCCTATCTCCATAGGTTTACAGGGTCATAATCAAACTGAATCCTGGTGAGATAAGTGTAAACTAAATTGACCACTGTGGCTACCTACACTATTTGGTGCTTGGTAACAAAAAGAACATAACAGAAAAATACATATGACAGCCTAGAAATCTAGGCTAAAGAATATATTGTACGTTATATGAATTTGCGACAAAGTAAAGTCAATAAAACTGTCCATAATTCATCATCAGCTCCACTTTATTGGGATCCTAAGAATGCTGTTCACAACGTTCATTGTAAGGACCCCAATATTTCCATGTAGTGCCATGGGAACCGTTGTTAGGCAAACTACATTCTCCCCTGACAGAGGCTTTGCCTTAGCAGTCAAATGGCGGCCAGGGCCTGTTGCTGCCGGCTAGATATTGTTTATGGTATTAAAAACACTATTTGCGCATTATAATCTGCCAACATGGTATATATCTGGAGGATAACATGGCAGGAAGTGATTTAAATGGATTTAGGTATGTAACTTGCGACTTCAAGTGCAAAATCATTTTCGTTCTCTCTACACGAGTCGAGTCTGATAGAGTTTTCTCTGAAAAGTTTTGTCGGATCTCCATTGCAAGATCCTTGAACTTATAACTTAAGTGCTTATCGATATTCATATTATATGTAAGGGATCAGATGATAAATTCGTTGATGTCCACGTTCAGGCAGCAACATTGCACTCGGCCTTGCGACCTCGTGCAATATCGCTGGCTTCTCGCAGACAACTTGCCATATATCCTTTTCACAACAGGGATAACTGAAAGTATATGACCACTGAGAACTCGTTCGTGTTCAGAATTATCAAACTTAAATGTGATGATTTAAAATATGAATTCTCATCTTGAGTCTTAAAGATGTGCACTTTGTGTGGTTTGAGTTATGAAGATAATTTACATCAGATGTTTCTGTAGTGTCCGTGCTATGATGGTATGAGGTTCTTTTTATCATGTATGACGAAATAAGGAAAGTACCAAATGATGCTGATAACACTGCATTGAATGACCCATAGAATACCATATTTGATTTGGTAGGGTTTCAGTCATTTTTTAGCTTTTTAAAATAATATTGAATTAGCAAAATTAGCAACTAGCAGTATAAGGGTTAAGAAGACTTGAGAAATTGACTAAGATCAGGATTAAAAGTGATACGCTGATAAATAATCTACACAAGAAAACTCTTTTTTTATCGTAGGTACACGGCCAATTACTATATCGGGCCACTAATTTTAGGAAAAGTGGAAGATTCTGGTTCATCCTCGTTCGAAAAGTATGTTATATCTTTGAGCTATTTTAGTTTGAACAGCATTTTTGTTCTGTTACACAACCACTTTTGTTTTGAACCGGTTTCTAAATAAACCAAGTGGTCACTTTTTGCGACTGGTATTTTAATCCAGAGAGGGTCTATTTAGGTGGAAGTCTCTGGTTAATCCAGATGCATACCGAGTGCATTAAATGTCTAGCACCTTTGATTATACCTAATATGAAATAGAATGATATTTGCAAAAAAAATGGAATAGGACTGTCCGCTCACAAGAACTTGAAATTGCAATCATTACTCATCGAATGAGGGACATTTTATGTAGGGATTTGAAGCTGACTGTTACATCCAATGTGTTGTTGCAAAATGCTATTTTGATCCCAGGGTCATACAGAAAATAACGATAGGAAATAATATGTTGAAGAAAATATATACTTACATTTTTATTTACAGTCTACACTTATACATATACAATTTTTGCTTTCCATCGATACAAAAACAATCCACTTTATCCTTACAAATTTCTCAGTTGGTAAATTAAATTTTAATCCAAACATGGCAATTTGAGCACATCATAAGAAATACATGTACTGCTAAGACATCAGTGACCCCCCCTCACAGAAACATTAAGGCACCAGCTGTCCCCGGTCACATCCAACTACAGTGTCGACATTTAATTCCTGCGTTAAATGCGTGGGCAGCCGGGCATAATACACGCCCGCATGCCCGGTTGCCACCCATGCTTTCGTCGGCATGGATGTATGGATGAACTCACAACTGAATTAGCTTTGATTCCCAAAGTTACGTGGATCAATGATGTGCTTGGATTATTTGTTGATATGATATCAACGAGTCTTTGTACAACCAGGCACTGGCAGGCGTCCGGTTGACTGGTGCAGGAATTAAATGTCTGTACTGTAGGTGTCAATGCCCGGGTCATTTATACCTAGATATCAGTGTTCTTAGCAGGTCGTGGCAGTCTCCCCATCTGTATGATACAGACTAGTATATGTATAACTAGCCGGGAGCCGTTAAAAATGTTTCAATCATCTAAACAAGAAACAATGCTCTGCAATCACATGTGCTTAGCCCCTCCCCCTCCAATTAAAATCCTTAGGCACAATGAGCATAAGCGCAGTTATTAATGGAAAACAGCTAATAAGTATAGTCCAAATGATGCTGAAAACTGTATTGTACAATATTGTGAGGTTTTACCCTCACATTTGAGTTGGCACACTTTGCAAAATTGCAGACTTCTAAAATAGATGGCGCCACTAATGTCCAACGGGACACTATATAAAGATATGTAAACTTAAAATGCCAAACAATTAAAAGCAAACCACTTAATATATATACATCTTCAAGTCACGGGCAAGCCTCCCGCGGCTAAATCGGGTGCTGGCAAAGCCAGGGATTTCCCATAACACCGACCAATGTATCAACAAACTATTAGGAGTCACAATATGTAATTTTTGACAAAGTAACAAGGAACATATATGGTACTATCTAAACAAGTGCACCCCAACCTCAACGATAAGCTACTCATACTGTATATAGCACAATGCACTGTTTCTGATACTAGTATATTTTTTTCTTGAGTCAGGTATCTATTGTATTTAAACCACTACTTCCTCCCTTGTTTATTGTTTCATATAACTTGAATTTGTAACTTGCATGTTTTTGTACTAGGGATAGTCAATATAAATACATACATTCATTGATATATAGACATTATATACAATAGTCTAGAATACAAGCTCGAAACAGGAGAATTCGTCTTAAAGTAAAATTCATCGTGTTTATCCAAAAAAGAGACAAATGTCATTTTGACTAAAACTGTCGTTATCGTAAATGAACTTTTGTCGAAGCTGTAGGTGAGGTTCAACGAAGATTCGAACCCCCAAACTGTATCTGCAGGTTGCCTCAGAGCTGTGTTCCAGCTTTATCTTGGATGTGGTGGATCTTCATGCCCAGACCGAAGTATCCGTGACGAGTATGACGTCAGCACCGTCCAAGACATACGTCACATCTACAATGTAAAGAAAACGTCATGACGTCAGACCTGGCTGAGATTACATTTCTTAAGACGAGGGGAGGATGTGCGCAGTACTTACATGATAGAGGATAACCATGACAACACCTCATATCTTATCATGCTCATAATTCACTTTTGAATTGCATGTAATCTATTATTTCAAAATATAAAAGTATTATTTATTTTTTGTTTTCTATGTCCTGTGTTATCTGAAAACTTGTGATGTATGGTTTTGTATTCTCAATTATACAGCCTATAAATATACAATACAATAAGTATTATTTTGCAGTCTTCTCAATAAACACACACCTACAAGACAAAAATAACTACAGCAGCAGCAACAACAACAACAACAACAACAACTACTACTACTACTACTACTAAAACCTGAAAAAACAAAGATGAGAAATACTGCAATGACTCATCTCTGTTAGTATACTATAATACTACAAGAAAACCATTTAATTCCTGTACCAGTCGACCGGACGTCTGCCATTTTCTGGTTGTACAAATGCCCAGACAGCCCAGGCATTTAGTGCAGGAATTAAATGTCGGCACTGTAGTATACTATCAAACCAAACAAACAAACAAACGCACAGACAGACAAACAACGAACCAACCAGTCAGTAAGTCCGGTAGTCAATCAATAAATAAATGAATCAGACAAACAGAATAAATTGTTCTTTTTCTCATCAATCTGTGTGAATATATCTCTCATCTTTAAGGGCCGAAGAAATCTGAATCCCACTATATTATGTATTATTAATTTACCTATGATTTATATTATGTATCCCCTAGCAGGCCTGCTAGGGGAGGAAGGTCGTGTGAGTGCTTCGGTGGATACAAGACTATAAACCCAATACCTTTACCTTTATGTATCGTACCTTTACTGCTTTGAGCGTAGTCAATAAACATACATACATACATACTTACAATATATTGCATTTGATGTTGCTCTAGGGGTGTTATCACTCATACCACTGTGCCTGCGTTGCCCTTTCCTACGTGTAGATCAGGGTTGAGGTGCACCTTAATTAACCCCGACCTCCTCAT
>OZ012685.1:47915865-47940865 GCA_963942565.1 Maea johnstoni | reverse complement strand
ATGTATGTATGTATGTATGTATGTATGTAGGTACGTACGTACGTAGGTACGTATGTATGTATGTATGTATGTATGTATGTACGTACGTACATACGTATGTATGTATGTACGTACGTTTGTATACGTATGTATGTATGTATGTATGTACATACATATGTATGTATGTATGTACGTACGTACGTACTTTAGGGGGACAAAGTAGCTCAGTTGGTTAGGTGTCGGACTGGTAATCAGTAGGAACTGGTTCAATTCCCGGCCGGGGCACTTTGGTCTGTCCTTTGGCAAGACAGTTTTTTCCATATTGCCTCAGTCCACGCAGCTTAGAAATGGGTACCTAGGATTAATAAGGCAGTGCTTAGAGCTTGTGTGCTATATGCTGCCAGCTAGCTGCTCTGGAATGTCCCTCGGGGATTGAAATGGTCTCCGTGTGTACAGTGCCTGCTAGGGAAGGAAGGTCGTGTGAACATTTCGGTGGATACAGCACTATAAACCGAATACCTTTACCTTTATACATACATACTTCACAAAGGTAAAGGCAAATTTATTACACGCCGAGGAGTTTTCAAATTTTAAGGTTCAAGTTTTCTTTAGGGTTTTATGACAGTTGGATAATACGGTTGGAGTCCCTTTATAATGTTAGCTCACACCACAAGATGAACGATTACATTTTCTCTGCAGAGCGACACGCGAATAGGATTTAGTAATTTTGGGACACATAACACAATCATTTAGGAAAGCATGAGCATAAACCATACAATCTTGACACGTGCAATGCCATAATGCCCTTTCAGTAGGCCTAATCGCATTCTGTGCAGCAAATGGCGGCAGTTACTCAGCACTTAATGAAATTAAGTTATAAGGTACATCGACCCTAACTATCACACACCCATGGATCATCTCTCTCTCTCTCTCTCTCTCTCTCTCTCTCTCTCTCTCTCTCTCTCTATATATATATATATATATATATATATATATATATATATATATATATATATATATATATATATATATATATATATATATATATATATATATATATATATATCTTTCTATCTATCTTTCTATCTATATATACATGTATATATATATATATATATATATATATATATATATATATATATATATATATATATATATATATATATATATATATATATATATATATATATATATACACACATATATATGTGACGTTTGTACATCCAAGGTTTAAGACGAGAGTCGTCGTTCTCTAAATTGTTACACCTCACGTGAAGATTGAAAGCAGTGATTGGCTAACTGAGGTTCACCATTCCATGCTGTTGTACTCACGTGGCAATATGCCCCCCACCCCCCGGTACACGTTCTCCTACTTCTCATGAAAAGTCTCAGCGTCTAATTTATCAGTGTTAGCAAAGGTAGGACACTGCCAGTAAGGTGATATCCAGGTGCAATACAACGTACTATCCATCAGCCAATGTGGGCAGCCTGATACGACCTGCAATAGGGGAAGGGGGCTCTGCATTAATCTGCGTTATAGGATCAGAGGGCTAGTACCTATGACCATAATCTCATAACCTGATATGATCCACATTTTTCTAGGGGGGATACCTAGCCTGGTTCTCAGGCTGAGTTAGGTATAATGCCCCCACCACTAAATATACTAAGTATAGGTTTGATGTCTCCTCAAACTAAAGATGGCAGCACTGTTTCCGTGTGTTGCAGTTGATGTTTTCCAGAATACAGCTCAAGTGTGTCACCCTTTAGGATTTATTCGGAACTAAACCTGGAGTGAAATCAACCTAGGGTAGATCAGTGAGACTAAGGAAATTGCCAGTTAACTCAGACATGTAGCAAGTCTGTATCATAGACAGCTCATGTGTATCCCCCTTGATCATGAGGATTAATTCAGAACTAAACCTGGATTGAAATCAACTCAGGGTAGATCAGTGGGACTAAGGCAATTGCCAGTTAACTCAGTCATGTAGCAAGCCTATATCATAGACAGCTCATGTGTGTCCCCCTTGAGGATTAATACAGAACTAAACCCGGAGTGAAATCAACTCACTGAGACTGAAGAGCCTGATAACACAGACTTGTAGCAAGTCTAGGGGGATACCCTATCTGAAGCTATCTCCATGAAGGGTGGCCCTTAAGGAGGCGTATCCCCAGTGCAGTGATTTGCCTTAGACTGAAGAGGGGCTGGCCCTGTCTGGCCCTGAACCCTTCCAATGCTGAGGCTACTTTCGTCCAAAGCACAAGGACTCAAATATATTTGATAACCATCCAAACCCTGTCATGTTGGTATTCATCAGAAAGCTCTGGCTGATTACTCTCAGATGAGTACCCATATGTCAGGGTTTCGGTCATTTTAAAGGAACTTTGCTTCATCTTGTATTGGCAAAATTAGCCACCAGCAGCATGAGGGTTAAAGTGATTTATCCCCATTATAGTGATTTGCCTTAGTCTGACGAGGGAGAGCTCTATCTCAGGAGATGAGCTTACTCCCTACATCTGGAGGGACTAATTGCTAACTGCTGCAGAGCGCACCTGTTGCCCATGCGTGCTATGCTAGCGTCCAGCTCTACCGAGGAAGGAAGGAAGGAAGGTTTGGGTTTTACATCTCTTTCAACAGCTTAGGTCATATCGCGACACGATAGATACCCAGAACTGGGAAGAAATTCCCTTCTCTTCATGAATAGTTTCCAAGGGTCTTTCGGTTGCAGATGGATCAAAGACAGTCCTCCACAACGCCGCACGTTTATATAGCGACCAGGTCAACCGCCCATTTTGGGAACTCAGCGGAAGCTCGAACCTGCGACTGCACGTTTGAGAGCCAGGCATCGTAACCACTAGGCCATGGCGGATCCTCTATCTGTTGTAGGTTGCTATGGTTTTTCACAGAGCACACCTGTTGGCCTTGCGTGATATGCTAGCGTCGAGCTCTACCAAAGTCGACCAATAGAGCTTTCATGCTAGAACTAGAACCATGCCCAACGCGTTCATGAGTACCCAGAGACGATCTCTCAAGAATCCCATCATGTCAAATTTCTGACGAGTAGCCATATAAATCAAATAAAGGTAAGGCGTTTTTTTTCGAATCTTATTAAGTTTCTTAGTACACATGAAGCGACATTGTGGCACTTAACCTATATATCTTTTTTTCAGCTTTGTATCTGATAGAATGGTAGCATTGTGTTTCCTGGAAGGTAGGTACGAGCCTTTATTGGCATGTGTGCTAGACTCTAGATGGCATATATTTGTTATCAATATCATACATTATAGGTAATATCGATACCATTGTGTTGATCACAGAACTGTTTATATTAAACTTCTCTTATCTATGTCATACTACAGTTTGGGGAGTGAGCGATATACCGGGCTATTCTTAGATGGATCTTGTTTTGTTTTCATGATATTCTGATATGTTTCAGAGCATATGTGAGTTCAAGATATGATCAGTCACTTCAAATTAGAAATGTGATCTACTCTAATCTTTTTGATGTATTACATAAGGTGAATACCTGATATCTCGCATAAATTGTTTATGGTGATCTGCTGGCGGAAATGCAAGCCGTGAAATATGATCATAATGAGATTAAACTCTATTTTGGATGATATATGGCTGATAGCATGGGATTCATGATATATCTTGCTTCCCCTTTGCTTCTGAGACGACGATAAATCCATTTTTCCTGCAAAGTCTAAAATCTTTATCTGTATTAAAAGAAGAATAGACCTAATGCATTTGTAAAAGCTGCTTAATAACTCTATGAGACTTAGCAAAGGTAGTTTTGTATTGAAGATTATACGTGCAATCCAGTAAGATGAATTGGTAAACATGACAGACAAATATTCAAACTTTGAGGCTTCACACTAAACCTATTTTTGTACCTTTATTGACTAAAGCTCTAGCCGTTAAAACCATACGAATATAATACAAAAAAATTATTACTCAAAAGGTGATTATATAAATTGAACATAGATACACTTATAGTAACAACCCATGAATTACAGAATGATATTAAACTAGGAAGTAGACATAATATTCGGCAGCTGAAAATAGCTACATTTGTAAAAGATGTATAAAACATACATACATGATGATTTTGATTTCAGTTTCATTACCACACGCCTAATACTAAATGTCTGACATGATTTTCCTGGAAGTGATACTACTATTCTGACCTGATGATTTTAATCTTTAGAAGTGTCTGCATTACACCATTTGGGTGTATAAACATTACATCCTGGGCAGGTGTTGCATCAGATTTAGTAAGAAAGCTTAATTTGAATGACTGTAAAAAGTATTGCTTGGTATTTCATTGCCTGCAACTAAGGCTCAGGATAAAATTCTGTATTTCTGACAGATAGTTCGGAAAGAATTTCCTTTTAAAGGGTAGGAATTGACCATACTTTTCAAACGTAGCCTGCAAGATATCAAATATACATATTCATCATTCCTCACATAATTACTACATAAAAATCAATTGTAAAGGCTTTATTTGCAAACAAACAACAATATGGCAATCTGCTTATAAATTATACAGTTGCATACAAAATATATGTTGTATTCCTTTAATAGAAATTTGAACCTTGAAGTGTAAAAAGGTTAGAGACAAAGCATATGAACAGTATACACACAAACTAGCTATATGAATATCCTATTTGGGATGTTTTTATGATTGAAAATAAAACCACATTTTCTAGATCAGCTGATCAATTAGGCAAATGGCCAGTCTTTCATCTAAACATGATGTAAATAGCCAACTAGACAACCTTTTTATCTGGAAGTAATGCAACTAGCCAAATAGCAACCCTTTCTTTTTTTAACATGATATAACTAGCCAACTAGCCAGCCTTTTCATCTAAACATGATGTAACTAGCCAAATAGCCAACCTTTTTATCTAAACATTATGTAACTCTACCAGGAAGTGGTCAGATGCTCAGATCTGCAGTGCACTCATAGAACCCATTAGCATTACAATAGGATGGAATATGTCTGTAATGGTCTTTTTCTCATCTTTCTCTTCGTGCATGTCACTGCTGCAAACCCGGATGAAAATAGCTCACTTCTGTTCCTTATTTTAAATGTGTTAAATATTTATGATGATGTACTCTTGAAATAACGATTTAATGAAAAAGACGACAATCCCTCTTTTTATGCGTTAGGACAAATAAAGAATTTCATGAGAATGTGCTTTCCTCAAAGGGCAGCTTTTTTGTGAAGCAGTTGACTGGGAGTTCCTTGGGCTAACAAAGCATTGGTAGATGATCCCACCAGGAGCGCCAGTAAGCACACTACATCAACGTTAGTGCTAAATCAGCCTGACAGGAGAACTCCCTTTTGATCCTTCACGCAGCCAGCCTCTCCCTCCTCCATTATTCCAGGTGCTTCTCTCTGGGGCCAGCTTAGCGCATGCGCGAAGGTTTCAAGACTCACACCATCTCACACAGCCAGCCTCCCCCTCCTCCATTATTCCAGGTGCCTCTTTCTGGGGCCAGATCAGCGCATGCGCGATTGTTCCGAGACACACCTCTTCACGCCAGTCAATTGGAGAGCTGATACTATAAAGCACTCTTTAATAGTACTCCCCAATGGAAAACTGATGAGTACTGTGATAGGTGACCACGTAAAGGTGTCTCCTGGACAGACCTCTTCATGCCAGTCAATTGAAGGGCTAAAACTCTAAATCACACTTTATTAGTACTCCCCAATGGAGAACAGATGAGTATGGTGATAACGGACCACGTAAAGGTGTCTCCTGGACAGTCAATTGAAGGGCTGAAACTCTAAAGCACTCTTAGATGGTACTCCCCAATGAAAAATTGATGAGTATGCTGATAAGTGAACACGTAAAGGTGACATTTTTGGCAAAGGAGAACTCTCGTATTCTATCACTGAGAGTGGGAAATCACCCACAGCTTAATAACCAGCTGTCTGCAGCCAATTATACAGTAGTACGTCTACTTCATTGAAAGATTTATTTTATACAATCTATTGAAGATGTGGCAAGAATGGTAAATAATCAGGTAAATAAAAAATAGGGGGAAAATAAATGTAACATTTATTGATAGATGACGAAAAGTAGATGGCAATTACATTGCATATGCACAATGATGCTTGTTTGTATTGTTTATCACCTCGCTTCGACACACACATCTATTCACTAAACCACACACTATAATATATGTATATATATATATATATATATATATATATATATATATATATATATATATATATATATATATATATATATATATATATATATATATATATACATATATATATGTATATATATATATATGTATATATATGTATATATATATATATATATATATATATATATATATATATATATATATATATATATATATATATATATATATATATATATATATATATATATATATATACATATATATATGTATATATATATATATGTATATATATGTATATACATATATATATGTATATATATATATATATATATATATATATATTTATAAATATATACATATATATACATATACATATATATATATATATATATATATATATATATATATATATATATATATATATATATACATATATATTTATAAATATATATATATATATAAAACCAGCATGTGTTGTGTTAAAGCCTTTATTGATTTTTGTCAGTTGGAAGGGAAAAGCTGAATTGCCAGTCCTGGAGGATGTGAGTGACTATAGTCATGTTGGGCAGGGCCCACCTATGACCAATGACATAGAATTTAGAAATTTACTTTTCGAATAGCCGCTAAGATATTAGGAATCATGGAGGTCACTGCTGGAATAGGCATGAAACACGTATGGTCACTCCCAATCTCTGAGCGGTCAGTTCAATGCAATAAAAGGTGTAGTTACTCACAGGTGATATATCTAGTAATGGGCTACAAGTAGTAGATAGTAGGAAGAAGTAGTGATAAGTCTAGTACTAGAGAACCAGACCACAACCTGTACTCTCCATCGTGTCTGAAGTAATGGGAGTATTCTGAGGCTTGAATTTATCTCTATGATACATGCACAACATAACTTGAGTGAGTAGTCTTCATCCCATCTGCAGATGATCTTGCAGAGTGGGTGCCTTGAGTGTGTGTGTGTGTGTGTGTGTGTGTTTGTGTGTGTGTCCGCGTTAGTGAGATCATTCAATAAACCATGTAACCATCTGCAGAAATTGGTTTGCTTCATAAGATTCCTGAACTAAGTTTCCCAGTATAAAAAGGCATGCTGGTGGTTTGGCGCAGGCAAGCCTGGTAATTCCTCACCCATCCACGATGGCCGCCATGGGAGGCAAGGTGTTCTCTCGAATCCATCATGTGGATTAATGCTTGTCACACGCGTAAGAGACTAGTGTCAGGTACACGAGCCTTGTAAAGTGGAGGTGAAACACTTACCTTAACGGAACATGCTCTTATCGCCTCGTTATGCATGATTGATCACCATGGAGGTTCCATAACGCGCCTCAGCTAGGCTTTGTGCATTCCCTCATTCATAGGGGAAGTTCACCTGAGAATGCTTCCTGACCCAGCCACACCTTTATTCTAACACAATACGCTGGAGACCTGGGTGTGCTGAACATAGTGATTTAATGGAAACTGTCAGCACAAGTGCAGAATTCATTAGTGCTAAGTCAACTATTGCATACTTGCAATTCTTTTATATTGTTTAATAACTTTAATAATGGGACGTATCATACATTTTATGAGTTCAAAAGTAAAATGAATTTCATCGGTAGTTCAACAAACAGAGGCTGATAGATTAGGTATACAGTAGTATACGATCTAAACCTTTTTATTGAAAACAGCAATTCCTTCAGACGAAACCATTGCTCCACCACCAAATAGTTAAATTAAATGCAGGCTGATATGCTGATATATATCACAGCTACGAATATACATGACCAGGCTGATCAAAAGCACACACTGTTATTGATATATGCCACTATGTATACTAATACAGATACTAATTCATTATTTTAGGCAGCACTAACGTTGTATGTATCCCTACCGCTTTGTAGGCTAGATGCTATTATCATTTTATCACGGAAGTCAGGGATCATAGGGTTATTTGAACAATATTTGCAATTATACATATCAGAAATGAATACTGTAAAACCCTTTATAACCACGCCCCTTTTTATTCATGCAATTGCCGTGTGAATGCGATCGCGGCCATTTAATTACACGCATCAACTGTATCACCGCTAGATGAGGCATTGTTTTGCTATTTTGAACGTATATCAGCGCCAGTAATATACGCGTTATCATCACCTAGCGCGAAATGCGTGAAATTAAAAGGAGCGCGATAATAATGGGTTTTACAGTAGTTATAAATGGTTCTCCCTTCAGTTTTAGTTACACATGCATATTTTCGATTCATTTCATGCGTCTTTCTCCAGAATTAACAGGTGACGGACTATTGACCCATCTGCTACTGCTACTAAGAATCATTAAATGCTCCTGTGGAAACTAGGGGCACAGGTGCTAGTAGCCTCCCTTGAATGTCTTCTTAAAGGTATTGCCATGAATTATCGCAGAATAATTGACTGCGGAAGCCGGGAAATAAAGATCCTTTAGAATACGTAACAGTATCAAAATAATATTGAAATCTGATCCCTATGGTGTACTTGCACAGCCCAGCGTGTATCCTTTATGATTCTCATACCTTACTTTTAATCATCCGACCTCCACCACTTGCATTACCTCTGTGGTAGATGTACAGTGCAGACATATAATTCTTGCACTAAATGCGTGGGCATCCCAGGCATAAAAGACGACCACACACCCAATTGCCAAGTAATTTCCTTGAAATGGATGCATGGATGACCTCACAACTGAACGTATACCTATGATTTGCAAGCTACATGGGTCATTGATGTGTTCGGCATATATTTGAAATGTTATTCATAGATGTTTGTACAACTATACACTGGCAGATGTCCGGCTGACTGGTGCAGGAATAAAATGCCTGTACTGTAGATCATGACAAAGTACACGAATGATGGGAATCGTGTATGGTGCTGTATTTTTTATATAGCACCACTTTCGTTATAAAAAGATTAATTTGAAATGATACATTTGGATAGTCAGATGACAATCTAGGGTTTTTACTGTGGGGGTTTAAATGAAATATTGAGATAAGGAGACTACTCAAACACTTCCTTCAGTAGAAAAAGTTTGAATCTTAGAATATTGATAATGGTCGTTCACAGTTTTGGTATATACGTCGCGCAAGCATATTTTGAATTGGAAAAGAATATTCAGTGTTCACCACATTTAACAAATTTTCTGTTACACAACACTAGAGACAGACTCAGGAGCTAGCTGATGAAACTGGAGCATTTATGAGGACTTTGATTCTCCCTTTGGGCAATAATCAGCCAATATTTATTGCTCAATTCGTCTTTAGAGGTAATAATTCCATAGTTTATTATTACACTCATCTTAGATAAACCTTTTAATGAATATCATAAAGTATCCCAATCGAAGACAAAGTGATTGGATTAGGAGAAGGAAGGGATTCTGTAGCGTGTGTGTTGACAATAAATGTCATCCTTCAATAGTATTTCTCACATAAATAAAGACTGATGAGAACATAAGGTTTACACTCAGGACACAAAGGTTACGAAGAATCTTCACCAAACCTTTACCTAAGCTTATCCAGATTGCCAGACTGCTGTGTCTCGAACCTGTGATAGTAATAATTATAATAATGAAAATAATAAAAGTAATAATAATAATGATAAAAATAATAATAATAATAATGATAATAATAATAACAATAATAATAATGGTAATAATAATAATAAAGATAATATGAGAGAGAGAGAGAGAGAGAGAGAGAGAGAGAGAGAGAGAGAGAGAGAGTTTTTTAAACAGCAAATTATATTCAAGCTTATGGCTTGAAGTGATAGACTGGATCAGACAAATTGGTATAGTAGAGTATGAGATTGGTAATAAGAACAAGTTCCTGGGAGACCATAGATGCTCTTACTGGGTAAATGCCATTATCATGATTACAAAAAGGACAATATCCAATGCAAACAATGCTGGTACAATTCCTAATATATATTCTGTGAAGAATAATGTCTTTGAAATTTATCATCATGAAACCTACAAGTTTAGTTTAATTGATAAGGAAGACATCTTAGAGAAAAGATGGTCTATGCATGTATAAGGATTACATAGAGAACTGGTCTGCTGATTTGATAAAGAATACAAAGCCAGTAGTCTAAATATGTAAGGTATCCATTTATAAAAAGATTTAAACAGCATACTGTTTTACCTGTTAACGTGTCCTTTGTATAACATAATAACGAACAATTTACAAATCTAATATATTAATACCGAGTTTCGTTTACGGTTGGATCCCTTTTTAGAGGAGCATGTGCCGTTTAACAAGGGTTTGACCCCTGCAGTATGTTCCTGCATGGCCGTTTCGTCAGTCGGCACAAAAGGGTTACGCAAATTACGTTCCTTCTCCCGTAAGACTCAAATTTAATGGGAAGAGAATTTGTAGTGGAGAGTAAGTCTTGACCGACATCGTTGACTTACAGCGCCATCTACTAAGAGTTCAATTAGACCAACTATGTCGTCTGCTCTGATATCGATTAGCAGGTTGGGGTAATGGTTAGCACACCAAATTGCAGAGCAGTTGGACTCTGATCGAATCTCGATGTAGGCGCGGAAATAGTTATTTTTATTCACTGCTGTTTTCCTATATTTCGGATGGCATTTTATGTCGTAGATCCAGTCACCTAAAAACGCCCACTTTTACTATTGTAAAAATAACTACAGACTTGAAATGATTACTCTTTTTTATAATAACAACCTAAGTATTGCATCAAAGTGCTGTGTTCTTTATAATTTCTCTAAGTGAGGCAGTATATTTACGCTCTTTTGGTGGAATGTGTGAATGCAATGTATTTGGTTTTGTATTTAACACACGCACATACACACACACTCTTGGTTGTTCAAGCTCATAATTGCTATTTATATGTATGTTTTATTATGTAAAACATGAATGTATGTAATATCCTAGGGTAAGTCATTTAACCCTTTACCCATCCAGAATAAATCTAAGGTTGTTAAGTTAACCCATTCCTGGACATTGCACCTGGCCAAGATCATTCATTGAACACTTTGCCATCCAGAATTAGTAAAGGGTTATCTTATTAACATATTTATGATCAGAGGCCCAGAGCACCTGAAGACCATTCATTTAACCCTTTACCCACCGATAATATATCAAAGGATCTTAAGTAAGTTCAGAGCACTGCATTATCGATTTTTTACTAATGACATTCTTAAAAAGATTGTAATTAAAAATAATAGTATTTGTTCTATGTGTAAAACTGAACAGGACAGTAATTTTCATATGCTGATAGATTGTCTGCAAACATCTAACCTTTGACTTGATGTGGAGAATTGGATAAGAACACTTGGTATGGAAAGATATTGCCTTACAGATAGAAGGAAGATACTAGGTGACTTGGAAAATACAGGTCAAATTAACATAATAATTCTAAATACCAAAAAAACTATTTTTCAATGCAAATTGGAAGAGAAGTCACCAACGCTCCACAGAGTAAAGGCAAATGTCAGACAATCTTTCTTGCATGATGAATATAAATGCACAGTGGATAACAAACAATTTTTGTTCAATAAGAAATGGTCTTTATTAATAAGATACTACAGCAATCTAGCAAAATAAAAACATATTTCTTTCAATCCATATGAGCAATATATAATTTTTTCTAATTATACAGCAAAGAAACGAAATGTGCCTACCAGTACCACTTTTAAAACAAGTTATGTCAAACAAATTTTGTACTAGACACTTGTATCTAATTTTTCTTTTGCAGCACACAAAACTAATGTGGACACAGCTTTTGTACTGTTACTGTTTTTCAAATGTAATACCTGAATAAATATGATTTAAAAATAAAAAAATGTATACCACTAAACCACTTGCCATTCATTGATTATGCAGAAATGTTGCACTCAAGCTCTCTTATATCTCGAGTTATCACGCCAGCCTTTGTATTTTGTATAACTTTGCAATTAGATAATCCACAAAAATAATGTAAAACCAAAACAGGTGTACCTGTCATTGGTTCTGTATACCTAATTCTCTAATTTGTATGGCAGTATGTGTGCAGAGATTGGAATGATTCCGTTATTAACGTGTGTAGCATGCGTATTTACGATGGTGTCTGGCTCTGTTAATACCTTTTGTTTCATAACTTACTTGGTATCGGAGGTTTTAAGGCATAACTTTAATAATAATAAAGAAATAAAGCTGTGCGAAATATATATGTTTAAGGTTTATTGTCTAAATAAAGGGAAGCAGCTTGTGTTTGAACATGTGTTGAATATTTAGTTTTGGTGGAATGATGCATGTACTGGCCTGGAAGAATCACCACTGGGGCAGTCATATTTCAGTGAATTGTTGTACAGTTGGAATTCGTCAGTGTCCACATTAGGCAAATATTAGCGATTTCTCAAAATCCCGAAGGGTGCCCAAATGGCAAAGGGTTGATTCTTGATCACGACACAATAATATTAGTTATCCGTGTTGTGAAAATGGGATACGTCCAGATGTCTTGAAAAAGCCAACTGCATCACAAGAGGCTCTGCGCCTTAAGCAAATCAACTGACCGAATGCAAAAAACGGCCAACTCTTATTTTCACCACAGGGAAACAAATTCATCATCAGCTCCCGCATAAATGACATTCATTTTTGTCATACATTGTATTTTTGCCATTAATAAATTTATCATATATATATATATAATATATATATATATATATATATATATATATATATATATATATATATATATATATATATATATATATAAATATATATATATATATACATATATATATATATATTTATATACGTACATACATACATACATACATACATAAATACGTACATATATGTATATATGTATATGTACATATATATATATATATATATATATATATATATATATATATATATATATATATATATATATATATATGTGTATATATATATATATATATATATAAATATACATATATACATATATATATTTATATACGTACATACATACATACATACATACATAAATACGTACATATATGTATATATGTATATGTACATATATATATATATATATATATATATATATATATATATATATATATATATATATATATATATATATATATATATATATATATATATATATATATATATATATGTGTATATATATATATATATAAATATACATATATATATATATATATATATATATATATATATATATATATATATATATATATATATATATATATATATATATATATATATATATATGTGTATATATATATATATTCATATATATATATACATATGTAAATATATATATATATATATATATATATATATATACATATATATATATATATATATACATATATATATATATATATATATACATATATATATATATATATATATATATATATATATATATATATATATATATATATATATATATATATATATTTATATATATATATATATATATATATATATATATACATATATATATATATATATATATATATATATATATATATATATATATATATATATATATATATACATATATATATATATATATATATACATATATATATATATATATATATATTCCATTTGGCAAGGGTTTGACCCCTGCAATATGTTCGCGCATGGCCGTTTTCGTCAGTCGGCATGAAAGGGTTACGTTAATAACGTTCCTGCTCCCGTAAGACTCGAATTTAATGGGGGAAGAATTTGTAGTAGAGAGTATGTCATGGCCGACATCTTTGACTTACAGAGCCATCTATTTTAAATTAATTTTGACTAAACAGATATCGAACAGCAGGTTAGGGTAATTGTTAGGCAGGTTAGCATACTGTATTGTAGAGCAGTCGTCCCCGGATCGAATCTCGATGGGGTTGCGGGATTTTTTTATTTATTTACTGCTGTTTTGCTATGGTGCGGATGGTATTTATGCCGTAGATCCAGTCACCTAAAAACCGCTCAAATTAACCATTGTAAAAATAACTACCGACTTGAAATGATTAATCCTTTTCATAGAAAAAATTATGTTTATTATATATCATAGTTCTGTGTTCTTCATATTTCCTTTAAGTGAGGCAGTATATTTACGCTCTTTTGGTGGAATGAGTGAATGCAATATATTTAGTATTGTATTCAACACACACACATACACAGACACACTCTTTATTGCTATTTATATGTATGTTTTATTATTTAAGACATAAAAGTATGTAATATACTAGGGTAATTCATTTAACCCTTTACCATTCAGAATATATCAAAGGTTGTTAAGTTAACCCATGTTTGACCAATTCACTTTAAGATTATTCATTTAACACTTTGTCACTCAGAATTAGTAAAGTGTTATCTTATAAACATATTTATGGTCAAAGCATCCAAAAAGTATTCAGTAAACCCTTTACCCACCGAAAATATATCAAAGGTTCTTAAGTAATCTCATTCATGACCAATGCACCTTCGAATAAATCAGTTAATCTTTTGAAAACCAGAATATGTTAAGGGTTATTTGATTTACCCATTCATGGCCAGCGCATCTGATGACCATTCATTTAACCCTTTACTCACAAAGAATAGGTTGTTAACTCATTCATGGCCAGAGCATCATAATGCTATTAGTTTAACCCTTTACCACCCATAATTAGTTAAGGGTTATTTCATTAGCCCATTCATGGCCAATGCACCTTGATATAATTCATTTAACCTTTTGCAATCCAGGATATTTTAAAGGTTATTTGATTAACCTACTTATGGCCAGAGGACCTGATCACTATTCATGTAAACTTTCGCCACCCAAAATTAATTAAGGGTAATTTTATTCACCCATCTATGGCCAGAACACCAGACGACTATTTATTTGGCCCTTTACCCACCAAGAATATATCAAAGGTTATTAAGTTAACCCATTCACAACAAATGCACCCAAATATCAATCGTTTAATCTTTTGCAACTCAGGAAATGTTAAGGGATATTGAATAATCCCATTCATGGCCTGAGAATATGATGACCATTTATTTAACCCTCAACCCACCAAGAATATATCAAAAGTTACTTTGCCTCTGCCGCGCATGATTGAGTATGGCTTAAAAGTTGTTAAATTAACCCATTTATGGCCAGAGCACCTTAATTTATTCATTTAAGCCTTTAATTGCCACGCTGAATTAGTTAAGGGTTATTTTTTAACCCATTCATGGCCAAGGCACCTTAGAATTCATTTAACCCAATATTATAAGGATTATTTTATTATTTCATTAATCAAATGTATGTGCTCCATTGGAAAATGTTATAAACATGATTTATTAAAATGAATATCAATGAATTGTTGAAATATAGTCAACATTTACACACACACACACACTTGTTTGTTTCTTCTTCACGTTGATCATTGCTATTATGTGAATGTATTATGTAGAGCATGAAGGTAAGTACATATTATTTTCATCAGAAAATGCTTTACTAATCCATTCATAGGCAGCAAACCTTACGATCACTCATTTAACCCTGAGCGATGCCAATGGTTCGGTAAGGGTTCTAATGTTTTAAGTGGTGAAGGCAGTTTGATTGTGTTTTGTTTTACTCTCTGCCTCTTTACTCACTGCGCATGATTAAGTATGACTGAGATTCCAAAAACGTGCAGGGCACGGGCAGCTGGTAGTGTACACTTATTTTGCAATTTTGATATATTTGTGCAGCATAGCCATGATGCTTCGTGCGCAGGAAAGTAAACAAAAAGTTGAAAAGTTGAAAAGTTATATTCAAGCTTGTCTTGCCTCACGTTTCTACAATTCCACCCAACAGCGTCAAATGTTTTTACTTATTCGATAAGGTCATTACTGCTTGTATCCCTGATGGATATGTTATGAGTCAGGGCCTGTGAGATAAACGTGTCTTTTAAATCCCCCCAATGCCCAGCCCCCCCCCCCCCAAAAAAAAAAAATCAAAATCAAAATCAAACAAACGGCGTTCACAGTGCTTGTTCAATCTCTGCTAGAGTACAGCAGCATAGTTTGGGATCCTTTCCTTGAAACAGAAAAAGGGGAATTGGAGAAGATACAGAGAAGAGGCGCTAGATTTGTATTCAACGACTACAGCAGAACCTCCAGCGTAACTGCCATGCTCTCCGAACTAGACTGGGTTACTCTTGCGGAAAGAAGGCGTGACGCCAGGTTGACCATGATGTTTAAAATAATAAATGACCTAATAGCTATCCCTGCTAAGGAGTACCTAACCAAATCCAGCAGCAGAACCAGATCAGGTACTAGCAACAGCTACAGACAATATACAACAAAGACCTCTACCTATGCCTACTCCTTCTTTCCACGTACCATAAAAGACTGGAACTCTTTACCGATAGACACTAAGGCAGTGGAAAGCCTTGACCAGTTCAAAGAAGGACTGGCATCGAGAGACAGACAATAGAGCCACCACTCTCATCCAGAGCGAAATACTCTAAATAGAGTCTGCTCTGTACCGATTCAGAATCAGAAAGGAGTCTGGCATCTTCGTTATCAGATGTGGTCCTGTTCGACCATAATCCATTGAAAACCTCATTAAGATTTTAAGCCCATGCTAGAGCCTAGTGCAAGGAGGGTTAGCGGCGGATGAATATTGTATCATGTGGGAATGGCACAGAGTCAACTCTCTACAAGTGATGCGATTTTGTGATGAGGGGTTAACTTAAAGGAAATCCCTGGTGGCTGACACACAAGCAGAGAACATTAACACTAGCCAATCCCGATCATAATCTTTGATCTCATGCCCAGGTCGCAGAGCGCGAGAAGACAATCCACTTTGCATGTTACAATCTTTAAAAGTGTAGCTGTTATGCGCAATAGGTTTCAATCGGTCCACGCTAATATATCAACTATTCTGTTACACCAGAGGCAAGAGCAGGAGCTAGCTCACGAAACAGGAACATTTACGTTGATTTTATTCTCCTTTTGCCCAACAATTAGGCATTACTTATTGTTCAATTCTTCGATTGGAGGTAATAATTACTTAGTTTATTATTACACTTACCTTCGATAAACTTTTTAACGAGTATAGTAAAGAATTCCGATCGAAGACAAAGTGATATAGTAAAGGAAAAAGCAGGGATTGTATAGCATGTGTGTTGATGATAAATGTCGTCCTCCCATAGTATTCCCACATATGTAATGACTGATGGGGATAATAACGTTTACACTCAGGTCGGAAAGGTGTCCCATTTATCCCGATTGCAATGTGATCTTGCTGGCCGTCTGTCACTACTACTACTACTACTACTAGTAGTTATGATGATGATAATAATAATAATGTACAACTGTCTCAAGAAAGAAGCCATGCCGGTAATCGAACGGATAACTCTCATGAGCAGGGAAGACATTACATGTAGGAAGGAAACAACCTCTTTCAATTAGGATATGAAATTTTGTTTATTGCCAGTTTATTCAATACGTTTGAAATGTATGTGTGAGAGAGAGAGAGAGAGAGAGAGAGAGAGAGAGAGAGAGAGAGAGAGAGAGAGAGAGAGAGATGTCATTTCAAAACAATAAGTTATATTCAAGCTTGGCCTGCCTTACGTCTATACAATTCCACCCCACAGTGTCAAATGCTTTTACTTATTCGATATGGTCATTCCAGCCTACAGCCCCTTATGGCTATGTTTGGAGTCAGGGCCTCTAAGATAACATGTTTTTACAGCCCCCCCCCCCCCCCCCCCCCCAGAAGTCTGGCTTCTAGGTTATATTATCTGGTCTTGTTCCACCATAATCCATTGGAAACCTCATTACGATTTTAAGCCCATGCCGAGAACTCAGTTGAAGCAGGGTTAGCAGCAGATGAATGTTGTATTATGTGTGAATGGCACAGAGTCAACTCTCTGCGAGTGATGTGATTTCGCGATGAGGGGTTGACTAAAAGGAAATCCCTGGTGGCTGGCCCACAAGCACAAACGATCAATAGTAGCCAATCCGGATCATCATCTTTGATCACGTGTACAGTCTTGCATAGCGCGAAAAGACAGTCCCCTTTGCAAGTTACAACCATTCAAAGTGTAGCCATTATCAGGGGTGACCTGAACTATTTTAGTTCTGGAACACAGTCAAAAAGACTTGGAGCACAGCAATTTTTGGTGACCGCAGTTTGACAATAGCTATGAATATTATCACCTGGAGGCACTACTATATTGCAATACTTATTGCAATAGCTCATGTTTTGCTAAAATCTCCCAGTTAAACAGTACTTTGAAATTTTTGTTTGTCGCACTTTTGAAGCCCCTGTCGCACCAATGTGTGACAATGCGACAGTTGGTCAACTATATAACATGAACTTTTATTCTATGTTCTGTTATGTTCTATCATAATATGATAATGATAATATATCACTGGATGCATGTTAACTTCCCGCATTATACTTAAGGTTTGTGGTGCTGGTGACACACTCAAAATAAGACATCTCATAGTTCAGCGCTCCTGTACCCTTTCTAACAATAGTTATCTAATCCCTGAGGTCTTGGTGTTTCAAATATGTTTTCTTTATCTACCTTTATGTGATAGAAATTTCATTTAAATCACATACTAGATTAAATTAAGAAGCGTGTGCCATAGCACAATGCCACATTTTGGAGGGCCCGGATATTGATTTTGTTGGTGTTTACTTCTGAGGGGCATTTGCAGAGCAAATCTGTGTAAAAAGTGATAATGAAACTTTACTTTCTCCCATCTGTAAAACATAAAACAAGAAAAGTTTAATTGGTCACTCAGGATTCCTCCAGTTGTTTACTTTCTTACCCCAAGCAAGTGTTAAATATGAGATGAAAAACAGAACTAATTTGCTTATAGTTCTTGGTTGCTCAATATGTTATGTATCAGTTGTTCAAACGTGCTGCACCAGATAACAATTCAACTGAGTAACACAAAACACTGTACTAACCATTTAACTCGTGTAATGCCGGCCAACTTTTAGAACTTCTTGATTAGGTATGGGGAATTGGTAGATACCCTTATTCACTGCAGCAAATGCCCCATGTGGCTGTAGAAGAATTCTCTGTCACTTTCAGGCACAGTTAATTCATTATATAAAGTGCTGACTCGCTTCTGATTGCTTGTTCCTGTCAGGAGTGCTTCTACTCCAGCATCTTTGCATATTTTGGAGATGTACGCCCAGCCAAGCACATGGTCCTTCGATAGTTGAGTATTTGGGAATAGGTAGACATTTTCCTTCCACACAGTGGCACTTTTACGAATGTCAGTGTCAATAAGAATTTTTAAACCACAAATGCATTCCACTGGGATTTGAATGGGCACCAGACGGTTTCCCATCACTGTCTGATGAGCAATGATCAATTTCCTAAACAAAGCCTTCTCGAATTCCTTGAATTTATTCAGAGCATCTTCATTTATTGTGTAATTTTCATTCGGCTCTAGGCTCCCCACCTCTTTGATCATTAAAAAGTGTTATCCTGTTACAGATGGCATCTCGCAGTTGCCTGATCCATGAGAGTATGTTTATCAGACAGCTTTGCAATGGTGTCACAAATATAACTATGTAGGTTGGCAACATCTTTTTCATCCACTTGTGCTTCAGGAGCCTGAAGACGTTCCTGCCTCGCTTTCATTACATGGTATGCTGCATCAGCGAAAATCACATTTTTCTTTTGGTTGGGAATGTCCAAAAACTTGTTTACTTCTACCGTTGTAGTATCTTCATGCTTAATGAGAAGATCTGAATGGAGTATCTTGCCTCCATTTATGAGGCTATGGAGCAACATGTTTTGTTACCATATTTCAGTTTCCCATCCTCATATGTTGTACCTTTCTCCAAGCATTTAAAGTTAGATCGTTCAAAAATGTCTTTTCCCATGGGAGCACTGTTTTCCTTTTTCATTGAAAGCAGGAGGGCACCTAACAGTCGCGTATCTGACATTACTGACATCCTAGTCTCCATCTTTTTGTCCACCTTTTTTATATCCTTTTCAAATAGCTCCCTTCCTATGAGGCTGATGGTGGGGACTGTTCTGCAGATATTACTAGCATTATCACAGTCCGGTCGGGATAGAATTTCCTTACTATAGGTGTCATTATCATTTTTACGCAAGGTGTCAATATTTATTGATATAGCTCTCTCCACTGAATCAGCCGTACATCACTGTTTTATATCTATAAAATAAATTTTGACTATAAAATCCTTTACATTTTGAGCAGCAAACAAAGCATTCAATACCTTTCCTCTGGGATTCAAAGTTATGACTATCAAGCATGGCCTGATTTCTATTTTCTTGGAGAATGCCTTGTTCACGAATGTCACTAAAGAGTTAGCTCCTTTCCTTTGTCCTAAGAGGAGCATTTAGAGCTTCTGTGACGGCATTTTCTGCTGTGATTAGTCTGTAGATGTCTGATGAACTGTGACTGGGGTTTATAGCAATATGGACATTTCCTCTGCTACTTGTTGTATAGATTGCCTGTAATTGAAAAAGAAAAAATCAGAAAGAATATACACAGAGGTTTATTGATAATATACATAATATTTTGGCCTGACTAGACCTAACATTCAGCTTTTTGGCTTTTATCCATATTTCATTTCGTTTAATATGCAATTATATTTGTGATAAATTCAATTAGTGGTTTTAAAAAAAGATTTAGAATGATTAATTTTTATACAGTCATGCTAATCTAGGGTTTTTACAATGATTGTTCTAATTAAATACTGAGAGGGGGTGAGTATACAAACATTTATATATCCATCCAAAGAAAAAGGCTGTATCTTAGATAATTTGTAATGGTCTTTAACACTTTGGGCATGTAGGTAATAAATCCAAGGTAATAAAGTAATAAATCCAAAGTTTATCATTGCACATACCTTAGATAAGCCTTTTAATGAGCATCGCAAAGTAATCCAATCAAAGACAAAGTGATGTAGATTAGGAGTAGGAAGGTATTCTGTAGCGTGTGTTTTGACAATTAAATGTCATCCTCCCATAGTATTTCTCACATAAGTAATGACTCTTGAGGAACATAAGGATAACACTCAGGACGGAAATGTTTCAAAGAACCTTCACCACTCCTTACCTAAGCTTGTCCCGATTGCCACGTGATCTTGCACACTGTACATGGACTGCTGGCCGCCTCTCACCACTAATGATAATGATAATGATAATGATTAAAATGATAAAAACAATAATAACAATATTAATAATAATAATAATAATAATAATAATAATAATGATAATAATAATGATAATAATAAGTAAACTAATAATAATAATCATAATAGTAAAATAATAATAATAATAATAGATAGATAAATAAATGATAATGATATTAATAATAATTATGATAATAGTAATAATAATAACAATAATAATGATAATGATATTAATGATAATGAAAATAATTGAAATAATGATAATAATGAAACCGATACTACTACTTTTACTACTACTACTACTACTACTACTACTACCACTTATAATAACTGTCTCAAGAATGTGGTCAAAATGCACAACTGGTAATCGTCGAAGGGATGACACTTATGATTTCAAACAACAGATTCAAAGCGTTTGAATTTTCTTTTGCGTGTCTGTGTGTGTGAGAGAGAGAGAGAGAGAGAGAGAGAGAGAGAGAGAGAGAGAGAGAGAGAGAGAGAGAGAGAGAGAGAGAGAGAGAGAGAGAGAGAGAGATGGCTAATTCAAAGCAACCACTTATATTCAACCTTGGCTCGCCTTACGTCTAAACAATTCCTCCCCACGGTGTCAAATGCTTTTACTTATTCAATAATGTCGTTATTGCCAGTAGCCCCTGATGGGTGTGTTTTGAGCCAGGGCCTCTGACATCGATATGTTTTTTTACATTCCCCTGAGAAGTCTGGCCTCTAGGTTATTAAATCTGGTCTTGTTCAACCATAATCCATTGGCAACCTCATTACGATTTTAAGCCCATGCTAGAACCTAGTGGAAAGGGGTTAGCGGTGGATGAATATTGTATTACGTGTGAATGGGACAGAGTCAACTCTCTGTGAGTGACGTGATTTAGAAATCAGGGGTAAACTTAAGTTGATAATTTAGTACAGCAAGATCATTACCACTAGGTGGTGTGTTTGACTGGCCCCTAAGCATGGATATCAAAACAAAAGATTGCACATGAGGAGTGGTCACCCGCCACGAATCTCGACCTAGCAACTTCCTTTTGTGGTACGACCACAAAAACAAAGGGTGGTGTCCCAAAAACATGGGTGTTTGCTTCGACCATGCAGATTCTTTCAAGACCATTTTGACCAATATTTTCATCTCATTTTTTGGCCTGAAAATCAGCATTAACTACGTAAACCACGTGCTGCTAGTAAACCTGAGGCATATGGGAACATTCAAAAATGTTTTTAACATACTCATCGTGCAGATTCCCGGTTTAGGTAGGACATTGCACCTTACCAAAGACATGAAGGATCAAATGGTAGAGTTTGGTTTTCAGGTAAAGGGTGAGTCTTGACATTTTGCTAAAAAACGAAACACAGAAAGATATCTGCGTAAAGGGTGCCATATAAACGCAAAATAGCAAATGATTTATATGTTTATCATTATTCAGTAACTATGAGATGAAAGCTATACAATAGCATAAGTGCCGTTGTCTACATTTAACTCAGTTTTCAGATATTTAAGTTTTGAAAATGACCGGGGTATTGAGTAGGGTTCTACCTTAAGTGAAATCCCCCTGGAGGCTGCCCTAAAGCACAGACCATAAATAATGGGTAATCGGGATCGTGATCTCGTGCCCAGGTCTCCCAGAGCAGGGCGCGAGAAGCCAGTCCCCTTCATATGTTACAACCTTTATATGTGTAGCTGCTATGCACAATAGGTTTCAAGCGGCCCATGGTAATATATCACAGTGTGCATTTAAACCTTGCACATTATACTTAACTCACATGCATACATACATACACATGTACGTACATAAATTCACACATACATACATACACACATACATACATACATACCGTCATACATACATACATACATACATACATACATACATATACACGTACATACATACACGCAAACGCAAACATGTACATTCATACATACTAATAACCATACATACATACATGCATGAATGCATGATTGCATGCATACATACATGCAAACACAAGCACGTATATTCATACATACATACATACATACATACATACATACAAACATGCATACATACATACATACATACTTGTATCAAATCTAACACTCGTTTGTTATCATGGACCTAGTTGTGCCATTAAATCAAATTCGCTTGAAATAGGCAGATACGTGTATGACCCTTTAAAAACGTCAAGAGATCCTACACTGAAAGTATTGATACTTGTCAAAAGAGTGGTGAATCACGTTTATTCCTTCATTTTGTAATCACTTAATTTAAAAGCCCACCATCACAGAGCCATATTGCAGTATACTCTCTTCTATCTTTTCCAATGCTGAGGGTACTTTCGTTCAAAACCCAAAACCCAAAGATTTTTGAAAACCATCTAACCCTGTCACGTTGGTATCCACTAGATAACTCTCACTGAGGACTCTCAGATGAGAATCCATGAGCCAGGGTTTTAGTATTTTTTCAGTTTTGCATGAGCCAAATTAGCCACCAGCAGCGAATAGGTTAACCTTTTCGCATGTGCAGTATACAGAAGGTCTGCCATATATGTCAACTTTGTGATTGAATTCATGCAATATTTGGGAAACAAGTATTGTTCCATAAGAGTTTTATTTTACTTTTTCAGAAATGTTCACATTTAACTGGACGGTGATTTACGAGACAATAGGAGCACTTCAGATGCAAATGATATACACAGCACAATGCACACTCTTACTTCAGCAAATATAAAGCAGGATGCTATTCATGAGACATTTATTCTGAAAACAATTACGGAGGCACCTTCTTCGTGGTGACAGCCATACCCATTAGGTAGACACATTGCGTTTATCTTCAATTGATGAAAACGTTTACGCCATTCGTCTTTCTCTCAACACTGAATGTGCTCAACCGCTAAGTGCAAATCAGATAAATGTTAATCAATCTCTACTGTGAATGGATAATCAGTCTTTCCAGATAAGCAAATCGCCAAGTATTGATATAAATTTGCCCTCCAGAATCCATTTTCACATCAAACACGAAACAAAAGGTTTTACGTTTGAAATATACATAGGCTGCCTTTTAAATCAAAAGTTGACACACATGTTTAAAATCTTATTCTCCTATAATTGTGTGGTGTGATTGCAGCATTTTCTGGTTAATAGCAAAACAAACTTTAAGTGAAAATATTCTACACTGTTCCTTATCTAGATCAAGCAAGAATAGCGAATGATAGCTGCAGGTAAATTGCTTAATAGATATTTTTTGGTTGTGGAAGGTGAATCAATTCTAAAAAGAATATTTCTTAAAGGAGGAACCATTGGGGATTCCTCTTACGCTTTGCCGGGTGACAAGCGCTGGAGAATTTGAACATTTCCTTTTCAGTAACAGGCTCTCAGATAAAGCGAGTGATAAGGAGGTGCCTCTTATATATCACAGGACTGAAAATTTTATATATATATACATATATATATATATATATATATAATATATATATATATATATATATATATATATATATATATATATATAATATATATATATATATATATATATATATATATATATATATATATATATATATATATATATATATATATATATATATATATATATATATACATATATATATATATATATATATACATATATATATATATATATATATATATATATACATATATATATATATATATATATATATATGTATATATATATATATATATATATATATATGTATATATATATATATATATATATACATATATACTATATATATA
>OZ012685.1:47909579-47915665 GCA_963942565.1 Maea johnstoni | reverse complement strand
AAATCTCATATAAGCTGTGAGCAGTTTTTCCTCATATATTATGCTATTAGTTTTCATTATACTGTGATGTCACTTGGTCATCATATAACTGTTACATAATATGCAGTAGTTTTAGACATAACTATCAGGGCAGTTTTAGCCTGTTGTATAAAATTGACAAGAGACAACTCTATATCACATCAACTATTTCTACGCTCAGAAGTCTAGAAACAAAAATAGATCTTTCATACTCACCCACTGTTAGTTGTCAGAACGTTGTGATAACTTAATACTAGTTCATCATGTAAATGTTGCTTATTATCCTGCAGTTGTTGACGTAAATATCTGGGTAATTTTAGCCTGTTATATGACTGCCTATATGACTGTTAGCAGTAAAATGTGTTTGCTTACATATAATAATTCTTGAGGAGAGTCCACTTCAAACCTTTATATCCTATCCTATCCCAACATACTCTGACCCCGAATGTCTAAGCACATCTCTGGAGAGGAGGTTCATATATCATAATCTTAATAATCAAAGATTTCTTCTCAACTCAAATACTATGAATTAATTTTAAATCATGATGATAACTATTTCTACGCTCAGAAGTATAGAAACAAAAATAGATCTATCATACTCACACCCTGTTAGTTGTCAGAACATTGTGAAAACTTATTTCTAGTTCATAATGTAAATGTTGCATAATATTCAGAAGTTGTTGACATAAATATCAGGGTGGTTTAAGTCTCTTATACTCCTTCCCCAAATCTGACAGAAAACATCTCTAAGGGCAGTACGATTTACTCAATTATCTCCAAGCTGTTTATTTCTTTTTCTCATTCCCCAAATCTGACGGCTCACGTCTAAGGGCATTAATTGATAAGTATTTCTTAGCTCAAAAGTCTAGAAACAAAAATATATCTTTCATACTCACCCACTGTTAGTTGTCAGAATGTTGTGATAACTTATTACTAGTTCATCATGTGAATGTTGCATAGTATCCTGCAGTTGTTGACGTAAATATCTGGGTAATTTTAGCCTGTTATATGAAATTGACAGAAGACGGCTGCCTGTCCCATCTATATTACTGCTATCAGGAAATGACAGTGAGTGTCTAATTGAAACCGTTGGATTACAATGCATGTAAGTAATGAGCAGTATTTGCTCAATAAGGACAGTTCGGTACCAATTCCGAAAGCTCCTGTCTAACTTTAATCATTTGATAAGTATTTATACTATGCTATTAGTTTAGCTGTTTATTCTCTTTGCTCAATAAGGACAGTTTGGTACCAATTCAGAAAGCTCACGTCTAACTTCATATTTTGATAAATATTTATACTAAAGAGGTGTAGAAACTAAAATCAATCCTTCATACTCACAGGCTGTTAGTTTTTTAAGTACAAGTTAATAAGTTATAACTAGTTCATACTGTAAATGTTGCATAATATTCAATAATCTTTGAAATAAATATCATGGTAATTTTAGCCTGTTTTATGAATTAATAGGAGTCGGCTGTCTATCCTATCAAAATAACTGTTACCAGATAAAATGCTAAATTACAGATGATGGTGTATTGGGAGTGTCCATTTCAAACCTTTAAATTACAAGGCATGTAAGCAGTGAGCAGTTTTTCCTCAATAAGGACAGTTCGGTACCAATTCTGAAAGCAACGGTATAATTTCATATTTTGATACGTATTTATACCTTTACTCACCTTCTTAAAATTGACAATTAATTATGATGTGTTACCAGTGGTGTATAACGTAAGCGTCGCTAAATGTTAATTATTTTGTCATATCTATGCAATGTAATGTAATGTTATTTCAGCTTTGTATAGGAAATGGGCAAGAGTCAGATATCTAACCAATCTATATCATTGTTAGAAGAAAATGTGCTAGTTCACAAATAATAGTTCATAATTTACTCATTCATCTCAAAGCTGATATTTTTTCTTTTCCTCAAATCTCGAAACGTGAATAACATATCATATCATTATTTGCAGGAAATATGCTAGCTTAAGGTTAATAATTAACAATTTAGTCATTCATCTTTAAGCTGTATTTTTTGCTCAAACTTCAATACATGAAAAATAGGCCGTGTCCATTTCGGACTACATTTCATACAGGCGGTGATAACAACAATTTCCAAAAGATTCTGACAACAAACATCTAATAGCATTTATTGATGAGAAGTTACGTTATCAGAAGTATAGGAATAAAATAACCTTCCATACTTACAGCTTTTAAAGGAAATTGATAAAACTCAGCGGCATATTCAACTAACATATATTTTCACATATGCAGCTTAATATATTACATTTTCAGTTTAAATCTGTCTATTTCTCTCCTTGAAGTTTATAACATGAATACAGGGGGGTCTGGACTTCTAACTTTTGGACAGCAACTAGTCATGCCAACCGGTACTAGGTACATTAATAAAAACGATTACCGAGAAGGAAAATTATAGGATCATTTCAAAGTATACGATATGCTTAATGATTGTCATTAAGCATATCTGAAACAACATATTAGAAATTAAGTCTGGCAGGGGCCTTATGTTCGAACAGGCTGCTACACAGCCCTAAATTACTCGAATCGAAGCCTGCAACTTAATAGCCAGATATAACACGTTAGACTTACTACCCCTTTTAGTCTGCTTTCTGCTGATGACTTATATATGATATATATATATATATATATATATATATATATATATATATATATATATATATATATATATATATATATATATATATATATATATATATATATATATATATGTATATATGTATATATATATATATATATATATATATATATATATATATATATATATATATATATAAATATATATATATATATATATGTATATATATATATATATATATATATATATATATATATATATATATATATGTATGTGTATATATATATATATATATATATATATATATAGATATATAGATATATAGATATATAGATATATGTTTATAGGTTTGTGGGTGTGTCTGTGTGTACAGAGAGAGAGAGAGAGAGAGAGAGAGAGAGAGAGAGAGAGAGAGAGAGAGAGAGAGAGAGAGAGAGAGAGAATATGATTCCCAGGCAGTTCTTTGAACTAAGAGAGCCAACCCTAACATTGAATACTTACCAGCAGAGTTGGTAATTGCAATTGCTGCAACCAGGACGAGAAGTACAACGGCACTGTTCATCTTCATTTTTGCCTTATTTGTAATGACGTTCCTGCTGTTAAAAGAATATTTAAGGATATAAGTATGTTGCGACATAGTTGTATAAGAGGTAAATTCGCCAATATCTATACACATTGATAGGTATCAATTATCGCAAATTTCTAATCAACAAGTAGTTACATCATAGTAAATGCATTCACTTAAACTGGAATTTCGATAATAGTTTCTGTCTCTGCCATATTTACGCAGAAATAGCCAGTTGTAAGTGGTGGAGGAAACATACATCTATGGCGAAAAACACCGTCTCTGGAAATTCTCATATGTCACAACTGGGATCTGAACCCGTAAAAAGCAGCTAGCAGTCAGCGGTAACGACGCAGACCACTTTAGAAAGGTATTCCATGGCGAAATAGATAACATGCAATTGGGGATACAAAGTTGTCTTACTGTGTGTACGATCGTCATTATAAATGGTCTCGTCTACTAGTTAAAAGAACTGCTATGCTTTGAATAAAAATTTCCTATTATTTTTATTTTAAATTACAAAATACTTTTTGCTGGGTCGCTAATGATCCGGTGTAATACTAGATCTAGTTCCTGTGGAAACAGGAAATAGTCAAGGAGATCACAGCCTGATATGGCCTTGACTGAATAATTTTGGTCTTTCCACACTAGTTACAATACAGCGATGTATTACTTAATTAACTTCCATATTCCAACATACTGGTACTAGAAATGAAATAGTAACATTTCCATCGTTCTAATTTTTGGCAAGATGCCGTATAAAAATGCCTACATAAGACGAGGAACGTGCTTCTCTGTGAACGATGGCTTTACTGAATGGTCCTCTATAATAGAATAGTAGAAACCTGGTGTGCTTGAAGAACGTAATTTGGATTTGGATTTGCATAGATCCTAAATAGTATCTATCCATTTCTTAAGGATGCTGGCACCGGTTTTATCATGTTCAAGAATATGTTTTTCTTTTTTGGAAAGGTATATAGATAAAACTATATCCCTTTGCATGTAGATACTATTAGTTATCCTCTTTGTAAAGAGTGATACGGCTTGGTGTCTGTGAGAAGCCAGCCATATCACACGGGGACGGTAGCCGAGAGTGATATGGCTGGCTGAACATCATCAGCCCCCCCCCCCCCCCCCCCCCTCCCGACATACTCGTATTGTTGGCAATGGGCAATTTTCATAATGGGACCTAATGGGCAAAATCAACATTTTGCAGAGTTGATACAAAAAAGTATGTTCATCTATACACGACTTAGCGCTACAAAGAGGTTTGCCAAGTTTCCATGGCAAACTTGAACGATTTGTCACAAAGAAAATGAAAAGAGGGATTGCCAAACTCGAGTAGGACAGACTAGGGCTCTACAGCAACGGAGATTTTCGTCAGACCTGTAACGGCAATGATTACTCATAGAAATGTGCTACATACCAACCTAAATCCATCTCAATTACTTTTTGGCATCTTTATATCCATATATACACCATTTTGGCTGATTATAATGCCCAAAAAGTGTTTTAAACGCCAAAAATCAATTTCTAGCGGCGGATAAAGAGGGAGTGATGCCCGTCATTGTTTTCTGTCGCTAAGGGCCCAGATGAGGCTCTGTCCTGTGAACTTGAGGGTCAACCCATAGTAACCATAGCGAAGGGGGATAACACATTTATTTGGATCCTTACATTGGCAATTAATGAAAAGCAATGTTAATACTGCAATACAGTCCCAGTGCAATAAAGAAATTGACCAATCAGCTGCTAGTATGAGAGTGAGCTGATGATAAAAG
Source organism: Maea johnstoni (assembly GCA_963942565.1). Lineage (NCBI taxonomy): Eukaryota > Metazoa > Annelida > Polychaeta > Spionida > Magelonidae > Maea > Maea johnstoni. The sequence continues at coordinate 47,910,696 of OZ012685.1, read as the reverse complement.
ACTGTATCCACTGTTTGTTCATACAAACTACATTTCAAAAACTACTATATTTTACTAAACTATAAGTACGAACTGAATATATATATATATATATATATATATATATATATATATATATATATATATATATATATATTATATATATATATATATATATATATATATATAAATATATATATATATATATATATATATATATATATATATATATATATACATATATGTATAATATATATATATATATATATATTATATATATATATATATATATATATATATATATGTTCTAAGCAATTATTTTGCTTTGCGACAATTTATTTCTTACTGAAAGTGGCCATTTATGATTACTAGCAGGCCCCTGTGCACAGCACGGGTTTGGATTCTAAGTCATACTCAATGAAGCTCAGGAAGTTCAGAGGCAAATTATTAAAAAAAACTGCCTTAACCACTCAAAAAATAGAACCCTTACTGAACCATTTGCGTCGCTTTTGATTTTTTTTTGTTTCTAGTTTTCAGTCATCACCAGGAATTGTGTGACACAAACACTATTAAAATTATAATGAAAATCATCAATCAAATGGTGCTCTTTCAACTGCAAGGCATATTGGATCTACGTCAATGTCGTGAAATGTCAACCTGGGGTATACGTCAGGGAGGGGATCCCCTTATATACCTTGCTTTGCAGCCAATATGCGTGCTCTAATTATGAAAGTGCTGCATGTCCGACCCGAGTGCAGCATTGACTACACTGCAGACATGTTAGCCGCACTTAGCACCACACTATGTGGCCTCATAGTATGGTTGTACACTGACAGCTTGCTGTCTCTCACAACTACCTGGGTTCCCAACTTCCCATGCACATGATAAAGTTGCTAGTGACTTTGGGTCTTGTGGTCTTCGCCAGATACTCTGCCTTCTCAACCACTAACAACGTTCTAGTCGCGGCTGCAGTATGGCAGAAAAAGTAAGGATAATCAAATTTTCCAATCCTACGTCATGTATGATAAATGGCCCCTGCAACATCTCCCTGGTAACTACACCTCGCCAGAAGTTTAATAGAGATGTAAATCAAGTAAATATTAATATGATTATCATTCCATCAAAATTCAAACTCATG
>OZ012685.1:47749579-47904579 GCA_963942565.1 Maea johnstoni | reverse complement strand
AACTCAAAATCTGTCAAAAACGATTTCAGAAGTATGTGTATGGCTATCAATTTTTATTGCGCATGTGTTCCCTGCTGTGAATGTTTTGGGGGGTAAATCTTATAAATAGTGGAATCTTTATGTATTTTACTGAGAGAAATCAACAAAGGCGTTCGGTTTTAGGTAATTGCTTCTGGAAAATGCTGCCTCAAATGCAAATGCATAAAACTTGCCAATAAGATGTTCCCTATCATGGGGGAAATGGTTGTAGAATATGATGTGATAGTTCGGGTCAAATGTGATCCCTGCTGTGAGTGGTTTTTCAGTTAAATTCTTGACAACTATGCGATGTTTTTATTTCCAACAAACTTGTGGTAAAATCACTTGTTCATAAACCACTATTTTCTGAATGGGCCTTATGTTTTCTCTTTTTTTAAATCAGTGTAGGGGTGGTAATAAAACTTTCTTTTTAATAGGAAAAAAACACACCCATATGTTGCACTACTGCTGTTGGAATGCTGAATGGCAAGCAGTGGAATACTCCCATTAGATTTTAATGCAAATGCTAAAAATGGACTATTAGATTACTCTTTTCTTGTTATCATACTTCAAAAAGGTCCACAATTATGTATGAATGTTAGATTGTTTCGTGGTATACGCAAATAGCCAATAGAATGATACCCTAAACAATTCCGAAGTTACAAAAAGGTTTTTGCCCCAAAATCGCTCACATTGCAAAGCAGATGTCACATTAAACATGTCCTATGACATGGTTTCAGTTATCACTGCCGTGGCTTATAGTCTGAAGGCGTTATAAGCTAGATTGCCCAATCGTCATAGACAACCAAATATTACTACACTTTGTTCATTTTTGTTCAAGTTCATTTTGAGACTTTCTTTGCCCCTACCGCTATGTGAAGAACTAGCCAAATATTAAGTGAAAATATTTCTAGATATAACCAAAAATCCGAAATCCTATTTTATTGCATGTTTGTCTTCAGAAATGATTTAAACATGATATAATTACTGTTGGGCTGCAAAAATGATTGCCTAGTTGCAAATAGTATCGTTTGTTCTATAAACACCGAATGAAATATTGTGCCACTTTTTTACAATATCTTCTGAAAGCCTCAGATTTGCTATGTCTATAGGCTACAATAGCTATTACTGGGGCGTGGGTAAAATTGTCCAATCAAAATTGGTAATAATAATAATAATAATAATAATAATAATAATAATAATAATAATAATAATAATAATAATAATAGTAATAATAATAATAATAATAATAATAATAATAATAATTGATATTTGATATAGCGCCCTTTCCACCAATAATATTCAAAAGCGCTTTAAAGAATAGTCAGTGGACATATGTTTATAGTCTATATAGTCAAATAAACCCCTTTCAAAATAGCAATGTTTTCAGCTGTTTCTAGAATTTTTGCACACTATTAGCAGCCTTTATGTTATCTGGGAGCTCATTCCAAGTGCGTGGTGCATAGGCAGAGAATGCTCTGTCACCAAACCTTTTCAGATTAGTATGTGGTGTCTGTAATAAGTTCTTAGTGTTTAATCTTAGCGTCCCTGTATTGGCTTGTCAGACCAACAGTTCCCTCAAGTATAGAGGGGCACATCCTAGCATGCATTTGGAAGTCAAAAGCAGAATTACCATTACAATAGTCAAGGCGTGATGTCACCAATAAGACACTAGTGGTTGTATCAGTATCGAGAAATCTTCTCGGGAGACTTTTGATACATGTGCAGACATATTCATGTTCGGATCAGCACCCAGATTACCAACTGGTTCATTAAAAACTGGTCCTATTACACCATTCTACCGTAATACTAGGAATAGAGATGTTTGCCTCTGTGGGGTACCCATGACCAGAGACTTGGTGTTGTCTGAAGAGTTGTGTATTTTCCGCAGAAGCATGGAGTTCTAGATCATGCTTTCTTAGCAGTATTCCGAAGGGTAGGAGGTAAATAGGAAGAGGAAGGGCAGAGGGCCCAACACTGATCCTTGTGGTACATGTGATTCTTTTATCGTTTCAAAATTCAAACTTATACTTTGACAAAATAGAGTAGCTTTTGAAATGTAGTGTGTATGATCAAAGAACAGATATACTCTTTTATGTACATGCAAAGTAATATATGTATAGAACAAGAATTCATAATTTTGTGCACACATAACCCATATAGGTTGGCAAATCTTACGACGCCCCACGTTATGACCTCTATAACACCAAATAGGCCACTCTCTGGAACACCTATCCTTTTCTTTATACTTACATTATGAAGTGGGCTGCCACCCATTTGAGTCACAGCTGATAGCAGTTGAAAAACATGGCTGCTACCAGGGGCTGCTAGGGGCTGGCTGAGGCTGCTGGCAATACACAAAATTCTCCTCTCATGGGATCACTAAGAGAAAAAGGAGGACAGCATCCTATTCTTGAAGTGTATTACTTTCATATAAGCTAATATGTATGTGAGCCTTTAGTTCCCCTTTAAGTCATTCAAGCACACCAGGTTTCTACTATTCTATTACAGATGAGCCGAACCATCGTGCTCAGAGAAGCACGACCCTTGTCAATTGTAGACATTTTTATTTGCCATCTTGACAAACAAATGAGAGTGAATAATATGTAACTATTCCATTTCTAGTACTAATATGTTACAGTATGGAAGTTAGTTTAGTAATATATCGCTGCATTGTAACTCATAGTGTGGCAAGACCATAGTAGTAATTATTCAGGCAAGGCCATATTAGTAAGTATTCAGTCAAGGCCATAGGTACTAATATTATACCGGATGAGGTGCTACCCAGAAAAAAATACTTCGGAATTTTCTATCATAACAGGATATTTTCACTTAAAGCATACCAGGTTTTCTACCAAATGGACGAGACCATTTATATTGACGATCGTCCACACCGAAGCAATATCATTCTGATAATTGCCAAATTCGGCGGTTGAAATTTCAAAGTCATGCAGGCAAAGAATTTAGAGCAAAAAAATCAATTCTAACACTTTTATGATAGAGTACCAACTTAAATGTAATGAAACATTGCTTTCTTGCAAATAAAACTCTGTCAAGACCATAATTTCCCACTCAAGATGGCTACTCAATTCCGCTGTCTCCATTAAGACTTTAATTACAAACATTAAGACGAGTTACAAACAAAAGATAAACTGGGCCGTGAGGCCCCATCAATGACAATCACAAACTGGAAGTTCTGGGGGATCCATCCTTTTCTAAAAGGAAGGTGTAAGTCAAGTGAGAGTGACTGATTTGTATCCTTGCTAAAACACTTTCCCCACGCCTAGTGATCCCAAACCTGCATCCAACAGACCCAACTGAGGATGAATTGCCTGTGATCCTTTGTTGACGGCTTCCTTCTATTTGAACTGTCAGTTGTTTTTAAAAGATGTAATTGATATGTTGTCTTAGACCTCCATATTAGGTATATGTAGCTCATCACAATAGGCCTGCCTTAGCTGCAGCACATGCCTTCCCAGTACCCAGGGGCGGACCCAGCCCTAAATGTGACTGGTGCCAAAAATGAAAATATGCACTGAGCACCATAGGTGCATGGTACTAGCGGGTCTGGGGCCGATCAAGGCCCCCAGAAGCCAGAGGATTATTGATGCTCTGATATGCATTCTCAGCCATTCCTGGTACTAAAAATTATGAATTTTATGGACTTACTTTTCAAGAAATTTAATTTCATTTCTAGTATTTTTTTAGCCATATACTGAACCACTCATTACTCAGTATTGATCTTTGCAATGTATTTCATTATACTAATTTATGGGTAAAATATTTCTTTGTTATTGAAACTGTAATGATTGCTTACATATTACACTTCACATTCACTATCCCCATAGGGTGGTCTCTGTGTGCAGGTTGCCTCGTGGGCGGGTTTGGCTGTTCGAAGAAGTGCATATAAATGGAGGGATAACAATGATGAGGTTATTGTATATTTTTCTTCTTCTCCCGTTCTGCTCAATCCCCATCATCATCATCATCATCATCGTCATAATTTTCCTCTACATCCTCATCATCACTATCGTCCTTTTCATCACCATCTTCTTCTCCTTTAAATATTTTGCCATTATGCATTTACTTGTAAGATTTCATCAGAAGTGTCATGCTGTTTTAGCCCGCTGTGGGCATCAGTGGGTTAAGGTATAAAAGAAAATGCATGGTCTCTTGGTTATCCAATCTAGAGATCCACTGAATCGGATTCTATTTACATAAGGATATGGTAGGTAAGGGTAAGGAAAGGGTTCATTGACGTGTCAGACACTTTGAACTTTTAAAATCAGAAATTCGTTTCGCTAATTATGGACGGCTGGGAAGTTTTGATGGAAAGCAGCCATTCCTTCCTGAAAAATATTGACCCTTTAGAAATGACGAGAATTAAAACACCAAATGTCGGCTCTTTTTCGGCAGACCAAGAGTAATCGTTTACTGAAGTATGGAGAATTAAGAGAAAATCCTATTCTACATCGATATAGGGCCCTGAAAGCCTTTTGCAGGCACCAAAGTTACCAAAACAAAATCCACCGCTAATGCCCCAGGTGCTACAATCAAGAAAGCCTTTAGAAATTGTTATAAGATGAATTGCATAATTTGCCAAAACAAGCCTGTAACATTAGAATCCATGTTTGTTGGCGCTAAATTCATCCCCCACTTCAAGGATTTACTTGGTGTATTGTGTTGACTGCAACAGCTGTGCAATAGCTTGGCTGGCCTTACGCATCATTTATTCTCGTTCAATATTTTATTCACATGCAATTTCCAACTTCATCTATGTTCAGTTAGTGAATAGAACCCATTTTACAATGTTGAAAGTTTAGTAAATAATAATAATGATGGTATTATTACTACTACTACTACTACTACTGCTGCTGCTGCTGCTGCTGCTGCTGCTACTACTACTTCTACTACTTATAATAATAATAGTAATAATAATAATGATATTAATACTAACAATAATAATAATAATGATAATAATAATAATAATGATAATAAACAATACTATTAATAATAATAATAGTAATAATGATAATAATGATAATAATAATAATAATAATAATAATAATAATAATAATAATAATAATAATAATGATAATAATAATATTGAAATAATAATAATAGTAGTAATACTGATAATAATGATGATGATGATAATGATATCATTATCATCAACAACGACCTCATTATTATCAACATAAAAAGGTAGTCTCCTGAAGACACGCACTGTAAAGAGAAGGTTTGGCTACATATCGAGACACACTTTGAGCACGTAGAGACGGGGGAGTGGAAAATAGGGAAAAGTGACTTGCATATTGTGAGCCAACATGCATGGCATGACACATTTCAACATGTCACCCCCCAATACTGTGACAAGTAAAACATTAAATGTAGAGGTGTTGTTATCCCATAGAACCTCAACTTAAGTGGCAAGTGAAATCCATCCTCAAATAAAGTGACTAGTAAAAAGCTATCCTTAAATAAAGCAGAATCAACTTTGAGTCAAACACATATGAAGATATTGCATCTTAAATCAAGACATTTTCATACGTGGCAGACCATTCGTATGCTCCAGAGGTGAAAAGGTTCAATAGGTGTGGATAGATTGTACCTGCTTGATGCAGAGTTAAATAACATTTTAAATCCCTGACCGTCTGAATACTCATTAGCCGATACCAGCGGCGATTTCAAGGGAATTATATTTGCTTCATGAAAGGAAATATTTGGCGTCGTTAGGGAAATCCAGATCATCGCTCAACAAAGGGATTTTCTCGACACACTGTATGAGAACAGGTTTGAACCAGTTGAAGAGAGTAATACTCTGTAAAAGCTAGCTACGTGGATTCTTACCTGCATTACCTACTCGAATACCCTCTTTTACCTGGGCATACTTTAATGGCATAAAGCTGACTGAAAGTAACAGGGAAACTAAGACATTACTAATACCACCACACAACCGTTAGATAGTGTTAGCCCATATATGCGTTTGGAGTACAACTGTGACCTTTTGAACTCAAGCAAAATTCATAAGTTAATGATTTACTCCTGAATTTTAAATTATCTGCTATTTTACTCCAAGATCATAAAGGTATGTCCTGAAAGACTAGATATACTTAATGTGTGCCAACTTACCACCCCTCTACTTATCATTTATATCGCTGTTACACCATGAATGTTATATTTTGAAATGTTATTTTGTAGTCGGCCAAGAGCCCTGGTAGCTCGTGTTTACTATGTAGAATCATTTCCGACTTGAAATAAATATTATCTATCTATCTATATAACAGTAGGTAGTGGTCAGGGTGACGAGCTACATGCTTTATATATACCTTTAAGTATTTAACCCTTTCCCATCCGTAGAGCTCACGTTCTAACATTTATATGAAATTTTGTTCGTGATACAACATATTAAGAAATGTTACTCGCATTCAATTCTTTGTTTTGAAAAAAACACAAACATTTTCGAATCGTTTTCAAATTGTACTCTAATTAATGTGTTACTCCTGACAGTGTCAAAGCATTCGCTTACTCCAGACATGACTTGGGTAGGGCTTGGTATGGTAGGGCAAACACCTTAACTCTTATACTGCTGGTAGCTAATTTGGCCAATACTAAACAATGAAAGAAGATTTTTCAAAAATCTTTGAGTTTTGGGGGTTTGGACGAAAGTAGCCTCAGCATTGGATGGGTTAACGCTATCTCGCCTGGTCATCAAGTACTCTAGGGAATGAAAATAACAATTCATCGTATTTGAATTCTGGACAGGTTTGTGTGAGCGTGTGTGTTGACCCTTGTACCTTACCGGAACAGTTACAAGTTAGTTTATATGCAATTATGTATTACGGTTTTTCACAATAAACTAAATAACACAATATACATGCATATTCACACGTTCATGCCGGCAAACTTCTATACCTATTCGTATGCTTCGTTCATTTTGTATGAACAAATGCAGTTATCAATACATACACGTTATATACATACAGTTATCTATACAAGTAAACAATCATACATAGATACATACAACACACATACATACATACATGCATACATACATACACACATGTACATACATACATACATACAACATACATACATACACGCATGTACATACCGTATTATGACTATTATTTCTAACCTATTATGAAATTACACCGGCCATAACTAAATGCAATATGGTTATTTTGTAAAGTTACACCACATGTAAAGTAAAGTAAAGTCGGTATATCAATTACAAGAAACACGAGCTACTTAAAGGCTCTTGGCCGACTGGACCAACAGTGCTTTATACAGTGCCTTCCGAAGCACGAGAAGTAAAGAACAGCAACATGCTGGGGAGGTGATCCTTAACTATTAGTCTCTTTCACTTTATAGACACAGACACATATTAATTATGTCAAATATTTTATTAGGATAATACAAACTTGAAATAAAAATTATCATTAATTCAATTTTTATTGTTTGAATCATTATCATTTATAGCTTATAATTATCATCATTATTACTATACCTCTCATCATTATTCTCATTATTATTATCATTATATCTAGTATTATTATTATTATTATCATTATTATTATTATTATTATTATTATTATTATTATTATTATTATTATTATTATTATTATCAATGAACTGTTAAAATGAAGTGAATTAGAATCAGACAACATTTTTAACTAGCTGCAGTGGGTCGTCAGTAGCTGAAGATGGTACCCAACACTAACATAGGACTTGAAGTCAAAACGGTGGTAACACCTAAGCCGTTACTGTTAAGGCCTTCAGAAAGTATATGGGGACCATTGCTCTCTTCAACACCTTTCACTGGTCAACAGTAACATTTTCTGGTACATTTTGTTTTAACACACATATTATGGGATAGATGTGTGTTACCACCTAACATATGCACATCACTTCAAATAGCGTGTTACCACCTCTGGTAACACTAACACCGATGTTAGCATCTGTGTTAACACCATACTTGAAGTCAGTCAATGACACGCACATATTCATATTTTGTGCCAATGCAGCAGCAAAGGCAGAAAAATGCAGCGTGCCTGCATGGTTCCCCGCACTACTATTTGACAGACTGGAGTTTGTTCATCCTTTTATGTGCGCGGGATCTATGAAAGTAATCGCTCTAAATTGTTTCAAGGAAGACGCCATCGCTTACCCTTTTATCTAAAGTGTATGGTTCTGAAGATTCCAAATAACAAAACGAAACTAGTCAAATATTGATGTATCCCTTAAGTGTTCTAACATTCCATTCGCACCACAGTACCTCTTATGTTGATCTTAATATAGTTACACCTTGTACTTCTCTGCTAGGTCCACCGTTTGTTAGGTTGCCATTAATAGTATATATAGATTGCATGGCACTGTCTAACCCTGCATTAAATTGGGGTGCTCAACCATACGCTCTCTCATTGTTTTACAATGAACTGATCTCCTCAGGAGACTGCCCCGATAGCCGAGTGGTCTAACTTGTTGCTACTGACTGCTGTCGGTCTCTTACCACTGCCGTTTTTAGGAATCTGGCCAGGGACACGTTAGAATATGCCAGCTACTCCGTGGTTTTCCCTGGGCAGGATCCATCTCCACGGACCTATGATTTAGTCCACTATGGCAAAAAAGTATGATCATAATAGAAATTCCAAAAGTAAAGTCATTTGGAAGGCTACACATTAAGTGATAGACGGCGCATATATCTTGCACAGCACTTTACTTCTAAGTTGTATATAACATACCAAGACTTCCCTTTTTCTCACGGTTTCCCACCTCGCTGCAAGTCTAGTCCAGAATGTGCTTAATCCAAAGATTTTTATAAACTAATCCTTGATGTTCATAATCACTAACACATCATAATCGTGTCATTGAGGACCATGAATACAGTGTAACAAGGACTGTTACAAGTACTCATTTATACCCAGGACAGTAGTTCAATGGAATAAGCTGCCACATGATGTTGTGAACCTCCACGAACTAAATCCATTCAAAGAGTCTTTCAAGAACATAGACTTAACCTTAGACGGACCTATGTACCGTTACTAAGGAGCGCACACTGCAAGCTGCGACAGTTCTCTTTAAGGAGCATTATCAGCTATACATATACAGATACATGACACAACCACCCAAACCACCACGAAAAATAACAACTGTATGTGTTTACTAGGTGGTCATCCTTTGTTCTGCTACATGAACCAGGTAATCGCAGAGACTTGAGGACTTCTTGTCTGTGATCACGTGATAAACATACTAATAGGTCTCCCCTTCCCTAAATAAAATCAGTCAATTGCTTTGAAAATATGGATATCTCATAATGATAACATTAAAGAGGGGAAAAGATGCTGACAAGAGTTTTCCACTTATAAACTAATGATTCATTACTTAGTACATGCATGTTTTACCCCATATCATTCATTCTAAAAAGGTTTCTCTTAATCTATTTCAGTGAAAAAGGGAAGAAACTATGTTTTCTAGGTCAATAGTATGTTGATTTTAATCATCACACAAATGTGTTTACGATGACCCTCAAACACTATATTGAGACTGTAGTGCATAGAGTGGAATAGTTGATTATTAATCACGATTTAGCCTATTAGGCGGGTGGCCAAGTGTCAGAATTATACTTTTGATGGCGTTTTTCGTTACAAGTCGTCATCCATGCTTATTCATCTCTACATAGAGCGGGCTTTAGTGTACTGGTGGATGACACGTCTGATTTTGCTGCATAAGGGAATTTTGGGCGCATTTTATGCTAAAAATCACCAAAAAAAGCATGTTTTTTTGGATTTCCTTCTAGAAAATTCATTTTTCTTTTTCGAGAGAGAAACTCAAAACTTGCTACAAATGTGTTCAAGAGGATGCTTTTGATCTTAAAACACGTTGCGTTAGCATAACTTCAATGAACCCAATGCTGTGCGTGATCTTTGGGGAAAATAATCTCATAAAAATGAGTGATTTTTGCAATTTCCCACAACTTGAATGTCATCCTTTGGACTATTCCAAACTCTCAACTAAACAGTTTTGGTTAAGAAAACTTCCCAACAAGGTGAAGATACAGAAAGTGTGTTCTGTTTGAATATTTTCATGATATGCTACGTTTTGGGGCATTTTACAGAAAAAATGACATTAAAACTAGTTATTTTGGGGATTTGCTTGTGGAAGGTGCAATTATCATTGTAGGAACTCAAAACTTGCCACAAATGATTTCATAAGGATTTCTATGATTATCAAATGTTTTGTGTTAGTATGAAATGTATCTGACCCCTGCTGTGAGTGATTTTGGGGGTAAAAACCTATAAAATAGTAGGACTTTTGTAATTTCCCACAATTGAATGACATCCTGAGGACTATTCCAAACTCTCAACTAAATAGTTCTGGTCTTGAAAACTACCCAAGAATATGTAGATACAGAAAGTGAGTTATGTTCGAATATGTTCATGATGTGCTACGTTTTGGGGCAATTTACAGAAAAATGGCATAAAACACGTGATTTTAGGGATTTGCTTCTGGAAGTTGCAATTCTCATAGTAGGAACTCAAAACTTACCGTATAAGATTTTACAAGGATATCTATGATTATCAAATGTTTTGTGTTAGTATAAATTGTATCTGACCCATGCTGTGAGTGATTTTGGGGTAAAAACCTTTAAAATAGTAGGATTTTTGCAATTTCTTGTTTATTTGAAAGAAGGTGTATTATATCTTGTACCAAGATTCTAGCCTGATATTGTTGTTACAGGAAATTAACCAAGAATAGGCATATAAGGGAAAAAAGTTATGTTTGCCAACATATGACTTTCTAAATTCTGGCGTATTTTACTGAAAAATTATCAAAAGAATGTGTTTTTACGAATTTGCTTCTGGAAAATGCAGCCTCCAATGTACTACCGAAAATTTATAAAACTTGCCACAAATATGTTCACATGTATGCCTTTGGTTGTAGGATGTGTTGTGGTAGTTTAGATTAAATGTAGCTCCTGCTGTGAGTAATTCTGGGGTAATATCCTTTAAAATCATGCATTTTTTGTATTTTTCCAGGCTTAAACTGTCAACTTGGAGACCATGCAACGATTTTAATTTCTCAGTTTTGCCAAAGAAATATCACTTAAGATTGTTTTGGTGAAGGAACTGGGTTAGGTTTACTAGCTTTCAATGATAAGCTATGGTTTGGGGCATTTTATGGAAATAGTAATGAAGCGTGAAAACTTATAGAAATGTGATTTTTGAAATTTCATAGGCTCTATAATTCTATGGAATTTTGAATTAGTACCTCAGTCATGCTAGATTTTGGACCATTTTGCTGTAATATAATGAGAGATGGATAATTTTGATAGTACCTGCGTAGCAATCACAATGGAACCTGTGAACATGGAGCACTCATGAAAAACTAAGAAGTGCTCCTTGTGTGGAGGTCCCTGACACTATATCAATATCAATTTATGGTAGAGAATAGTAGTAGAGCTCCTACTATTACGCTCAGCGTATAAGGTATATCTTACTCAGTTACATTAAGAATCCATCTGTGAGATGTTATTTCATTCATAATTTAATTGATATACAGGAGTCATTCAAGTATGAAAAACAAAACACCCACATTGATCTTTCAAATCCCAGTCACTATGTAAGAAAGCTGCCAGTGACTTGGAGTTGGGCAGTGGTTTTTTCTGGGTAATCTGGTTTCCTAAACCAATTACAACTGGTAAGTCATAACTTGACCATGGTATGGCAGAAAAAGTGACGGAAAAACAAAATTCTCAACTCCCTAATATTTGTCTGTTCCTTGATCTCAGACAGGGCATGTGAGAAAGTGATCACTGACTTGGGGTAGGTGGTTTTCGCTGGGTTACTATAGTTTCATCCATTACTAATAACAGGCTAGTTATAATTTAGCCTAAATATGGCAGAAATAAGGAGGATAATCGAAATTCCAAATTATTGCTTGAATCAGGATTCATTTTGACTCCTCCCTATATTCATATCTTCATCATACTACTTCTAATACTTCCTATTTAGCAGAGTATAAATTGTCGCTGCACAATTAGGACCACACCTTTTGTCAGTTTGCTGCCTAAAAATCAATTGCCCCCACTCTCCTAGCACAAAGCTTTGGGAAATTGGGCTCCTATCGCTCATGGATAAACATTACCAAAACATTCCACTAGCCAGTGATGGACTATTTGCCCCCAACATTTAGTAGTCCTTCCACTTATTCCCCTTATATAATAACTAGCCCATGAACATAGTATGTACTTTGATAAGACTTTCCTACAAATCCATTGTTTAACCCTTATGCTGCTGGTGGCTAATTTGGCCAATACAAAATGATGCAAACAAAACAGAAAAATGACTGAAACCCTGGCGCATGGGTAACCATTTGAGAGAACTCAGTGAGAGCTATCCAATGAATACCAGCATGACAGAGTTTCAGAAAATATTTGTGTCCCTGTGCTTCGGATAAAAGTAGCCTCAGCATTGGAAGGGTTAAAGCAGCCCTACCATTATTTTTTAAAAGATTTGTATAGTCACAGGCTAGGGGGTTACCTTGCGCTGTAACAGTATGCAGGTACTGCTGTGAAAATGCTCTATGTACAGAGGTAATATATCAGGTTCCACAGTACCTTTTCCTCAAATACAATTTCCCACCAAACAGTCTTAACAATTATTGAATAATTAAAATCAATTCTATTTTTTGATACTTCTACCAGAATATTAATGCAACTTGCATTAGCTTGGCAATAAATGTTTCCTGTTCCAACACATCTTAGGTAACATTACGAGAATTAATAGTCAAAGTAATGTGCATATGCATATATACTCATATTAATGATGATATTACTAGTACTTTTCAGATTCAGTCTCTGCATTTAACCCCCCAAAACAGTAATCACCCTATTATATTTATAAGGCCGGGCTTTTTTAGGAACACCGTCCAGCATTTTTTCTTCTCAAACTGTTTAATAACAATGTTGTATCGCAGCAAGAAAACATTAGATGTTATCACTTTGTTGAATTTGGAATTTGTCACCATTAATACCACTACTAGGGAGTAGTAGTTCCTGGTCATCAACTGGCCCAGTCCCCTATACTAAGAGACATTCACTCAGGAAAAAAGCTCTATTTTTCTTTATGTGTGATGAATGGGGAACATCCTCGAGGTAAAACCACGTCTTCATGTACCACTATTTTGTGAAAAAAACTTTGTTTCCTGTGTTTTCATTCTTTTAGGGGTCTATATAGGATCATTTTTAATGATGAAACACCACATCTATACCTGTGAAAAAACCCACTCAAATAACTTGTGAAGCAGAGGTCACATGAAACTTAAAACACAACATCTCTATAATCACAGAAATCCTAATGAGTATCATTGTACCAAATTTGAATTCCTACCATGAAATTTACTCTCACTAGAAGAAATCTCTTAATTCAAACTTTTACTACTTTTTTCATAAAATACCCAAAACCATAGCTTATCATTTAAGGCTATACAAAAAAATGCATAATTTTAAAGGATTTCCCAAAAATCACTCACAGCAGGGGCCACATTTTACCTCAACAACCACAACACATCCTACAACTATATAGGCATCAATGTGAACACATTTGTGGCAATTTTAATACATCTTCATTAGAAGCTGCATTTACCAAAGACACATTCCTAAAATCACATGCTTTTGATGGGTTTTCAATAAAATACCCCAAAATTAAGCATGTCATAGGTTGGCAAACATAACTTATTTCCCTTATATGCCTATTCTTGGTTAATTTTTCTGTAACAACGATATAAGGCTAGAATAAGACATAATATACCTTTGTTAAAATAAACGAGAAATTACAAAAATCCTACTATTTTAAAGGTTTTTACCCCATAATCACTCACAGCAGGGGTCAGATACAATTCATGCAACACAAACCATTTGATAATCATAGACATCCTTATGAAATCATTTGTGGCAAATTTTGAGTTTCTACTATGAAAATTGCACAATGCACAAGCAAATCAATCCCTAAAATCACTAGTTTCAATCTCATTTCTTCTGTAAAATGCCCTAAAACGTAGCATATCATGAAAGTATTCAAACATAACTAACTTTCTGTATCTACACCTTCTTGGGTAGTTTTCTAAACCAAAACTATTTAGTTGAGAGTTTGGAATAGTCCACAGGGTGACATTCAAGTTGTGGGAAATTACAAAAATCACTCATTTTTGATGATTTTCCCCATAAATCACTCACAGCGGTGGGTTCATTAAAGTCACGCATATGCAACATGTGCTAAGATCAAAAGCATCATCTTGAACACATTTGTAGCTAGTATTGAGTTTTTATCTCGTAAAAATGAATTTTCTAGTAGGATATCCCAAAATACATGCTTTTTTGGTGATTTTTAGCATAAAATGCCCCAACATTCCCTTATGCAGCGAAATCCGACATGTCATCCACACGTGCACTAAAGCCCACCCAATGCAGAGATGAATAAGCATGAATGACGACTTGTAACGAAAAACGCCATCAAAAGTATTTCTAGAGCTCTTTTAGGGATTTGCCCACCCGCCTATATCATTGCATGAACAATGATGATATCGATGACAGATCTTACATTTACCTTCAATCCTACCAAGTAAAATTACAGAGGAAAACCCCACCCATGTTGGGTGTTAAGGGTGAGCTTATTAACAACAGCAATCAACTTTGTGTTAGGAATGAATCCCACCAATAATCTGTTAACCTGACATGCCCCACCAATAAAGTATTAAGGGTTACAATCACAAAAGAAAGCCACCTTCAATAATTCCTAAATGGATATCCCCATCACTGATATGTTACTGTAGAATGGCTATTTTTCCGTGAGTTTTATTTTCCCGTTTTTTTTCGAATGCTTTCAAACGGAAATACACAACACAGGAAAAATCAATAGAGTACGTGTTGGGACTTAATAAACACGGCGAAATCCTTGTCCTTACCCATTGATATTAACTCTGTAGTATATCAAAATTAAAAATCTTTATAAAACGGGAAAATTAGAAACGGAAAAAACATATGTCCTCTCTCCAAAAATGAAAAATTAGGGAAAATTGTTACACGGGAAAATTAGCCATTCTACAGTATTTTCTGCTGACAGCGTGTTTATTCTAGACATTTCATTTATGTCCTGTCATTATATGGGCCTACTACAAAGTACGACAAAATAGTACTTCCACATACGTACACACTTTCTACAAGATATACCATTCTTGGCATATTAGAATCTACTAACAGTGCCATATAACTACGGAAATGGGAACGGCATAAAAATGAATATCAAGCCTTATAAAATTCCATATGAAATGAACAGGAATACCAAGCCATTCATAATATTCTCTAAAATGAGTAGTTAATCGAAGTCTGCATAAAAGATGAGGCTATTATAACTTTTCCCCTGTTTGTCTGTAATTAATCTAACCCAGGCTTTTCACCAATCACATGGGGCAACCAAAGCACAGTTTTTAGAGCGAAAGGTCCACTGCCACATGTTGGGACGGTGTATGTATATATGCCTTCTTGGCGATGAATTATCAACACCGCAAGGTTCCCAAATCCAAGTGTGTGCAACGTATGCTTTACTTACATGTTGTACCAACTTCATTCAACTGATAAAATAACGATAATTCATACACTCAAAGTAGTATATAGACAGTGGGCTAGCATTACAGCCAAACTCTATAAAATGTGTACATTTCATTCTGCTTCTATTCAATGCCTAACAATGCCTGCAATCCCTAAGGTGTAGTAGCAAGGCAACCTAAAGCACCCAGGGCATACACACTCACAATATAAGTGACCAATAAGAACACAGTTGTAAATGCAAAGTGATAAAAATGCCTACCTTTAATCTAGATGACTTGTGGAGTTCTGTAGCTTGGTCTTGATGTCTAAGTGGAGAGTTGAGTTGTTATCAGATGTATCGCGAGGGCTAGTCGTGTTGATGTCTCTTCAGCTGTCTTCCTGGACGAAGTGAAGAACTAGCAATGTGTCCAGCTATTTGAACCTTTTGGAAAACGTTAACTACGTAATGTGCATAGGATATATGATGCCTGGATCCCCAGGGAGGCATGGATTATTCTCCAGACTTTGGAAAATACTGACTCAGCAAGGCAGGCCTGGATAGTAATCTCCATGCCAAGAGATTTATTATTCTCGATTGTTGTGGCCAAGAGGTCTTTCATAAGAACTTGCCCAAGACATTGCTTCATACAGGTATTGTAAATGTTGGCATAAGGCATTCCATTCAATTTAATCCTTTTTCGTCTGTGGAACAAGCAACAGTCCCTTGTTATTTGACTTGTTTGTGAACCTCTAGACACACCTTAGCATGTATATTGATGACTACCAGGAATTGGAGAGAAAAGGGTCAACTAAAGTTCATATCGGTAACTCTGAAACTGCAGCTAACAACCTGTGTGTGCCAAAATCCATTCAACTGTTTCCCTTCGGTATTCTTAACATCGGTACCTGCCTTTTCATTCAAGCCTCTCCCTTATCCGGATCATCCAGCTTACTGCTGACCTGCTGACCTTGGCACTTGCTTACAGCTACTGACTCAGCAAGGCAGGCCTTAATAGTAATCTCCTAGCCGAGAGATTTAGCATGCACCATTGGAGGGACCAAGAGGTCATTCTTAAGAATTTGCCCAAACATTTCTCAATGGAGGTATTGTAAAGATTTGGAATATTGCATTCTTTTTAAACCTTTTCTTTCTGTGGGGCACTGAGCTTTATTCAGTATGCTCAATAAGTTGGCAGCATATTAAGCAAACGTCCCTCGTTATTTGACTTGTTTGCGAGCGTCTAGAAACGTCACATACTCAGTCTCAAGTTGGCAACCCTGGGTTTCATGCTTGTGCAATCCTCAGGCCGTTATAGAGACCATTTAGGGTAAAAGTTCCTCACTCATGCTACATGTTGAGGCTTGAGTGTCCTTGACCCTGACCCTTCACCTCTAGGTATGTCACTTCCTGTGTAATCAGGTCAGGTCAAAGGTCATATATATATGTATATATATACATATATATATATATATATATATATATATATATATATATATATATATATATATATATATATATATATATATATATATATATATACATATGTATATATATATATATACATATGTATATATATATATATATATATGTATATATATATATATATATATATATATATATATATATATATATATATATATATATAAATATATATATATATATATATATATATATATATATATATATATATATATATATATATATATATATATATATATATATATATATATACAATGGTTGTTTGCTGCAGTTTCAGTTTTGCTGATATGAACTTTAGTTGACCCTTTTCTTTCCAATTCCTGGTAATCCTCAATATGCATGCTAAGGTGTGTCTTGAGGTTCACAGTAAAGTCAAATAACTAGGGACTGTTGCTGAACATGCTGCCAACTTAGAGAGCAGAGTTGATAAAGCTTAGTACTCCACATAAAGAAAGGGATTAAATTGAATGGACTACATGCATTGAAAAATGTCTTCGCCATGTTTGTATGAATCACCTCCTGGCCCCTCCAATGGTGCATACTGAAGCTCTCGGCTAGGAGATTACTATCAATGCTAGCCTTGCTGAATCAGTATTTTCCAAATCTGGAGAATAATCTAGCCTCGCCAGGCATCCAAGCATGATATTCTCAATGCACATTGCGTAGGCAGCGTTTTTTTTATAAATATTCAGAAATATATGCAAAGATAAAAAGGTAACTGAATGACACTTGATGGATGGATGGATTACTCCACATTACTGCCATTAATACTCAAGCGTTGTCCTTGAAATTGTCGTCTGGATCTAAGATACCTTTGCCAAAATCTTTGGAATTGAGTATGATTTTGAAAAATATTTGAAGGAGAGTTGTTCGTTATGCTCTGATTAACATTTCTTCATCAACTATTCCCCTAACTATGTATTTGCCCGTAAGATGTCATCAAAATGGGCAGGCTGCTTCTGGCCGCTGTGAGTATTAATGGGTTAAGACACCCAATTCAAACGATACAAGGCGGCATTCTGATTGATTGATGTTTATTGACTGTAAATTGTTGGTTTACAAAATCATCATAAATTATGTAAACACAAAGTAAGGTAACAGAACAGTAAACAAAAATGAAAGAACATAAAATAAGTACTGTAAGTAACTTAAATATGGCGTGAACATTATATAGCGCAATTACGGTACTGCCTTGGATAGCGTGATCTAAGTTAGCGGGGACCGGGAACAGCAGCAGCAAGTTCAATTAAGAAATTAATAAAGACAGGGATTTTTTAATAGCTCATATGGGTAGAGCGCTATTATCGCTAAGTTATTGTTACCGCTATACTTAAGGTATTTACAGTAAACGTGGGGAACTTATATACAGAACGTAAGTAGACAAAAAACACATCCAGGAGAGGACTGATACTAGATATATATTGAGAACTTATGAGAGAAAAGTTGTACGCACGGAAAAAAATGAGAATCAGAACATTGGGAGATTCAAAGGTGTAATGCTGCTCTCCCACAGACGAATCTAATGTGCGAACATACACGATCTGAAATCTACGATTAAAGCCACGAATTGGCTATAAAATTGGTGTTTTCCACATTCGTTAGATATGTACGTTTAACCACTTTCGTAGGTTGTTGTACCTTGTCGAACATGTGATTAGTGTACGAAAATGTACGTCAATGTACGACAACATACGACAATATACAACATGTTGCGACAGCATATTCAACAATGTTCGACAATGTACGACAAAAATGACTTCCCTACGACAGAATTATTGTCGCACCCAAAAGTTTTACATGTAAAACATTTTTTTAAAATTCGCAGCATTGCCAACGAAAACCTAAGACTCACTGCGAACAACCACGATAAATGACGACAATTCACGAAAAACTACGACTTTTTAATTTGCACCTTGTCGCACCTTAAAATTCGTATGTGGGAGACCAGCATTAACGTACGGTGGCCACCATCTTGAGCAATGCGCGTGAGGTTGAACCGAGCGCTCAGCAAGGAGCCAATTCAATTTGTAAATCAGCACCTGCGGCAGGTCCCAAAACTATTTTCATACACCACATTTCTCAAACCAATCACCACGAACTACTGTTGTCCTTGCCAAAAGTATCTGTTCGGTATTTGGTGAGTATCTAATATCAACGGAGATCTTTCTAATCCACCGGATACAGGAATTGCGAAAACTTAAGTAGCACCACGTGTTCATGTACATGCAAGCAAACGCCTATGGTATTATTTGAGCAATTGTGTTAGAAATGAATTTACTATGAGGGAAAGAGATTTTTAACACTGCTAGAATAGGAGGGAGTGTCGATATTTATACCATATAGCCAGTAACACAAACTAACAATTCTTCTACGCTTATAAAACTAGGATTCTTGGAACAATTCTGGTACGTATCAAAATAGAGGTCGTTAAGTGTTTGTTCATTTGTTGGTTTTGGATACGTAACCGCATTTGTCCCACGGGGCCAACTCCCTATGAAGGATCTACGGAATGCTCCGTTACCACCCCGGCCACTTGCCACCCCCGGGCCTTGACACCATTCATGATCCCTATCCCCCTTACATACATACATACATACATACATACATACATACATATACATACATACATACATACATACATATATACATACATACATACATACATACATACATACATACATACATACATACATACAAACATACATACACACATACAGACATTCATATACATACATACATACATACATACGTACACACATACAGACATACATACATACATACATACATACATACACACATACATACATATACATACATACATACATACATACATACATACATACATACATACATACATACATACACACATACATACATACATATACATACATACATACATACATACATACATACATACATACATACATACACATACATACATACATACATACGTTATACATACGTTATACATACATACACACACATACTTACATACATACTTACATGCATACATACATACATACATACATACATACATACATAGGTACACACATACATACATACATACATATATACATACATACATACATACATATACATACATACACACACACATACATACATATATACATACGTACATACATACGTACATACATACATACATACGTTATACTTACATACATACATACGTACACACATACATACATACATACATACCACCGGCGGATCCACGTCGGTGCTTCCGGTGACAAGTCACCGCTCAGTTCAAAAACTGGAAGTTTGGCACCGGTCAAATCCGCGAGCTGATTCCTGCCTGTTCACACCACCAGTTAGACGTGCAGTTTATGGGTATCATGCCCCGTATAAATTTCCTTAAAACCAACTGGAACGTGTGATTTAGGAAGGGGAAGACGGGGGGGGGGGGGGGGGGGGTGGGCGCACTTATCGTGCTTCGGAAGGCACTGTATAAAGCACTGTTGGACCAGTCGGCCAAGAGCCTTTAAGTAGCTCGTGTTTCTTGAAATTGATATACCGACTTTACTTTACTTTACATGTGGTGTAACTTTACAAAATAACCATATTGCATTTAGTTATGGCCGGTGTAATTTCATAATAGGTTAGAAATAATAGTCATAAAACGGTATGTACATGCGTGTATGTATGTATGTATGTATGTACATGTGTGTATGTATGTATGCATGTATGTATGTATATGTGTTGTATGTATCTATGTATGATTGTATACTTGTATAGATAACTGTATGTATATAACTTGTATGTATAGATAACTGCATTTGTTCATACAAACTGAACGAAGCATACAAATAGGTATAGAAGTTTGCCGGCATGAACGTGTGAATATGCATGTATATTGTGTTATTTAGTTTATTGTGAAAAAACGTAATACATAATTGCATATAAACTGACTTGTAACTGTTCCGGTAAGGTACAAGGGTCAACACACACGCTCACACAAACCTGTCCAGGATTCAAATACGATGAATTATTATTTTCATTCCCTAGAGTACTTGACGACCAGGCGAGATGGCGTTAACCCATCCAATGCTGAGGCTACTTTCGTCCAAACCCCCAAAACTCAAAGATTTTTGAAAAATCTTCTTTCATTGTTTAGTATTGGCCAAATTAGCCACCAGCAGTATAAGAGTTAAGGTGTTTGCCCTACCATACCAAGCCCTACCCAAGTCATGTCTGGAGTAAGCGCATGCTTTGACACTGTCAGGAGTAACACATTAATTAGAGTACAATTTGAAAACGATTCGAAAATGTTTGTGTTTTTTTTCAAAACAAAGAATTGAATGTGAGTAACATTTTTTAATATGTTGTATCACGAACAAAATTTCATATAAATGTTAGAACGTGAGCTCTACGGATGGGAAAGGGTTAAATACTTAAAGGTATATATAAAGCATGTAGCTCGTCACCCTGACCACTACCTACTGTTATATAGATAGATAGATAATATTCTTTTCAAGTCGGTAATGATTTTACATAGTAAACACGAGCTACCAGGGCTCTTGGCCGACTACAAAATAACATTTCAAAATATAACATACATGGTGTAACAGCGATATAAATGATAAGTAGAGGGGAGGTAAGTTGGCACACATTAAGTATATCTAGTCTTTCAGGATATACTTTTATGATCTTGGAGTAAAATAGCAGATAATTTAAAAATTTAGGAGTAAATCATTAACTTATGAATTTTGCTTAAGTTCAAAAGGTCACAGTTGTACTCCAAACGCATATATGGGCTAACACTATCTTACGGTTGTGTGGTGGTATTAGTAATGTCTTAGTTTCCCTGTTACTTTCAGTCAGCTTTATGCTATTAAAGTATGCCCAGGTGAAAGAGGGTTTTCGAGTAGGTAATGCAGGTAAGAATCCACGTAGCTAGCTTTTACAGAGTATTACTCTCTTCAACTGGTTCAAACCTGTTCTCATACATTGTGTCGAGAAAATCCCTTTGTTGAGCGATGATCTGGATTTCCGTAACAACGCCAAATATTTCCTTTCATGAAGCAAATATAATTCCCTTGAAATCGCCGCTGTTATCGGCTAATGCGTATTAAGACGGTCAGGGATTTAAAATGTTATTTAATTCTGCATCAAGCAGGTACAATCTATCCACACCTATTGAACCTTATCACCTCTGGAGCATACGAATGGTCTGCCACGTATGAAAATGTCTTGATTTAAGATGCAATATCTTCATATGTGTTTGACTCAAAGTTGATTCTGCTTTATTTAAGGATAGCTTTTTACTAGTCACTTTATTTGAGGATGGATTTCACTTGCCACTTAAGTTGAGGTTCTATGGGATAACAACCCCTCTTCATGTAATGTTTTACTTGTCACAGTATTGGGGGGTGACATGTTGAAATGTGTCATGCCATGCATGTTGGCTCACAATATGCAAGTCACTTTTCCCTATTTTCCACTCCCCCGTCTCTACGTGCTCAAAGTGTGTCTCGATATGTAGCCAAACCTTTTCATGTTGATAATAATGAGGTCGTTGTTGTTGTTGTTGTTGTTATTATCATTATTATTAATTGTTATAATTATTATTATCATTATTATTATTATTATTATTAGTAGTAGTAGTAGTAGTAGAAGCAGCAGTAGTAGTAGTAGTAGTATTACTGTTATTTTTTATTATTATCATTATCATCATCATAAATTTTATTATTATTATTATTGTTATTATTATTACTATTATAATTATTTATAGTATTGTTTATTATCATTATTTTTATTATTATCATTATTATTATTATTATTGTTAGTATTAATATTATTATTATTATTATCATTATTATTATAATTATTATTATTATTATTATAAGTAGTAGTAGTAGTAGCAGCAGCAGCAGCAGCAGTAGTAGTAGTAATAATACCACCATTATTATTATTTACTAAGCTTTCAACATTGTAAAATGGGTTCTATTCACTAACTGAACATAGATGAAGTTGGAAATTGCATGTGAATAAAATATTGAACGAGAATACATGATGCTTAAGGCCAGCCAAGCTATTGCACAGCTGTTGCAGTCAACACAATACACCAAGTAAATCCTTGAAGTGGGGGATGAATTTAGCGCCAACAAACATGGATTCTAAATGTTACAGGCTTGTTTTGGCAAATTATGCAATTCATCTTATAACAATTTCTAAAGGCTTTCTTGATTGTAGCACCTGGGGCATCAGCGGTGGATTTTGTTTTGGTAACTTTGGTGCCTGCAAAAGGCTTTCAGGGCCCTATATCGATGTGGTATAGGATTTTCTCTTATTTCTCCATACTTCAGTAAACGATTACTCTTGGTCTGCCGAAAAAGAGCCGACATTTGGTGTTTTAATTCTCGTCATTTCAAAAGGGTCAATATTTATCAGGAAGGAATGGCTGCTTTCCATCAAAACCTTCCAGCCGTCCATAATTAGCGAAACGAATTTCTGATTTTAAAAGTTAAAAGTGTCTGACACGTCAATGAACCCTTACCTTACCCTTACCTACTATATCCTTATGTAAATAGAATCCGATTCAGTGGATCTCTAGATTGGATAACCAAGAGACCATACATTTTCTTTTATATCTTAACCCACTGATGCCCACAACGGGCTAAAACAGCATGACACTTCTGATGAAATCTTTCAAGTAAATGCATAATTGCAAAATATTTAAAGGAGAAGAAGATGGTGATGAAAAGGACGATAGTGATGATGAGGATGTAGAGGAAAATTATGACGATGATGATGATGATGATGGGGATTGAGCAGAACGAGAGAAGAAGAAAAAAATACAGTAACCTCATCATTGTTATCCCTCCATTTATATGCACTTCTTCGCACAGCCAAACCCGCCCACGAGGCAACCTGCACACAGAGACCACCCTATGGGGATAGTGAATGTGAAGTGTAATATGTAAGCAATCATTACAGTTTCAATAACAAAGAAATATTTTACCCATAAATTAGTATAATGAAATACATTGCAAAGATCAATACTGAGTAATGAGTGGTTCAGTATATGGCTAAAAAAATACTAGAAATGAAATTAAATTTCTTGAAAAGTAAGTCCATAAAATTCATAATTTTTAGTACCAGGAATGGCTGAGAATGCATATCAGAGCATCAGTAATCCTCTGGCTTCTGGGGGCCTTGATCGGCCCCAGACCCGCTAGTACCGTGCACCTATGGTGCTCAGTGCATATTTTCATTTTTGGCACCAGTCAAATTTAGGGCTGGGTCCGCCCCTGCATACATACATACATACATACATACGTTATACTTATATACACACATACATACATACGTACAGACATACATACATACATACATACATACATACATTCATACATACATACATACGTTATACTTATATACACACATACATACATACATACGTATACACATACATACATACATACATACATATATACGTTATACTTACATACATAGTTACATAATACGTTAAACTTACATACATACATACATGCATACATACATACACACATACGTACATATCTACGCTATACATACATACATACATACATACATACATACATACATTATGCTCTAAACGTAAATTTTCTGAATCCACCCTAGTCCAATAATGCCGTTTACCCTTAGCCATCAAATAATTCAAATAAGTAAAATATACGTTCTCAAATCAGCACCCATACTATTTGGTACCGCTGTCAACCAACCCCATCGTCAACCTTGCCGCCTTTAAAAAGAATCTACGACCCTTTAGTGATACATGTTTTAGCTTATATGATTGGCTTTTTGCCGTATGAGTACTCCGAGAAGGTAGGGAGTGCCTGCGTGGCAAACAACACGCCTCCGTAAGCAAAGTCCCCCACATTATGGACCCAAACTGAAGAGAAGAGGTGTTGGCCTTGACATATGGATAGAAGGCGGGAAACTGCACGTGCATGTCCAATAGGAGCTATTGCGCGCAGTTCAACTAGGAAAAGGGCCACGGTGGACGCAATGTGGCAAGTCAGTTATGGGTCCAAAATGCCACGGAATGACTAAAGCCATTCTACACACATTCTCAATATCACACATGGCAAAGATTGGCAGCTTGCAAGTTTTTCAGGCCTATTCCTTGTACAGGCCAGTATTGTTGTGTTAGGCATCTAGACGTCCATTTAAGCCTTTCTCTTCAGTATAGTAAAGCTTGGTAGAGTACCTCCATTCAAGCCCTTCTCTAATCCGGATCATCCAGCTTACTGCTGACCTGCTGAACTGGTCACTTGCTTATGCTGGTCTCCAACACACGAATTCAGTTTATGAACATACACAATCTCAAGAGTATGCTTGAAGACACAAATTCGTTGTAATGCTACTCTCTCCCACATACAAATTTAATGTGCGAACATACACAATTTCAAGTCTACGCTTGAAGCCACGAATTGGTTATAAAATTGCTGTTTTTCTCATTCGTGATATATGTACGTTCAACTATGAAAGTATACGACATCCCACGACAGCATGTACGATTGATGTGTGACTAGAACATGAGATGTACGTTTTCTATTGTAATACGTCATAAGTAGGCGAACATATTAGTTGGCTACGAATATGAAGGTGCGTATGTATGCGAATGTGTGCGAATATGTATTAAAGACATAAACACAAACGATTACGTCATACATACGCATATTTACGCCAGTTGCACATCTACTTCCGGCAATATTCGATTAATTACGAATATGTTCAATCTAGAAATGGCAGATTCGTAAGTACACTATGATTTGTGGTGAAATCACAATCAATTCCTGGCGTTGTAGGTTAAATTTTGGCCGATAACCTATTTTGTCATTCTGAGGTGGGTCATCTATATTGTGACAGTGTACAACATATTACGACATCATGTTCAACAATGTTCGACAATTAGGTGTCTACATATGGGACATTCTAGGCTGTGGGCAACGCATATTCAGTATTACACCTAATCATTCAAAGACAGACACAGCTTCTCCAAATTACTCCCCAGTTTTGCTAGGTAAGGTGTCTACATATGGGATGCCTTTGTTATGGACAATAGAAACTAAGGATAAGATTTTTTTTTTCAAAACTAGATCAAACATTGAGAAAATGAAGCTATTGTTGGATAGATAGGGGTTGGGATTGTTAATTTGACTTACACACATACATACATACATACATACATACATACATACATACATACATACATACATACATACATACATACGTTATACTTACATACATACATACATACATACATACATACATACATACATACGTTATACTTACATACATACATACATGCATACATACACACATACATACATACATACATACATACATACATACATACATACATACATACATACATACATACATACATACATACATACATACATATCTACGGGTTGGGGTTGTTAATTTGACTTACACGCATACATACATACATACATACATACATACATTCATACATACATACATACATACATACATACATATATACGTTATACTTACACACATACATACAAACATACATACATACATACATACATACGTTATACTTACACACATACATACATGCATACATACACACATACATACATACATACATACATACATACATACATACATACATACATATATACATACATACATACATACATACAATCATACATACATACATACATACATACATACATACATACATACATACATACATACATATCTACGGGTTGGGGTTGATAGTTTGACTGCTTCCAAACACTATTTCGCTGAAATATATTCATCCATTCACTAAAAAAGTTGCTTGATGAAGAAAAAAATGTGAAAAATGGAAAAATAAGGTTGATGTGTATTACAATGCCTGGAAAGTTTAATGATAAACAAAATGTGTCCACAGGCATCATTTTATTTTTGGCATTATACCCAATAGATCAGACCCGATTTCAGCTCAGAAAGGAACCTGATAATTATCTGATGTATGATTTAGAAAATGGAAATTTGAAATAAAAGATTACTTCCAAAAATGGTAATGTTGGGGTTGCTAAACTGACATTTACTGGGACCACTATGGAAATAAGTTTCTAACTTTTAGTGTATACATCCTGTGTCTGGTTAGGATTCTATTGCATAGCAGTTAATGACTCTCCATCTAGTCACCGTTATATATGAGTCTGTGTGTGCCAAATGCTGTGTAATACACATCTTACTAGACCGAATCAAATCAAATCAAATCAAATTAGATACTCCAAGACAAAATTATTTTGATTTATATATAAATAGAGAGAGAGGTTTCCTTACTCTATCACCAGAAAGCATCAATATAAACAATTTGTAACAGAGTTGGCCCCGGCTAGGGCAGTTCGGCAAGAAGTGGATAATGGAATATTAGCGGAAAAGTACTTAACCCACTGATACTTAGGAGGTCCTCGCGAAATTGTCGTCTGCATCTATGATACTTTTGACAATAACTTTGAGATTGAGAATTATTTTACAAAATATTTGAAGAAGAGTTGTAAGTTATGTTCTGATTAACATTTCTCCCTGAAATATTTTTCCAATTATGCTTTTACCAGCTAGATTTCGCCAAAGTTGTCAGGCTACTTTTGGCCGCTGTGAGTATTAATGGGTTAACTAGCGGTGTCATTCAGCCAGCAGTAAGAAAATAATTCTCGCAATTATTTTATTTCTGGTACGTAGCAGAATTGCAGTAACAATTATGGAATAAAAAACCTGTGCCAGAATTGTCTATACAGTCAGTTTTGGTACATATCACAATTGTACAACTCTGGTACGATTTGCTTAATGTGATAAACAACTCTAGTGCGTGACAGAATTGAAGTCGTATGTTACAAGATGATACTAGCATATTGTTAAAGCCTGTGCCATCCGTGGGCATGCAATGCCGGCGTGAAGCGTTTGCCTAGGGTTTCTGATGTTGGAGAAATGCATTCATCCATCGAGTCTTGTTCACTTCATTTTATTATCTTTGCATATATTTCTTTTTTTTTTGCGAGAGGAAAGACCGCCGCCAATTGTTCAGTTCAATGTGAAACATATTACTAGAGATATATAGATTAAGGTCATTGATATTACTGATTGGCGGGGCGCTCAGGCCACGCCTATATGGGAAGCTGTTTGGAAATGTTCATAGTCTGAATATAATTCTCTATTCTGATTGGTTATAATATCAATGTTGGCCCGGTACAAACCCTTTGCCGCGGAAAATCGTGCCTTCCTTATTTTAATTAAGCATGAAGTTTTCAAATATATAAAATATTCTAAGCGGACATAAAGTATATTTCTCCTTATAGGAAGGAAAATTACTAAAGTAAAAAAAGTTCTATGTGTATAGAATGAAATCAGGAGACTTCGTAACCAAACTGGTTCGTAACCAAAATGATGCGTACCCAAGTAACTTCGCACCCAAGAGATTCCGAAGTCTCCAGCTTGCGCCTAGAATTCCGATATTTGTTTCATTTCTACAAAAATGATACAAATCTAGTCATTATAAATTATTTTCCTCTACAATGTTAATGTTCTTTATACATCCGGTTCTCTCACAAGTTCATAAATAACTTAGCCCCGCCTTTTGACTATTGGTGCTTTGCATCAACAACCGTACTTGTATTACGTAGAGCCTCTCTTGGATACATCTCTTCAATGTATGTACCTCAATGCGCAGGAGAGCTCCGAGTGAATCCTGCTGCCACCTGTTGACAAATTCTGTAACTCTAAATACTATTAACGTGTTTTGGAGACTATTTGTTTCACTAACAGAATTCCCTGCCCCTAAGTGCCGTTAAAACTGCCGTCGTGGATCAGAGGTCGTAGATCTGGTGGGAGGTATTAGATGGTTATTTTAAATGTTTGAGGCATTTTCGGTCTTTATATCTTTAGATAGAGCCTGGGAAGTAGGGGAGACGGAGTTTGTCAACATGATTTTGATTTGCAGCGCCATCTTTTGTGAAATGTACGCAACTGCCCTTAGCTTATATATATATATATATATATATATATATATATATATATATATATATATATATATATATATATATATATATATATATATATATATATATATATATATATATATATATATATATATATATATATGAATGTATATATATATATATATATATATATATATATATATATATATATATATATATATATATATATATATATATACATATATATATATATATATATATATATATATATATATATATATATATATATATATATTTATATATATATATATATATATATATATATATATCTATATCTATATATATATATATATATATATATATATATATATATATATATATATATATATATATATATATATATATATATATGTATATATATATATATATATATGTAATTTATAATTTCTAACCTTGTTCTTTCCTTTCTTTATTTCAGAAGATGTGTTAAAAGTTGATTGATTTACTTCATCTAACTATTGCTTTTCTTGTTTGCAAATAGATGGCAGCACCATATGGGGGGTCAGTAAGGAGTGTCGAAGACATACCTATTTTGATATATCGAAAACGTCAAATCTTTTGCAAAACGCACTTTCATAACGCTTAATTGCTGTCCGTTTAATGTAGAAAAGTTACACCTGTTTATTATCGCAATTACACGGGGAATCCGTCCTGTCATAAAGGCTTTTAAATTACTGGACGCAGCAGAAGCGGACGATTGCTGTTATTGGAAAGCCAAAGTTGAAATGTTAAGATAATCAAAATCACCCCGTTATGCGTGCCCTATGCCACTATTAAGCTTGGGTCACATCCCGAAAAAAATAATAACAAACCATATTGATTCATTTTTAGTTTCACAAATGAAACAGTAAAAAGGTATTACTTGTAAGTGCAATTCTGTGATTATCCCAAAAGACCGTGGGCCTCAACTCATTGGTACGTCTGGAACGTACGCTGCTGTGGCCTGTGAGTGATGAAAATGCTCCTGCTTCTATATATAGTTGTGAGATATCCCGCTAGGTGTCGTACGTCTGGAACGTACGTTGCCATGGCCTGTGAGTGATGAAAAAGCTCATGCTTCTATATATAGTTGTGAGATTTCCCGCTAGGTGTCGTACGTCTGGGACGTACGTTGCTATGGCCTGTGAGTGATGAAAAAGCTCCTGATCCTATATATAGTTGTGAGATTTCCCGCTAGGTGTCGTACGTCTACGCACCTGGAAAGTACAAGGCTGTTGGTTGTGAGTGAGGAAAAAGCTCCTGCTTCTATATATAGTTGTGTGATTTCCCGCTAGGTGTCGTACGTCTACGCACCTGGAAAGTACAAGGCTGTTGATTGTGAGTGAGGAAAAAGCTCCTGCTCCTATATATAGTTGTGAGATTTCCCGCTAGGTG
The DNA here is from genome assembly GCA_963942565.1 of Maea johnstoni. Taxonomy (NCBI): domain Eukaryota; kingdom Metazoa; phylum Annelida; class Polychaeta; order Spionida; family Magelonidae; genus Maea; species Maea johnstoni. The sequence continues at coordinate 47,874,101 of OZ012685.1, read as the reverse complement.
TCGTACGTCTACGCACCTGGAAAGTACAAGGCTGTTGGTTGTGAGTGAGGAAAAAGCTCCTGCTTCTATATATAGTTGTGAGATTTCCCGCTTGGTGTCGTACGTCTACGCACCTGGAAAGTACAAGGCTGTTGGTTGTGAGTGAGGAAAAAGCTCCTGCTCCTATATATAGTTGTGAGATTTCCCGCTAGGTGTCGTACGTATACGCACCTGGAAAGTACAAGGCTGTTGGTTGTGAGTGAGGAAAAAGCTCCTGCTTCTATATATAGTTGTGTGATTTCCCGCTAGGTGTCGTACGTCTACGCACCTGGAAAGTACAAGGCTGTTGGTTGTGAGTGAGGAAAAAGCTCCTGCTCCTATATATAGTTGTGAGATTTCCCGCTAGGTGTCGTACGTCTACGCACCTGGAAAGTACAAGGCTGTTGGTTGTGAGTGAGGAAAAAGCTCCTGCTCCTATATATAGTTGTGTGATTTCCCGCTAGGTGTCGTACGTGTGCGCCTCTGGAACGTACAAGGCTGTTGGTTGTGACTGAGAAAAAAACTGCTGCTTTTATATTTAGTTGTGTGACTTCTCGCTAGGTGTCGCCGGCGGGGGACTGTGGTGAATGTACATTTTCTCTCCTCGGAGTTGACTAGTCTCCGTATTTGGCCACTGAGATCACATCGTCACGTCAAGTGCTACGTATTTATTTTTATGACACAGATGTTGATGTCTACAGTCCATGAGAAAAATGTTAACATTTTACAGTTGAAAAATAAGACGGCTTTTTAATTTGAACCTTAACATAAATGTATCTACATCAGTTTATTTACTCAAAATACTCTCAATAACTCATTTTCGTCCAGCCAAGGATCTTAAGGTATTAGGATACTCCACACCAGTGGCACCCATTGAGTATAAGTCACACTAAAAATCATTTGCATATATTACAATTTACCAGCCACCATTGCCAATTTTGAAAAAGAACCCCTTGCTAAGCAATATCTTATATAAGAATGGGCATATAAGTATGGTACCCATTGGGTAACTCTTTCTTGACCATTTTCATGAATATCTACCAAAAAGTCCTATTTCACAAACTTTAACCATTTGTGGTGCGAAAACTTACACGATGACCTGTTACTTTCTATGTGATTTTCCATGAGAGCATTGTGTAGATAGTTTGAAAACTTAAAAATAGTTTAAACTCAGCGATTCTGACTTATACCTATTTTGGCTTAGAAACTTGATTATTGAATTCCTTGATTTTTACCCAATAATCAGAAAATAGTTTCAACATGGCAGAACATCATTTTAGGCAGGGAGAGTATATCTGAGGGTATACATTTAGCAAAGAAAGAAACAGATTTTGGAGAATGAGATGTTGATGATGACCCAATAAATAAAAGTTGTTTTCAGGATGACTGTGCTTTTTTCTTTAATCATGTAAAGATTCAGGAAAATTTAACTGAACTTTCTAGTGTCGTAAGATCTTAATGTGAACGTATCCCACAGTTAAAATCATAAGCAAATGTGTCATCCATATTGCTGACTAGACTAAGCCCCAGTCTCCAGACATCATTTACCTTCGGCTCACACAGAGACATTCTGGGAAATGAACGGAAACCAGTCTAGTGTTTGTTATCAAATGGGGTCCATTTACCATTGGCAGCGGTTTTATGAAAAGCCAATGAAGACTTTTTTTTATATAAGGGTCATTCCATGCCAACTCACTCACTTTTCCCATCTCCGATTTTGGTGAAATTTGGCAAACTTGTTGACCCTCCAGAGAGACTAACACACACCAAGTTTCAGCTCATTATCATCATTATTGATGAAGCTACAGCACTTCAAAGATTTCTGGAATTTATCAAAATTTTCGACTTTGGGACACAAAATATACTTTAACTCGAAAAGTAACCAACTGATTTTTAAAACCATGGTACCGTTGGAAAGAGGAGACAATGTCCTTTCCAACGATATGTTACTTGATGACCTTTTGAGACATTCGACCTTTCAAGGTCATTTTCTGTGACCTTGAGCTTTGACCTACACTTTCCGAAATACCTATTCTTCAATTTTCCTGAATTTTGGGGAGGAGGGGCTTAGTGATGTAGGTAAAAGGCATGTAAAGTTTGGTTTTGGAGAATTGGGTATTTCTTATTAAAAAGCAGGAAATAGTATTTGGTGTAAGGGTGCATCATACGAAAACGGACATTTCAATTTCATAATGCACATGGCATGGTAAACGAATTGTATATCAATAGCTATTTGTTTTCAAAGACAACCTCAGGCCATTTTACATGTATGCCAAAAATATCTGACTCCATCACTGCCTTTTTGCCATAAATTATGTAGCCAGTTGATGTCACTAAAATTCCTGGGCAAATTCACTTGTAATCAATCTTTGATCTATATGAAAATTTGTACAGCATATACCTTAATGCATTCTCAGTACAGTTTTGGTTTCTCTACAGAGCAAACTTTACCTCATCATTATAATTAACATCTTTTCATACCTAAGGCCAACATTTGATGAGTATATCCAGTATGATTCTATGCCTTAACAACCTAAACTTTTTGAGATTCATCTGAGTTTGTTAAAAAGCGTTTCACTAACAGCTTGTGTTCCCCAGGAATATGGTGAAATGCAACAGTTTCTTGGTGCCAGCTACAGTTATAGAATTTTCCGGTCTTGCTTTTATTATTTCCTCATGTTTTTTAATATCGTCTGCTGAACAGAAGATGGCTGTGATCCTTGTGAGATTTTGCTTTGCCCATTCATACAGTTGGGAAGCATTCTGGATTTGAAGGTCAGCTGGTAGCTGCAAACTAACTCTGGATGCAGGTCTTTTCAGGGTGCCTCCAATTCCATCACATGGTCCTTTAACTTTTATATGTGATGTAACAACGAAATGCCACTTTGCAGGTATATTATAATCTTCAGCGTGGTAAGCTAACTTAGCAAAGTTTTGTGGTTCTTATACTGCACAGCAGCACCATACGAAAAAGTAGAAGATCTTTGTAGGTTCCAATTTAGTTTTGATCAAAGAGATGAGTCTGTTTAGTAAATAGCTTACCGCAACAAGGCATTGACATAACTAATTGCCCACTTGCCCTGGCAAGTGATTTTTTTAAATAGGACTTTTGGGCAAGTACATTTAAGTTTGCACTTGCCCGAAAGGTCAAGCAGATTTTCTGAACACTACACATTTTTCAAATAGAAATATGCAGAAATATACCCAGAAATATGCAACAAAATGCAACACAATTTAAAAGAAAATGGTTTTCAAGTCATTAAATCCATAACAAATGATACATGCCATTCTAGCATGTTATAACTTATTTCGGGCAAGCCAAAAATTACATTGGGCAAGTATTAATCATTAACTACTTGCCCGGCATGGTAAGTTTGCTCTGAATTTTTTGTTGGTGCCTGCCAACACTGTCATGAACTGAGCAATCTGGTACCTTTACACAGCTTACAATTTACATTTTGTTTTTCTCCTAGTAGTATGCAACACAGGGATGAATGGTTGCTTGGAGATTGAATCACTAAACTATAATTTACACTGATGTCACTGCATACAATGTCTTGCTCCTCCTCCATTTCATTCTTGAGACCGCACAAAACATGGAGAAAAAATAAAAGCAAGACTCGAAGATGCTTTAACTGTAGCCAGCACCCGGAAACGGGTGTATTTCACCATATTCGCTTTTCAAACTCAGATGAATGTCAAAAGGTTGTTTAGGTATAGAATCATCCTGGATATACTTAACAAATATTGGCCTTAGGTATGAAAAGATGTTACTTATAATTATGAGGTCAAGTTAGCTTTGTAGAGAAACCTAAATTGTAATGAGAATGCATTAAGGTATATGCTGTACAAATTTTCATATAGATCAAAGATTGATTACAAGTGAATTTGCCCAGGGATTTTAGTGACATCAACTGGCTACATAATTTATGGCAAAAGGCAGTGATGGAGTCAGATATGTTTGACATACATGTACAATGGCCTGAGGTTGTCTCTGAAAACAAATAGCTATTGATATGCAGTTCGTTTACCATGCCATGTGCATTATGAAATTGAAATGTCCGTTTTCGTATGATGCACCCTTACACCAAATACTATTTCCTGCTTTTTAATAAGAAATACCCAATTCTCCAAAACCAAACTTTACATGCCTTTTACCTACATCAAGAAGCACCTCCTCCCCAAAATTCAGGAAAATTGAAGGATAGGTATTTCGGAAAATGTAGGTCAAAGATCAAGGTCACAGAAAATGACCTTGAAAGGTCAAATGTCTCAAGAGGTCATCAAGTAACATATCGTTGGAAAGTAAATTGTCTCCTCTTTCCAACGGTACCACGGTTTTAAAAATCAGTTGGTTACTTTTCGAGTTAAAGTATATTTTGTGTCCCAAAGTCGAAAATTTTGATAAATATCAGAAATCTTTGAAGTGCTGTAGCTTCATCAATAATGATGATAATGAGCTGAAACTTGGTGTGTGTTAGTCTCTCTGGAGGGTCAACAAGTCTGCCAAATTTCATCAAAATCGGAGATGGATCGGGAAAAAAGTGAGTGAGTTGGCATGGAATGACCCATAAAGAAGGGTTGGCCACCATTTTAAGGGTGGCTCAGACATGTGAGAAGTGAAATTAATACGAAACTCTTCAAAGTAATCTCTCCCAATAATTGGGCGACAGACAAATAACATAAAGAAAGACTTGCGGTGAGTCTAGGGACAGATGATGAAAGACTTGCGGTGAGTCTAGGGACAGATGATGAAAGACTTGCGGTGAGTCTAGGGACAGATGAAGAATGATTTGCGGTGAGTCTAGGGACAGACGTTCGCAAACTTTGCCATATATGTTTCGGGTGGGAAGTTGCGGTTTGTTGTTTGCCAGAAGAGGCGGTTGATTCTTTGCTCGACAGACCCCATTTCTTGATTAGACAATGCAGGGAGGGTGAGGTTTAGAAACACTAGGAAAATCTTAGATCCGGACTTTGAATTTGGAGTTTTACATATCGTAAGGTTTCTGCCATATCCAGGCTTATACAGGTGAACTTGGATATGACGGACTCAATGGGACCAGAAAAATTGGTCCGTCATATGCAAAATCCATCGTATACATATTATGAATACTAGATATGCATCGGTCTGGGACCAAGCATATTGTCCGTCATATCCAAGTTCACCTGTAGTTGTTACCAGCAACTTTTATTAGTTGTGTAGTGAACTAGAGTACCCGGAAACACAGGTTCTGGATTGTCAATGTTGGAGAAAACCTGTGTTTGGAAAGAAATCGAGCCAATGCCTTAAATGATAGCTTCTATAAGCTGATGCAAACTGATTCCTCAGGGCCAGCCCTGATAGCTGTGTGGTCTAACGCGTTGCCCCCGGGGTGGGGGGGGGGGGCACCCGCGTTACGTATTTCGCGGATGAAGGGGTCTTTTTTTAAGACCTCCGCATGTCCGCGATTTTGTAAATGAAGGGTACTTTTTTGTACCCAGATACGAAGTATGGGGGTCAAAATCCCCTTACAATCCATGAAACATACGCGGCTCTGACGCCGAGTGGCTCCCGAAGTATCTGGGCTTCCGAGTTTGCTGCCGCCACTTGCTGCCGCTAAACACGCAGAGGATTATAACATCTAAAGTTAAGATACGTGTTCCCGTTCATCCAATGTCAGTGTTTTGATAAAAGAAGGGATGTTTATTTAGTGGAAAAAGTCAGCATTTTTATTATAATAAGGGTGCTTTTTGGCCAGAAATCAGTGCTTTAGGGGTATTTTTTAATTTTGATAACGAACGTATGCGCCCCCCTAAATACCCAAGTGCCCCCCCCCCCCCCCCGTCTCTCTCAGTAGAGCCATGCCATCGCGCACGCACGTGACCGTCACTTTGGCAACCAGGTCAAGTCACGTGACCCGCAGCCACGTGCGATCTTCCAAGGACTAATTAGGCTTCCTACCAAGTGCGGCTATTGACCAATCAACCAAGCATCCGAGCCATTCGGTGCGTTGCAGTGACCCATTCCGTGGTCGATTGTGTCGTTGCTTATATTGATCAGGCTTTTGTGACTCGTGAAGTTCAGTTGCACTCATGTGACACCAAAAAATGCGATTGCTTTGCTGTGACATTAAACCAGAGAATGGTAACCAGGTCTATATGGGGCACTCAGTGCGGGAGCCAACTTTGGCTCTCTTTAGAGAGAATCGGTCGGGAGAGAGAGAGAGAGAGAGAGAGAGAGAGAGAGAGAGAGAGAGATTCCACCAGTTTCAAACCTCTTGACTGGATGAGTTTCGAAACTTTCATCAGTGCAAAAAAGTCATACTTCTTTAATTGCTGATGCTCCCGAGCACCCATTTTTCCATGAACACCAAATAATGAACTACTACTACTACTACTACTACTACTAAAACTACTACTACTACTACTACTACTACTACTACTACTACTACTACTACTACTACTACTGCTACTACAACTTCTACTACAACTACTACTTCTACTACTACTACTACTACTACTACTACTACTACTACTACTACAACTTCTGCTACTACTACTTCTACTACTACTGCTACTCCTACTACTACTACAGCTTCTACTACTACTGCTACTTCTACTACTACTTCTACTACTACTACTACTACAATATACTACTACTGCTACTACTACTACTACTTTAGATGGTTTCCAAAAATATTTGCATCCATGTGGTTTGGACGAAATTAGCCTCAGCATCGGAAGGCTTACGTCTCACGTCAGTTGCCTGTAGATGTCGGTAAGTCCAGCTGACCTCACGGAAGCCCGTGAATACAGTATAATAAATAATAAAGAAAATAATAATAAACTAAGAACTTATCGGTTATTCAAAAGAGAATTTTTGTCTGAACCATACCTCGAGATGCCAATTACTAGGAAGGAAAGGAAAGCGCTGGCTCAAATTAGATGTGGAGTTGCACCTTTGAGGATAGAAACAGGTCGCTGGGAGAAAACAAATAATCATAGAATTCCTAAAGAGGAGAGAGTATGCCTGAGTTGTTATAAACAAGGGTTTGTAGAAATTGAGTCAGAAGAGCACTTCCTGCTGCGCTGTCGTCACCCTGCGCTTAAATCTCACAGAGAAAACCTTTTAAGCAAGGCCTGCACAATCCTGCCAACTTTTAATACCTTAAGTGATACTGATAAAATGGCGTTCTTATTGTCCAACTGTGATATCGTATTTTTCAGTGCCAAAACCTGTTGCAAAATGCTTAATATCAGAACTGATGTATCAAGAATTGATTTTTCTGTAATATTTATATTTTTTAACAATGTATATCATGTATTTATTGGTTGTATAGTCTCTCGTAGGTCAAATTTGAACGTCCATTGTTATTAGTGTGTCATGTGTGTACAATTCTTTAATGGGTGAGACTTTAATAACATTTTCTTATCTTATCTTATCTTAAGTATACTCTGTGCACACGGCACCAATCGTACCTCAGACACCAGAGAGTGGATTGCTGGTCATGGTTTGTGATGTTTTAATGATGCAGATGTTTCAGACGTGTTCACGGCCTCTTAATCATAGGAGATGAACATAGTTAGCTTCAGCCAACCTCTGCTTGGCAAATGGTCTGGAAAATGTATGGAAAATGAAAGGATATTTCTATGTTGTAGCAGGTTCTATGAGGCGTAGAAAGACTAAAGAGAACTTGAATGTACTCATGCATAATTTCCATCAGTATCTTTGATCAATGGATGCTTTACATAATGATATTTTCCATAAAACTAAGCATTTCTTGGATTTCATTAATGTTTGTTGTGCCCAAGTTTAGGCTATGAGTGCTGCTTTTTCGCTACTCTTGTATTTAAATAGCCGGGCTATTAGTTAATTTTCTCTTGTTTTCTAAAAATTAATGTAACACTTTTGATTGCCGCAGTGCGGCTTTTGCACTCTTTCTGTATTAACTTGCAGTAATTCAAATTTGCTAAGTTTCACTTTTAGTCAGTTTCTTTGTGTCTTGTTTTGTTACACTTTTCTTTAAATTTTGTTCTTTAAGTTGGCATTTAGTGACGCCGTTGTGCCCTTGTTTAGGCTATGAGTATTGCACTTTCGCTACTCTTGTATTTTAATAGCCGGGCTTTAGTATGTATAATTTCGGTAGTTAATTAGCACAGTGTGACATTTGCATTCCGTTCCGGTCTGCTATGCCACTGTTGTTTCTAAGAGTATTATTTTTTGGTTTGTACATGTACAATTTTTGCGTCCGTTTGGACCGGTCAATAAAGTACAATTACAATTACAACTGACATTCACAACCACACGTTTGAGCACTCAAGGTGGCTTGTCTGTTTAAGGCTGTGATGCTGGTGACACTCTCAAAATAAGACAACTCCCAGTTTAGCCCTCCTGTCCCCATTTCTAACATTGAGATCAGCTCAAGCAGGTAAGCTAAAGAAAACTTATATTTGAAACACCAATTGCAAGTCCTCAGGGATTAGATAACTTTTGTTAGAAAGGGGACAGGAGTGCTAAACTAGGGGTTGTCTTATTTTGAGTGTGTCACCAGCATCACAGCCTTAATTTGTGCATATAGTGGTCATTCAGTGGCAGAGGTACCATAGACAGCCCTTTAAAACGCCAAACATTTATTTATAGCGACCAGGCCAACCCGCGGACCCAGCCGAGACTCGAACCTGCAACCTTACTCCTGGTAGCCAGGCATCGTAACATTAGGATCCCATTACTGTATAACAATACGCAAGAAAAAGATGACGATCTCATTACGGCCGTCCTATTATTATTGCCTTAAGATCAATTCTTATTGATTTGGATATTTCGGTGTTCAAACTCAGAAGTGAGTGCGCTAACCTATTTGCGCCGGTGTAGCCCAAAATATCCGAGTTTTTTTAGTGATTTCCTTAAAGGGGTCACTAAAGGCTCACATACATATTAGCTTATATAAGAGTAATACACTTCAAGAATAGGATGCTGTCCTCCTTTTTCTCTCAGAGTTGGTGTGTAAAGCACTGCAGTCTATGATACACTGCTCCGAGAGTAGGGGACAGCAAGTGGGCTGCCACTCAGTTAGTCACAGCTGATAGCAAGTGGAGAACATAGCTGCTAGCAGGGGCTGCCAGAGCCTGGGCAGGCTGGTGGCGATATGCAAAATTCTCCCCTCATGGGATCACTGAGAGAAGAAGGAGGATAGCATCCTATTCTTGAAGTGTATTACTTTCATATAAGCTTATATGTATGTGAGCCTTTAGTTCCCCTTTAACGAAGGCATTTTCTTAAGGATAAAAGAAAAAAAAATGTAAATCACAACATCAATAACTTCCAAATAAATTGGGTGTTAATGCATTTTTCAAAAGTTAAGTTCATATGTACCAAAGATTCAGACAATATTTTTCAAACATCCAATCCATACAAAAAAGAAAAATTCCATTTACTTTGAAGGTGAATGTCTTAACCCTTCAATGCAAAGGCTACTTTCGTCCAAGGCACAAGGTTGCGAATTTTTTTTAAAAACCATCCAACCCCTGTCATGCTGGTATTCATTGCAATGCTCTTGCTGAGTACTGTCCGATGAGTACCGATGTGCCAGGGTTTCAGTCATTTTGCAGGATATTTGCACCAGTTTGTATTGGCCAAATTAGCCACCAGCAGAATAAAGGTTAAGGGACTAATTAGGATTCGCTGATGTGAAAAAGTAGGAATTGTTCGATCAATGAAGCAATCTCTACTCAGCAGGTAAAATATAAAGAAGCAGTTCTGTTTGTAAACATCGTGTAATTAGTAGACCTCCCCTGGACTCGCTACATGAAACATGGCTGGGGTCCATTCACAGGCTTTCACCTCTTCCGTACCAAGGCCACGTGCGTGATTTGTTTTTTTGCGCATTTACGGATGTACAGTGAAGACAGTTGATTGATGCACGTGTCGACCGGACGTCTACCTGACAGCGACTGGTTGCACAAACGTACATGGATAGCAAGATAAGACAAGCACATTAATATATATGTATATATATATATATATATATATATATATATATATATATATATATATATATATATATATATATATATATATATATATATATATATATATATATATATATATGTATAAATATATATATATGTATATATATATATATATATATATATATATATATATATATATAAATATATATATATATATATATATATATATATATATATATATATATATATATATATATATATATATATATATATATATATATATATATATATATATATATATACATATATATATATATATATATATATATATATATATATATATATATGGTCAGTGGTACACTTAATAATTCAAATTTCTATAGTTTCAAATCGTATTGGATATTTGGAATTTTGGGTATATTTTCAAAGTTTCAAACTTCGAAACCGTATTAGAAATTTGAAACTTTGGTTAAAGTTTCAAAGTTTCAAACTTCCATACTTTCAAATATCCAAATTTTCAAACTTCCAAAACGTGTTTGAAGTTTGAAACTTTGGTCAAAGTTTCAAAGTTTCAAAGTTCCATACTTTCAAATATCCAAACTTTCAAACTTCCAAAACGTGTTGGAAGTTTGAAAGTTTGACATGGAACGTTTAATAATGTAAAATGTGAAACTTTCAAATATACGGTGATCGGGCTGCTAATAGAAGCTGCCTTAAGTTGCAAACACGACCCGCATTTCGTCATTGTTATTATTTATCATCAAGACGCTGTTCACATTAAGGCTATGAAATACGCATTTCTTAATTTCCTATATCTTCAAATATTGCAATTATGGATATTGATTAAGCTTAAACTGTCATTGTTGCTAACGAACATGAAAAGTGGAGCGACCTAATTGTCTATTCTATTATTAGAAACGGCAGCTTCTAAAATGCGGAACCGGAATGTATGTAAAACTCGTGCCCATATGATGGACCATGAGTGAAGGAGGGAACAATGAAATTTATTTTCAAGACCGTCTTTTTGGGAGGGTAAATAGAACTTGTTCCCGACTTAACCGACCATTCTAGTGGATGAATATCGATCAATATACATTATCTATATACCTTTCTGTCTGTCTGTCTGTTTTACTGTCTATCTGTATATATATCTACTATCTATCAATTTATCTTTTTATGTGTGAGAGCCTTAGGTAAATAAAATTCTTGTCTTCGTCTAATGTGAGAGCATCCCGGGGGGGGGGGGGGGGGGGGGCACTTGGGTATTTAGGGGGGCGCATACGTTCGTTATCAAAATAAAAAAATACCCCTAAAGCACTGATTTCTGGCCAAAAAAGCACCCTTATTTTAATAAAAACGCTGACTTTTTCCACTAAATAAACACCCCTTATTTTATCAAAACACTGACATTGGATGAACGGGAACACATATTTTAACTTTAGATTCTATTATCCTCTGCGTGTTTAGCGGCAGCAAGTGGCGGCAGCAAACTCAGAAGCCCAGATACTTCGGGAGTCACTCAGCGTCAGAGCCGCGTATGTTTCGTGGATTGTAAGGGGATTTTAACCCCCATACTTCGCACCTGGGTACAAAAAAGTACCCTTCTTTTACAAAATCGCGGACATGCGGAGGTCTTCAAAAAAGACCCCTTCTTCCGCGAAATACGTAACTAAGGTGCGGCCCCCCTCTGTACCTGAGTGCCCCCCCCCCCCGGGGAGAGCATCCAAACACACACACACATACATGTTTGTATGTGTGTGTGTGCGTATGTGTGCGTATATAGATAGGTAGATAAAGAAATACGGACAGACAGGCAGATGTGATTATATACTTCATTGATTCCATCATAACGTAGTTTATGAACCAATTCATGAACGCACACACACGCATGCATGCACGCCCGCGCACAGTCATGTATATACCACCGGTAGGGTAAATAAAACTTTATTTCTTCCAGACCATTCCAGAGGAAGGGTAAATAAAACACATACGCACTCACACACATACATACATACCTATATGTCTATGTGTGTGTGTTTGGATGCCCTCACTTTAGATGAAGAACCACATTTTATTTATATAAGGCTCTCACACATGAATAGATAGAAAGATTGATTGCTAGATAGTAGATAGATATATAGATAGACAGAAATACAGACAGACAGGTTAGATAGATGATATATATTGATAGATACCTGTTCACTAGAGTGGTCGGGTAAGTCTGGAACAAATAAAGTTTTTTTATCCTGCCTATGGGTTAGTCGGGAACAAATAAAGTTCTAGTTACCCTCCCCAAAAGAAGGTCTTGAAATTAAAGTTCTTTATTTGCTCTTTCACACTTGGTCCATCATATCGACACGAGTTTTACATAATTCCAGTTCCGCATTTTAGAAGCTGCCGTTCTAATAATAGATTAGACAAGTAGGTCACTCCAACATTCTTGCTGCTTTGCGAAAATTATCCTTTTTTCTTATAATTGGCAATTTCCTTTGAAAAGTAACATTTGATATTGTTTTGATATTATTGATATTATACAATGTATAATATATCAACATAACATTGTAACAGAACTACTTGCGTACCGCTAGGAAAGGTTTGGAAATTTGATTTATTAAGTGTGCCACTCTGCGGCTTTTCTAAACATGCAATAGTATAAATGTGTAAAGACTTTTGGAAGTTTGAAAGTATGGATATACGGCTGTAATCTCATATATTCAAACCCGTTTGAAAGTACGGAAGTTTGGATATATGGAAGTTTGAAAGTTTGAAAATACAGATATTTGAAAATTTGAATATTTGAAAGTTTGAATTATTAAGCGTACCACGGACCATATATATATATATATATATATATATATATATATATACATGAGTGTGTGTCGATAGATAAACATATATGTATACATAGATATAGATATACAGTGTACATGCGTATACATACGTAAGAGAACTTCCTTTTTTTGGGTGGAAAGCAGGAAAGCATAGCCCCACGTTTGTCAAAAGAAATGCCCTAACGTCTAAAATATAAGCTATTCATTTTCTGAAGTCTATGGATGCGTGAAAACTTATGACGTTGAATTACGTCTTAATTTAATTTCCGGGTCTTAACGAATTGAAAACTATGCCACATGTCATTATTTGCCCTTACTCCAATGTCTATGTTTAAGCTTTACAGTTCGGGTAGGATCTTTTTACTATTCGAATCTATTCTAGGGTAAATATTACACTCGTCTCTCTAAATCCAATCTAAGTTAGAGAGATCATTCTAACTGTCCTTCACTCTGGCACTTTTTCTCCTTAATGACATTAGCGTGGCTGCGATGTTGACGGTGTCCTCATGGTGGTTCTAAAAACGACTATAAAATTTCCTGGCCAGGCTGGTAAAATAACATTTTGCAGCGAGTAATTGAATTAAAACGAAAATAGCCTTACGTGTACGCTCTATGGAATACGTAAATGCAATAACAGGTCTTCTGTCCTTTTTAAACGAGGTCAAGCAAAGCACTGGGTATTGTGGCGGGGAAGGGAACATTACTTCCGGCCTCGTTCTGATATCCCTCATGAAATGTACGCGCCCACGGGGAGAAATCTACGCGTGCAGGTGGAAGCTTCTGCATTCCACAGCCGCAGCCGATAAGATGTCAATTACAGGCTAAATGAAATGAATGACAGCTCGAAATTACTCCATGTCCACAATTCGGAAAGGCTTTAGATTGGAAAATTTACAACGTTAATGGGCTAACAAGATGTCTGCCTGTTCGTTATGCTGTGTAGGCATGCAATTTGGACAATTACATATTACACAATTATTAGTCTGATTGAGGAATTGAACTTGATTTGTGAAAAAAATGGTTGATGGCTTTTTCAAGCCAATATAAGTATGTTACGCCTGTCAGAGCTGGCGCCTATGTGACGTCATTGTTTAAATGCCAGTAGAGTTTAATCCTTTGGTCCGTAATGGATTAACGTCTACTTATTATGCCCTAGTTTCCTTCAATCAACTGTTTGTCCTATTTTACTCTAACGAGTCGGTCTGGATACCAGGCTAGGAAGTGGGGTTGTGGAATTTTTGACGTCACTGCACATATAGTCCGGCGGCAGAGGGGGTATACGTGGAAGTGTGGTACATATGAAATGTTTTGGTGGATTTTGGTTATTTAGGATGTCCTCACCCAGAAACTGCGCGATGCCACTCTGGCATCCTTGAGCATTTTTTTTTACAGCCGTTTTAAAAATACTATATGGAAGTCTCATACTGCATCCGTATTGGAATTGGGAAAAACGCCAATGCCCCCACTCAGTACAACAGAACTTGTTTTTTCACAATACTGGTATCTAGTTACTTCTAATTAGATATATTTCAAGTTACATTCAATGGTTTTTGAAAAAAGTTGAATAATTAGGTCACCAGAGGTCAAAAGGTCACATTTGCCTATTTTCCCCTATTTTTTCTTGAAATCAACAACTTTTTTGTTTTTTTATGAATAATCACTACTAACATATCACCATATGTCATATACCACTGGATAGTATAGTCTTCCAGCAATCATTTAAGACCAAAAGCAGATTTCTACACAAAAAATTCAAGGAGTTTTGACCGTTTGGCTAACCCTACCCCCAAAATCAGAAAATAGTGAAAAATAGTGAAAAATACTAAATAATATGGATAAAATACATACAAATACAACCTTTGCTTCAAACAGTCATATTTATGATCACTATTAAGTACATATGTTTTTTTATAGTTCAGTAGTATAACTGGGTCGTCACAGGTCGATAAGGTCAAGTTTACCCTAATTTATATAAATCTGGAAAAATAACATTATTGGAAACTAAAATAGACTTATTGAAATACCTTTGGCTAAGAAAATTGAAAATACATCTACACATCCAATAAAATCATCAGGAGGTAAAAATTGGTCATACACTGGAGCATTGTGAACCATGATCTTATGCAGTTTAGTACTTCGTGTCACCACCAGATGGCAGGTCAGCATGTTAAAGTGAAAGTGAAACTGAAACCATGCAGAAGAGATAGCACAGGAGGAGCTCAAGAGTAAAACCTGCAAGGTAAGATTTATACCTAAAACATTACTTGCCCAGGTTACTGGCATAGCTTAAAATATGATATAGTGAATCAGGACTGTGCCTTCCTTTTAGAGGTGAGATAGTTTTCATTGGAATAAGGAATAACAGTAGAGGTGAGGCAAATGCCAATTTGGTCTGATGACTATAGATAATGATGCAGTGATAAATTGCTTTTACTACTACTGTGTGCCCTGAATCAAAATCCTAAAGGGATAACTGATCAGGGGTCAGCGTTGGCACTAGCCCTGTAGCATGGGGCAAGTACAAATTTCAAATATGGTTGTCTAGCAAGTGGATTTGATTTCAAACATTTCATTATAGAACATGGACATTTTGGAGGGGTGAGTACAATTGTTGCAGGTCTAGTAGAAATAAATAGTCATTAGCCCTGGTGAACGAAGAGCTACAGAAGTTGATGCTGGGCCCTGCTGACGCATGTTATATTATTTTTGACACACTTTGACTTAAAACCATCATAGTAAATTGGTGCACATTGTGATTTTACAGGTCGCACTTGCTGCCATGTCAAAGTCAGGGTGTGTGTTCCCACAATGTGAGAAAAAGGAAGATCTCTCTACCATAGGGAGTCAAAGGATAGCAAGTATCATAGCAGCCAGCAAAGCTAGGGGTGATAGTGTACATCTCTCCTTGGAGAAAGACCTGCAGGAAAATCAAGACCTGCAGATACAATGTCACCGAACATGTGTATCAACATATACCTCCAAGCATCATATCAGCCGAGCAATGAAAAGATGTGGAATTACTCAAGAAAGGTCACACAGTGCACCACCAGCCAGAAAAAGGAGGTCCGAAGGGCTACATTTTGAATTCAAAAAACATTGCATCTTTTGTGGGGAAGAGTGTTTGCCAAGAAATAAAAAGAACCCATCAAGGTGGCGAGAAGTGATTCCATGTCGAACTGTCGATGTGCCAGGAGGAAAAACACTCAAGGATAGAATTCTTGACAAATGTGCTGAAAGAGGAGATGCACTAGCCAGTGAGGTTAGAATACGTGTCCTGGGTGCACCGAGTGACCTTCATGCTGCAGATGCCCAGTACCACAAGGACTGTTACTATAAATTCATGCCAGCCCGTAATGTACAAGCAGCAAAAGTGAGGCATGAGAGTGATTACAGTGAAAACTTTAAAAATCTTATTGATTGCATGAATAATGAGCCAAATCATGTGTGGACGACGGTAGAATTACATCAAAGATACAAGGACCTCGGGGAAGAGACTCTGACTCGTAAGCAGCTTGTTTCAAAGATTCAGGATCACTTTGGTGAGAGCTTGGTTAAGCTTGATATTTCAGGATGTGCTAGTCTTTTGTGCTTCAAGGATCATCTGCCTGGATACTTACCTCTGATAAAAGTAAACAATTCTGAAGAAACTGTGGTTAATGCCAAAATCAAGGATAAGATTGTTTCAGAGTGCATGGAGTTGCCAAAGATGGATGACTATGATATTGGCCAGTTTGTAAAGTCCAAGGTCGTAGAGTGCACAAGTCCTACACTTTTGAGTCTTGTTTCTAGTTTGGTATCAGGAGGAGAAATCACAAAGGTGTCAACAACTCTTGCACAATCCATTCAGTCCCATATAACCCATTCTTACAATCAAACAACACTAGGACTGGCTGTGAAATTGCACCATAAATTTGGCTCAAAGGAACTCATTACGCTGCTTCATGCTTATGGAATCACAAGCTCATATGATGAGATTGTTAGATTTAGGAAATCAGTGGCTACATATACTGCAAATCAGCCATACACATTCAGAGGCCTGAAGACAAATGGAGGCACAATTGGATCATGGGTTGATAACTATGATTTGAATGTCTTTACACCCAATGGCTGTAGAGAAACCCATGCCTTGGCTATTGAGCTGACACAGCATCCACTAGAATGCGATAACGAGGATGATCAGATGGAGAGTGTGGTGATTCCCAGATTAAGCAAAGAAGCAATTAGTGACATAAAACTCAGTGAACTATCAGCAATAGATCTTCAGCATTATCAAGGGCCAAAGAACCCTAAACCACCTATCACCTCTACCCATGATGGTATTCCATATCCTGAGGCTGTGAAAAGAATGGAGGATCTTAAGGAGGCACTGAAAGCTGATGTTGATTGGCTGAATAGTGTCATACATGGTCACGATGGTGGTGAGGAGCCCACAGAGTGGTCTGGATTCATGTGCCATTTATCAAGGGAAAAGGGGTTTGTTTCCAAGGCCACTAGGTACGTTTTTGGTCCACTTATAGATGCACCACCTAGTCATCCTGACACAGTCTTGACAAGCTTGATGTACATAGAGCGGTTTGTGAGGTCACATGGTCAAAGATATGTTCACGTGGTTGCTGACCTTCAATTATTCAAGACAGCCATTCAAATTAAATGGTCCAATCCAGTGAGGTGGAAATTCTTGATAATCAGACCTGGTGGGATGCATACACTGATGTCGTTCCTTGGCTGCATTGGGAAACTGATGAAAGGATCTGGACTTGAGGAGGTGTTGAGTGCAGCTTACAAAGGTTTGACAGGTGTTCTCAATGGGAAGGCCTGGCCAAAGGCCCTGAGAGCTTTTCGAATGGTTGTGACAGAGCTTCTGAGAGCCTGTTTAGAGAAAGGAAAAGCTACAGCTGAAGCTATAGAAGAAGAGTTACAGTCAGCACGCTCATCAAAAACAGCCCAGCTCTGGATTGATTGTCTAATCTACCCCGTGATCCTGGCACATTTGTTTGTCAGGGCAGAGAGAGAAGGCAACTTTGTATTGCATATGTACTGCTTGACCAAAATGCTGCCATATTTCTTTGCTGCTGGCCACTGGAATTATGCCAGATATATAACCTACCATGTTATGGAGTTCCAAACACAGCTTGATGAAGAAGCACTGGCGATGTTCCACTTGGGTCATCATGTCTGCAGGCACAGGACTGGTAGTTGGAATGCTGTCTTCTCAGATCAGTTTGGAGAGCAAACGTACATTCGGTACGGCAAAGCTAAGGGTGGACTTGTTGGCCTAACTCTTTCACAAGATCAGGTGACTGGTTGGATTCTGTCCTATCATCTGTGCAACACTCTGTCTTTAGCAATGGATAACATGTTCCAGGTTGATGGCGATGAGGAGTATGAGAAAGGAACAGACAAGCACAAGGAGGAGGGAAAGAGAAGAAAAATTCTTGATCAAGAGGACAGAAAGAAAATACGGCAGGAACTGGCAAAATATCCTCACCCCCTCCAGCTTGGGGAACCTGAAGTGCTACTGAATATTGTAAACGGTCATGTTGCTGGTGAAAAGGTTAATGTACATGATGCACTAGCAATTGGAGAGCGCATGTCAGCAGAATTCAAAGGTACACTGCCATCAGGTTTTTACAGCCCCATTCACTCCAAAGTAGTTACCATGGAGACTATGAAGAAAGGAGTGAAAATCGGTGAAAAGATGACTTACGATATGGAGCAGTTATATGGCCGATTTCTCATTGTCTCACAGACGAGAGATGTTACTTTGGAGGATATGCTATCCTTTGAGCTTGCACCAGTTCCATCGGCTATCTTTGATGACTACGGAAGTCTCAGAAAGAGTACCAAATCCACACTTCTGCACGCACTTGCAGTCTGGCATGAAGACATGAATGAGCCTGACATCCAGGTAATGGATGGGAATGAAATGTTGTACCGGATAACATGGCCAAAGATTGGGACAGTAAAGAACCTTTTGCAGAATTTCACAAGGGCAGTAGAAAAAAGAGAGCATGATGTGATAGTTGTGTTTGATAGGTATGTGGAGGGATCCATCAAAACTCATGAGCGTCTCAGAAGGGCAGGTACGACAGTTTGCCCTACTCTCAGCCTCACTCTAGATATGTGTCTTCCGGGAAGGGATATAATCATGAAGAGTGACAACAACAAGAGGGAACTCATAAAAGTGATCTGCTCAGCTAATGAGTCTAGAAATGTGGCCATGATGAATGAGGAGAACCGCGAGTATAAGCATGAAGAGGCAGACTGTAACATCATCAGCTACGTTAAGTCTCTCATTATCAAAGGCCATAAGCATATACAAGTGGTGGCTGATGACACAGACATATTCACTCTGTTGGTATACTTCTGCTGGAAGTGGCAATACTCAGCTCAGATATCAATGAGAAAGTCTGATGGGCGAGTGGTTGACATCACTGCTACAGCAGAGAAGCTTGGATGCAAGTATTTCCAGCTCCTTGCAGTACATGCCATCACAGGATGTGACACTGTGAGCTATTTCTTTGGTAAAGGAAAGGTCTCAGCAGTGTCAATCATGATGAAACATGACATTGATCTGGAGATAATTGGAATTCCAGATGCAGAGCTTTCTGATGTTATTGCTGCTGGTCGAAAGTTCATCAGCATATTATACAAGGAGAAAGTGAGCACTACCTCTATGAACAAAATAAGATACACAATATTCAGAAGCAAGAGGGACACACCTAAAATCAAAAGCCTGCCACCTACTGACCCAGCCTTAGATGAGCATATCAAACGTGCACACCTCCAAACCATGCTGTGGAAATCGGCAGACGAGAAGGAGCCACCTATTGTTGATATATGTGCATTTGGGTGGGAAATCAAGGATGGCATACCCGTTCCATGCACCGGTGTTTCTGAGGTAGCTCCATCAGAACTTATGAAAGTAATTGCATGTGGCTGTAGTGCTAAGAATGCCTGCTCCAGGCACAATTGCTCATGTCATTCAGCTGGATTACCCTGCACCTCATTTTGCATGTGTTTGGCACAGGAAAGCTGTTATAATCCTCATACAAAGCAAGATGAGGATTCTGAGAGTGAGGATAGTGAGCAGGAATAACTTATTTGTATGTTGGAGACTGCTGCATGTGGTAGCACCAGACATTTAATCTCTGTACACTTTGGGATAATTTTACCCTGCTGATTTCGGCTACATTTAAAAGAAATCAGGTATGTTTTTATTAACAGGCCTATTTATTACATTATATTGGAAAAATCAGATACAAACAGATCACAAGCATGGTTTTAGTCATGAATTGACTGGTAATGACATCAGTATCAGTTTGTAGACGACACATGAAATATTTAGTCTTATGACACTGCCAAGTGACCTCTGGAAAAATAGAAATACATTAAAATGATTGAAATAAGGGTAAACTTGACCTTATCGACCTGTGACGACCCAGTTATACTACTGAACTATAAAAAAACATATGTACTTAATAGTGATCATAAATATGACTGTTTGAAGCAAAGGTTGTATTTGTATGTATTTTATCCATATTATTTAGTATTTTTCACTATTTTTCACTATTTTCTGATTTTGGGGGTAGGGTTAGCCAAACGGTCAAAACTCCTTGAATTTTTTGTGTAGAAATCTGCTTTTGGTCTTAAATGATTGCTGGAAGACTATACTATCCAGTGGTATATGACATATGGTGATATGTTAGTAGTGATTATTCATAAAAAAACAAAAAAGTTGTTGATTTCAAGAAAAAATAGGGGAAAATAGGCAAATGTGACCTTTTGACCTCTGGTGACCTAATTATTCAACTTTTTTCAAAAACCATTGAATGTAACTTGAAATATATCTAATTAGAAGTAACTAGATACCAGTATTGTGAAAAAACAAGTTCTGTTGTACTGAGTGGGGGCATTGGCGTTTTTCCCAATTCCAATACGGATGCAGTATGAGACTTCCATATAGTATTTTTAAAACGGCTGTAAAAAAAAATGCTCAAGGATGCCAGAGTGGCATCGCGCAGTTTCTGGGTGAGGACATCCTAAATAACCAAAATCCACCAAAACATTTCATATGTACCACACTTCCACGTATACCCCCTCTGCCGCCGGACTAATAGCATTCAGCCCAGTGCAGAGCCCCAACGGAAACCCAACAGTAAGGTACATACATTTCACTGGTACATAATTGTTTGTGTTCATCTTTGTGTTATTGTTGCTGCTATTGCTGTTGCAGTTGCTTGTTGTTTAGGCTGCAGTTATGCATAAATTACTATCCAAAAGTACTCGGTTGAAGGTTAGTAGTCTTTTAGATGTTTTGTATCAACAAGTCTAAACGTGGTGAATATATAGGTCTGTTCCACACCATACATTTAGTCGAGCCTTGCCTAGCTGCTGACATTATCTGAGATATATCTCTTCTCTCAACTTACTAGGTCAGTGCAGTTGGATAGGCCGGAATATCACCGGCCAGATCCTGTAGGGATATCCCTGAGCTTTCTTTATGAAATTAGATCACTTGCCACGGTTTCCCCAATACTTTATTATGGGAAATTAGTTCTTCTGCCTTATGGCAGTCATTTTGTTTCCAATTTACAATTAATATACTGTAAATTACTTAAATATGGCATTAACATTATATAGCGCAATTACGATACTGCCCTGGATAGCGTGATCTAATTATAGCGTCCCCATGACTGCATTTTTGTTGTGCCCTTCAATATGTATATTGGGCAATTTAAAATAGCGCTTATGGGTGGAGCGCTATTATCGCTAAATTATTGTACCCGATGTGTGTGTATATATATATATATATATATATATATATATATATATATATATATATATATATATATATATATATATATATATATATATATATATATATATATATACGCTGGAGCTGTTCATCATCTGCGCATTGCTTCCATCAAGCATTCTTTAGATCGAGCCACAGCTCAAATATCTAGATATTGAACTTGCTGCATTGCGTACTGGCTATGCAGTATTGACGTTGTAGAAGCTAATATGTATCGTTCATCCTTTGTTTCAGATCTTGCTGATGATATTGAATATTCAACGCCGTCTTGAATTGCAAGTACATTACACATTTTACCCATTAGTGGAACAATACGAACTGCCAGTTGATATTTACGAAAGTTCTCGTTGCAAGCAAACAGAAAATAATTTCAAAATGGCTCAAGCTGCCTTTCTACTCTTTGGCAATGGATCTGTAGATTCTAGGAACCACACCTCAAACATCTCCCTGACAAATGGCAGCGCCCCCTGTCTGGATTATTACAAGGCCACCAACTACATGATGGATTTCCGCATAAACATGTTTGCAACATTCTTGTACCTGGGCATCTTTGTTTGTGTATTTGGGATCTTTGGCAACGCGCTGAGTATAGTTGTTCTTTGGAAAGTTCGTGAAAGTCAAAGGGTTCATACCTTCCTGTTGCAGGCCTTGGCAGTGGGGGACACCGTTTTTCACATCACCTTTCTGGTTTTCTCCATCATCGAGTACCAGGACATTGGTGGCAGGAGCGAAACTCTGGTCTACGCGAAAGTGCATGCAAATCATGTGATGCAGCTGGCGCAGGTCATAGACACATGGTTGGTGATGCCGCTGACCATGGTGAGATATGTGCGGGTGTGTCACCCATTCAAAGCCAACCGGTTCTGCTCTATGACCAGGGCCAAACAGCTGGTGGGCGCCGCCACTGTGGTAGCCATAGTCATATGCATACCCAAGTTCATGGAGGCCTATGTGGGACCTATCCAAGGATATTGCACACTTATCTACACGGCATGGTACAATAACAAGCTCTTTGGATTCCATGGAATGCTTACCTATAAGATTGTTTACTATGTGTTCAGCTACGTCGTGCCGCTCGCACTGCTTTTTGTATTTAACCTAAGACTCGTAGGTGCCTTGCGGAGCTCTCGCGTGACTCACGTGCAGACGAGACTTGCGGGCGACGATCACCAAACCAACAAACGAGCCAACGTTGTTGTCATCGTTATCATCTCTGTATTCATCATCTGCCAGACGCCATTTTTCCTTGGCGAGCTCCTCTATATGTATGGGCATAGACTAGATATCAAAGGATTGTTCAACTATCCAATGTCGTATAATTTCATGATTTTCAGAATTCTATATTTTCTACGAGTCATAAACTCATCAATCAATTTCATCATCTACTGTGCACTTGGGCAGCATTTTAGGTCCATTGTTCTGGATTTGATATGTAGGCGTCGAAGCAAGAATGAAAACCGGCTTTACTATTGTAAGACCGAGACAACTGAATTTAACTCGAAGATTACAGAGAGTTGTGTGTAACACAGTATAGGTGTAAGAGTATGCCCACTAAGATATGTACACATGCCTGGAAATTATACGATTTTAAAGTCAAATGTAAATGCGATATTCCGGTGGTTAATTGGCAGACCAATTGGTGGCTTCATTTCAAATGAAATGTATGCTATATGGTATGTATCTGGGAAATACATATGTGAAATGCATATGCAATTGTGTATATCCAAGGATAAGACCGGAATAGGATAGAAGTTTATTTGTCCCTTTTCAGGGAAAAGAGATCAACCGGCTTCCGACCCACGCTTTTCAGCTTATTAATATGCTAATGTATTATAACTCAGGCAAGATGTTCCAGTTCCTATAACGCGTTGTAAGCTATATTTTAGCATAAGTTAGTTAAGCTTTTTCTCTATTTTTTCCTTCTTTCTTTCCTGTTATGTTTTTTCCTGTCAGGACTATGTTATATGTTATAACTCTGTCTTTTCATCCCTTGCCCCCGGACAGGCAAAATTATTTGTTTGTAATATTTTGTTTATGTTCTCTTTTGTTTATATTGTTTATGTATCCTTTTATGCTTTCAAGTATAGTCAATAAAGATACAATACAAATACGGTGCAACGCATTAAGTTCCTGCTATTATAGTTGCTCCTCTGTGACAGCTACTTCCAGTCAAAACGCAGAGACATGCACACCTATCTTTATTGAATTATATTTCAAGCACATATATGCACAGAAACGCATACAAACTATATTTGGAATACTTAGAGGTATCGCTTATATTTGCTGACCTTGAATAATAAATGACAGAGTACTGTTTCAGGGCGCCCGCTCTCAGCTGTTAGTGAAATCAAGTAGCGGATGTAGTCATGTAGCCAAATCACTGCAGTTGTGTCTCCAAACCATTTGGAGGTGATATGATGTCTTATCAATTGGCAATACAGGGCATTTATTTACTATGGCAATTGATTGAATAGTGACAGCACGGCTGATAGTGATTACATTTCATTGTCTGAACAATACAAAATCAAATCTCGGGACAAACGAAACACAGAGGGACTGGACTAGCAAGTAAATATGTATATATATATATATATATATATATATATATATATATATATATATATATATATATATATATATATATATATATATATATATATATATATATATATATTTTCACACACACACACACACATATATATATATATATATATATATATATATATATATATATATATATATATATATATATATATATATATATATTCACACACACATACACATATATATATGTATATATAATACATGCATATATACATGTATATATATATATATATATATATATATATATATATATATATATATATATATATATATATATATATATATATATATATATATATATATATATATGTATATATATATGTATATATGTATATATATATATATATATATATATATATAGAGAGAGAGAGAGAGAGAGAGAGAGAGAGAGAGAGAGAGAGAGAGAGAGAGAGATAAGCAGAGAGAGAGAGAGAGAGAGAGAGAGAGAGAGAGAGAGAGAGAGAGGGGCCACTCCATGCTAATCCTTTAGGGGATGGTACAACATACACTATAGAATGAGCTATGCCTCCATAGCTACGATAATAAGTCAAATGATTTGATATACAGCATGCATTATGGAGAAACTGCCTCATAACTACGCTAGGCTGGGTCTAGATATGGCTGATGAGAGATCTATGGTGAGAGGTTTTAGCGCGGACTTGGTAGCGATCATGGCTGTCTTTGATGTGTCGGCGCAACAAGGGGTTTGGGGGATCATAAAAGACGAGGTAGGATTAACCCTTCCAATGCTGAGGCTACTTTAATCCAAAGCATAAGGATGCAAAGATATTCAATAACCCTCCAGACCCTAACATGTTATTATTCATTTAAGAAAGCTCTCACTGAGTACTCTCGGATGAGTTCCCATATGCCAGAGTTTTAGTCATTTTGGAGTTTTTTGTATCATTTTGTATTGGCAAAAGTAGCCACCAGCAGCATAAGGGTTAATATGATGAAATCAGCATGATCAAAGGATGACGTAGTAGGAGCAGATCTGCCAGGGCTAGTAGGAGAGTGATGCCTAGGTAATACTAGGTGCGGCACTTAGTCTGGCCTTAGGCTCATAGAAACCTGATCTTGCCTTAATGCCAAAGGGGACATGTCATGAATGTAACTCACCAATACACTATTGGGGATTCTTGAGCATTTTAGGTGAATTATTTCTCATGAATAGAACCATGAATAGAATATATATATATATATATATATATATATATATATATATATATATATATATATATATATATATATATATATATATATATATATATATATATTTATATATATTAGGTATTACAAATGTGACACCCATTTGAGAAATAGTGTCAAATGTACGTTGCTTGCATGACTGGATTACAAACAATGGCCAAATGGTACATTTGGCCATTGCCTTGGCATCCAGGTTTGATTCTCGCGGAATCCTCAATAGTCTTATATTAGCTAGGTTGCTCGTGTGGTATGTGTGAAATGGTTGTCGGTGGTGCTTTTGCAACTGAAAGGCAAATTAATATAACTACTTCTACATGTAAGAAGTCTTGTATTTTGGCCCTTTGTTTTTACCCTTTATTGGTGTGCAAGTCTGTCTGCCCGGGACCACTGCCATTTGGCCGGGGGTTTGGGCCTGGGCTCCGCTCAAGGCCCTCAGAAGCCAGAGGATTCTAGAGGCTCTGAGATGCATTCTCAGCCTTATCTGAGTACCCCATCCTTTCTTTAAATTACAATATGTACTATGACCTCATATAATAGCCTTTTTGTCTGCATGTTGCTTTACATGTATTGCCAAATATTAAAGATGTAGGTTACTGTTTATGGCAGTAGCTTTCCAAATTTTCTGGATATTTAAGGTAGCTTAAATGATGTAGGTTATTGATGATATGTGCCAAATGTGTATGTTTTTGGGAGACTTTCAATTTCTTTTCTAGCACCCTCTCGCATTGCTTTCAGGGGGAAAAGGTTCCCTAAAACAGTAAAACTGGCCATATTACAGGATCAATTCCTTTCCAATGATCTGTGAATGGTTTGTAATGAGAATAACAATCCTTCTTGTACATGTAGAATTAAAGTTAATTTTTCATGAAAAGTGTTACAACATCCTTGTTCTTTCCCCAAAAGTACTGACATGTAAACTACCGGAGCCTAATTATTGTATTTCATAGAGTCAGAGATCAATTTCTTTTTCACTGATTGTCAGGGCACAATTGTTTTCTTCAATTCTATACACAGCCCACCCCTGGATATCTAATGGTCAATGCCTACTATATGACCTATTTTTCTGGGTATGGATGCATGGATGACCTTAATTGCAACTGGACGTAGCTTTGATTCTTTATTCGTTTTACTGTTATCTATGGGTGTTTGTACAACCAAACCCTGGCAGACGTCCGGTCAACTGGTGCAGGAATGAAATGTCTGTACTGTAGAATTTGGGTAAAAACTACCAACTTTGTCAATGGTGAGAGACGATGAAAAAGTGTCTTAGACTACTCTATCCTCGGGGTATCACCATAACCAATGGTACCAGAGCTCTAGAAAGTTCATACTCTTAGACCTATATCGAATTTTTGGAAACTAATTTGGTTTGGTAACTCCCATTCTACTTGATTCAGCACGAGAGCAAGACACACTATTTGCAATGGGTAAATAAATAGAAAGAGAGCAATTCTTGACTTTATCATGCATGAGTTATTTGATATGGTTATTTCTTTAGGGTGTAGATAAAGCAAAAAGGAGAGTGTTTTGCAGCATGTTCTCGTATCAAACCCACGATATATATCGCCACTTCAGCAAAAATGACGTCGTTTTTTTTATCCCATTAAAATTCTAAAAATGTTTATCCTGAATTGCTGCATGAAGTCTAACCTGGTACAGTATATGAATATGTCGTGCCAAATAATATGTTATCTCCATATTGCCTGACTCCCAAGGAGTGTCTTGAATGGCTAAATCCAGTCATTTGTTGCGTAAAGGTCACCAGCAAGAATATGAATTGCTTAACATAAATAAATATAATCTTCCGGCTCGATGTTAAGCTTAGTTATGTCCTGCATCACCCATGGCATATGGTCTACTTCGAATTGCCATAGTAGAATACTCAAGATGCACCAAAGTGACTTAAGTTTAACTCCAAACCTTCAACTTTTCATTCCTCCTATGATTAAATATACTACGATGGTGCTGGTGTGAACAGCAGGAAAAAGAAATCCGCTGTTTTTCCGGAAAACGACAGAAAAATAGATCTACCGTTTTTGCTTTTGTGGGAAGACATCAGCTTCTGTTTTTGGAAAAACGGTGGAGAAAATAAATATTTTTTGAGGGCTGAGTTTGGAAAAACGGTGATTGCCGATCACAACTACACCATCGTACTATACAGATAAAACGCTTACATTAAAAAAATATTTTTAGGCGTAAAAGAATTGAAATATTTGGGGAATATCAATCAATATCCAATCAATTTCAACTGTTCACATATCATGAAATGTTAATGAGAATTATTTATATCTTGATAACTAATATCTTTTTTCATATTCCCCTCTATCATTCTTAATACCTTAAATGATTCAGATATCAAGACCATCCAAACCATTTAGATATCCTGACTACGCTGGTCATGGATATTTGTAGAAATGAAATTGTGTAGAAGTCAACTCACGTACCCATAGAACAGTTCAGTTGTCGGCTGAGTGTCCCATAACTCACCAGCTTATTGCCAGCTGATTGGATATACAGTGAAAACATTTAATTCCTGCATCTGTCGACCGAACGCCAGGGGAGGGGGCGGTCCGGCTATACAGACATCATTAATTCCATTTCAGTAAACTTTTTTGCAGCAACACATAAAGAGAGTAAGATTCTGATAGAATAGCCTGCAAAATAATGCCTGCACCAGTCGACCGAATGTGCAGTGTCTTGCTGTACAAACGTCCATGGATAACATATCAAAATAAATATAAGCCTTGCACATTATGTATGTATTGCGAACTTGCTTCCCCGTGAATGCTCCCAAGATGTTACACATCTCCAGTTTAAGCTTGGCATTTCTTAAAGCATTTCATGACTATGTATTATCTCACAAAATAAAAAAATGATAGTGTGATTGAAGCAGCTTCACAAATTAATTCAGCTGTTATATGGCGGATGAGGCGATGAGGTAGTAGGGACCTACCTTACCAACCTAGCCTTTAAAACCAAAATAGGGGAAAATTGTGTGCATGTTGGCTGGTTACAATTCTCTTCCAATCATTCAACCGCTGTCAAATTTCAACTGTAGAATATAAATCATTTCTTAAATACTTTGTGACTCTCTTTTCCTTCTAGCAATTTACTACTGTACCGACTAACCAACCTATCTCTTAAAGCAAGGCCTCTTTAATGATGACGTAAACCCTAACAGCTCTTAAGATGCCCTTCCTATGAAGGTATAACATGGTCAACTCCCAATAGATCCTGCTGCATCACCACTGAACTTTAACTTATATGCCACTTTATTGTTGTGGCTTGTAAAAAAGGATTGAATTATTATGGGTTTTCCCTGTTTTAAAATCTAAAATGATCAAGATGATTTTGTATTGAAATTATAGAGATTGTACATGTAATTTGTATTTCTTTTTCAGGTATTTTATCAATAAACTATGCAAAAATATATGGCTTTATGTATTTCTTTTCAGCAAAGTATGGTTAAATGCAAAAGGAAACGTGATATTATTTGGACTCATCTGCCCTTCTCAATTAGCAAATCACATAGCTTTACCAGAAATAATTCACTTTCAGTTACAGAAAATAAGATGACATTCGTGGTCTCTCTCTCTCTCTCTGTTGCGAGTTGGTCTTAGCTTTTGAAAGTGGTGTGTATCTAGAAAATAAACACTTTTGACTTAAGATCTTGCGACACTTAGAAATCTGTTTGATTTTCCTGCAACTTTGCATAAGTAAAGAACATAGTACTGTGATCTTCAATACAACTTTAATTTATGGGGTCATCAACATCGTTCTTTCACAGATCTTTCAGAAAATAATGCAATTCATGTCACAAACACCTCCAATGGTCTCCACTGAATCGCCAACTGTTGTGACTGAATTGCCAAAGTTTGCCACTGCATTGTCACCAGGTTGCGAATGTAAATCACTAACACCAGGTAGAGACGTATTGGCAACCTCCTGTAACACTGTCACAACAGTTGGAGACTCACTCGCAACTCATTCACAATGCTGGCGACCACGGCAACGCTTGGCAACATTTTTTGTTGCCACGCGTTGCCAACCATTGACGATGATTGCAACGTACTGGCGATCCATGGCGACGGAGGGCAATGTGGTGGCAATCCCCCGGTTGCCACCAAGTTGTCAGCACAATTACGGCTAGTGTGAATGGGGCTTAAGTTACATTCAGCTGTGACGTCAGTGGCCTGCGGTACACAGCAAAAAATAACAGATGTCAAACGGTTGACGAATATTTTGGACGTCCGTTTGCTGTCCATTTGCAGTACGTTTGCTGTCTGATGTAAGAGACGATGAATGTTCCTGTGCAATATTTGTGCTATGGAACATTTGTGCACAAATCGTCAACCGAAAATTTGTGCACAGACGGCTGACAAATATTTTGGACGTCAGTTTGCTGTCTGTGTGTGCACAAAGGGGTGACGAATATTTCGGACTACCATTTGCTGTCCGTTTTTGCACAAACGGTTGACCGATATATCGGAACGAAAAGGAAAAGAAAATTCAATGAGAATCAAGAAAATAACACTTTCGGAGAATGCAAGCAATTATCACAAGAAAAGAAAACCATACATTTGACAGCAAACGGACAGCAAATGGTTGTCCGATGTTTTAGTGCACAAGACGGTTGCGTGGGCAGATCTATATATATTTACTGTCCAAACATCGGACGCCCGTTTGCTGTCCGAAATTCTTTGCTGTGTAGCACCCGTACCCAGGAAACTGAGCGACAATTGTGTATCATGCCCGGTCTGTCCGTGCATTAAGTGCAGGAGTTAATAACCGATACTGTGGCCTTTGGCGTCTTTATATCACTTAGCCACAGTGAATCCCCTACTTCAGAAAACTATTGTATTATCCTAAAGTTCCGCCATCTGAGCCCTCTTAAGAAAAACTCTCCTGAATTCATGAATTTCCTGATACATTGAGAACACTTCAGAATAAATTGGTCTTTTGCATTATTGATGTTTTGAGCGCAACACGAGTGTTTCTCTTGCAATTAGGGAGACATAAATTCTCTTTCACAGCGCCTGATTTAATCGGGATCTACGCAGTCATGAGACAGGGGAATTTGGAAGTACATGGATCATTTTCCTATTTGCAAAACACCCCCCGAATCTATTATAGTGTTCTAAAGGGGCAATTATGAGAGGAGCTTGGGAATTCACGCTAGTCATAATGTACAGCTTCGATCCACTATCCCTGGGGGTAGTAATATTGGTCCTTGGTCCCCTATTCCTAGGTGAATAAATCACTCTAAAAATGGTTCATTACAATTTCAATATTGCATTCTGGATCTTCGACTTTTCCAATGCTGAGACTACATTCGTCTCAGGAACAAGTAGGAAAACATTGTTTGAAACTATTTAAATCCTGTCGTGTTGGTATTCATTGGATAGCTCTCGCTGAGTACTCTCAGATAAGTACCCACATAAAAGTCATTTTTCAGATTTTTGCATCATTTTGTAATGGCCAAATTAGCAACCACCAGTATAGGTGTTAATCACCATCAGGTGAAAAGAAATGTGTTGTGGTCACTGTGATTAACTGTAAGTAACCCATTAGGGCTGACCATAGACAGTCACTTAGCCACTCAATGCTAATCCATTAGGGGGTGGTACAAAATACACTATAGAGTGAGCTATGCCTCCATTAGCGGCGATATTAAGTCAAAAGGTTTGATATACAGCATGCATTGTGGGGAGGAGTACCTCTCAGAGGAGTACCCACATGTACTTTGTGTTTTGGTCACTGTGATTAACTGTAAGTAGCCCATTAGGGTTCACCAAAGATAGTCAATGCTAATCCTTAGGGGTTGGTTCCAAATGCACTATAGGAATCACTTCCGTTCACTGTACTCTCCCTGACTTTCGGGGTCCCGCCACCATTTGTCTTAGATGAATATAAGAATGGATATGTAGCGATAGGGCAATTACTATATGCGCTATAGTGAAGGCCTGGCTATGCTAGGGGTTTCGAATCTTTCCTCAATGTGACCTCACTATGAGACAAATGCCAATCAGGGCTCTTGCATCGTTTACATTACAGAGAAAGCTGCGCTGCAACATGCGCAGAACATGACTTTTGGGCTGTTTGCCGCAGCCAGCCTGTTCAGGTTTCATATCCACGTGTTTTATTCATCTAAGCTATAGAATGAGCTATGCCTCCATTAGCGACGATAATAAGTCAAATGGTTTGACATACAGCATGCATTATGGAGAAATCGCCTTATAACTAGGCTAGGCTGGGTCTAGCTGTGGCTGATGCACGATCTATGGTGTGCCTTATAACTTCGCTAGGCTGGGTCTAGCTGTGGCTGATGCGAGATCTATGGTGTGCCTTATAACTTCGCTAGGCTGGGTCTAGCTGTGGCTGATGCGAGATCTATGGTGTGATTTATAACTACGCTAGGCTGGGTCAAGCTGTGGCTGATGCACGATCTATGGTGTGCCTTATAAGTTATAACTACGCTAGGCTGGGTCTAGCTGTGGCTGATGCGAGATCTATGGTGCGAGGTAGTAGCCCGGACTTGGTAGCGATAATAGCTGTCTTTGATGTGTCGGCGCAACATGGGGTTTGGGGGATCATATACGACGAGGTAGGATTAATCCTTACAATGCTGAGGCTACTTTCGTCCAAAGCACAACTATTTTTGATAACCATCCAAACCATGTCATTTTGGTATGCATTAGAAAGCTCTCGCTGAGTACTCTCAGATGAGTACCCATGTGCCAGGGTTCTCAGTCATTTTCAGTTTTTTGCATCACTTTCGTCCAAAGAACAAGGATTGCAAAAATTGTTGATAACCATCCAAACCCTGTCATGTTGGTATTCATTTAAAAGCTCTCACTGAATACTCTCATATGTGTATTCATGTGCCAGGGTCTCAGGCATTTTTCATGCATTTTGCATTATTTTGTATTGGCAAAATTAGCCGCTAGCAGCATGAGGGTTAATATGATGAAAGCAGCTTGATGAGAGGATGACGTAGGAGGAGCAGATCAATCAGGGCTATTAGGAGAGTGGTGCCTAAGCAATAATAAGTGCGGCACTTAGTCTGGTCTTAGTCTCATAGAAACCTTAAATCTTGTCTTAATGCCATGGGGACACGTCGTGAATATAACCTGCTAATACACTAGTGGGGATTCTTTAGCATTTCAGGCGAATTGTTTCTCATGAAATAAAATCATGAAATGCATTGCCTTTAAAAGAACTGATTAAGCAATATTATTTTATATAAATTCAGCACTTGTATGAAAAGAAGAACTAATTCAAAACTGAGTTATTTGGTATACCTTTAAACATTTGACAAAAAGGTCATTTATGTATTCACAATCCTTTCCACTGTAATATTGATATTTGAGCTTTGGTATTATGAAATTGTAAAATATATAAAATTCTGCATAATATTGTAACAGCTTTTGTAGGACAAACGGCACTAAATAAAGTATATCTATAACTATATATACACACACATACATATATATATATATATATATATATATATATATATATATATAATATATATATATATATATATATATATATATATATATATATATATATATACACACACAC
Source organism: Maea johnstoni (assembly GCA_963942565.1). NCBI lineage: Eukaryota > Metazoa > Annelida > Polychaeta > Spionida > Magelonidae > Maea > Maea johnstoni. Next base: position 47,841,089 of record OZ012685.1, on the reverse strand, counting down.
ATTGTTATCCATGGGTGTTTGTACAATCGGAAACTGGTAAACGTCCGGTCGACTGGTGCAGGAATTGAATGTCTGTCCTGTAGTATTGGAGAAGATTACAACCTTTGTCAATAGTGAGAGACGATGAAGAATTCATTAGACTACTCGGCAATCGGGTATCACACTAGCCAATGGTTCCGTAGCTCATAGGCCTATATCGATTTTTTGGAAGTTAATTTGGTTTGGTATATCCTATACTACTTGATTCAGCACGAGAGCAAGACACATTATTTGCGATGGACAAATAAGTAAAAAGAGAGCAATTCTTGACTTTATCATGCATGAGTTATTTAATATGGGTATTTCTTTAGGATATAGCAAACAGGAGATGTATTGAGTGTTTTGCAGCATATTCTCAATCCCCCGATATATAGTATTGGTGATGTTTGTAATTCTCTAGTATGTCTGCAATACTGTAGATATGGTTAATTTAGCTTGTCCAAAAGTTGACGATTGTCCCTTTAGCATAATTTTCCGCATCTTTATCTATTGATCACGATACCTTCCACACATTGATGCAATTACGGTACCACTGGTGGGAGTGGCGGAAGACACACCGGCACACCTGTCTGGTTTTTAATCACATTGTAATTAAGTTATTAGATGAGTTAGGGAGAGTGAGTAAGATCACTAATGATAAGCCATGGGGGACGAGTTGGCACTATACTGTTGTTGTTGAAAAATAGTATAATGTCCAATCCAGATAATGACATTTATTACAAGCAATACACAAGTGATAAAAATCCGGCCAGCCGCAAACTTAAGGCTTATAATGGACCAAGCAAAATCATAATTATTTTTAAATATCATCAGATAGACATTCACCATATACAGCGTACAATATATTAACTTATCAATAAAAAAAAGCTTAGAGTGGTTCTTGGATATAAAGAGTCACTTCTTTTACACACACTAAAATTGAGCCAGCTGAGTTTAGGTCAAATAGGAAAACATGACTAGAATGGTTAAATAACAATCTGTTATTAGTTAATATTCGGTACCTTCTGTTATACATCTTAGAATGTACATCTCATAATGCATTTTAGAATAAAATGTACCTCGTCTTCCACCTCCATGATTTGGCACAATATACTAGGTATCCACTAGCTGGTGTCTGCTCTCACTTAGTCTTTTGATAATTGGAAACAGTCAAACACTTGACAGCATCAACTTCAATTTTTTCTTGAAACCCCTCATTCAGAATGTAATGACTATGTCCTGTTTAGTTGTCATTGTCTCGCCCACACAGGACAGACATCCGGTTTACCTGTAATTGTCATAGTTCTTGCCTATCTGAAGCTTTTCACAATTTTCCGAATGTTAATTTACCGATAGCCTCTAATCGGGAAATAGCGACAAATTCAATTCATCGGTAAATTAACAAGATTACATTACAGTATTGCATTGTTGTATCGTTCTTTATTGTTTGTTCATCAGAAACAAAGAACAAAAAAACAAAGAACAAAGAATACGAATATATATACAGTATTTAAGCCGTCACATGCCTGCCTATTCTGAATTAATCATAGCCGTTTAGTTTCTTAGTTTGGCGATGGAATTGCTATATGTATATTGGTGAAAATACAAAGCTGCAAAGATAAATGAATAGATGGTGTCCATATATCTGTGTCTGATTCTCTACCGATGATATTGCGGTGGTTATTTTATTGGCTTTTTACACAAATCCCCATACAGCAGGGAGCTTTGCAAATGCTTTACGCTGGACATAACTGGTCCACCGTCACCCACAAATGAAGAATGAGGTCATCATCTTTCACCTGTTGACATCTTATTAGGAAAGGCGACGGTTACTTGATATATTGGTTCCAGGACCCTTCCCAGACCAATTTTACAAGGGCGGGAGGGAGGCAATTAAAAATAAAGTTGATTTTTTTCATATTTTTTTAGCACACGGAAATCTTAGTAAGCAAACAGTCGGGAGGTAGGTATAAAAATTAGTGATTTTTGGCTAGTACTTAAATACATACTTAAACCATATTTTGAATATTAAAAGAATACTTTTTTTATAAGATGATGCATTTCAACAATACTGTACTGCATAGGTATTGTAATGTTGTATTGCTCTGGTAATAATATTCTTGGATCCGGGAACCAATTAATCTATTAACCATCGCCTTATGTATGTAGGCTTGTATCTGAGACTAGAGAGGTATGTCTCTCTGTGTGGGACTCACCCACGTCACGGGATTAGGGCTAGATTATAATGACGATATCTCACCAATCAGATTGAACTCTGGGCAGCATTAGAACGACATCCTCGGTAATTCCTAACACACCACCTCCCCTAGTGGATACATTATGATGCTTGACAATATAATAGTACGAAAAGTTAAAAAAAGGTCCAAATCCCAAGATCATAATATTTGTATACACTATACATACATGCTCGTCGGTGGTGACTATGAATGATATGGTAGTGATACTATTGGTTATATTTTCTCCTAGGCCAGCAGACATTTTTACTAAAAGATTAACTCTGGGAAATGGGATCTGGGATTAGACATAGCTACATATCTACGACAAATCTATAAATACATACATACAATGTACATAACTTCATGCATACTTACTCACACACGTACAGACGTACGTACATACATACATACATACATACACACACCTACATACTGTAGTCAAGTCACTTCTCGTGGACTTGTAGGGGTAATGGGTATTACCAGAGACGACAAAAGTCAGTTGTGTAGGTTCTAATGAGAAGTTCAGTTAGGATGCTGTTATCTGAGGAGGACCCTGAACATTCTGATTTATTCAATTGAAACATACAAATATATACCCATATCTCACCATGGGTCACATGATCATACATATAGTTAAAACCCTAACTATTGGCTATCGTTATACTATGACATCATTTCTAAACTACCTGATTGGATAACTCATTAAGGGTTTCATCCCTAATTTTTGGTTCTTGCACGTGGGGTAATTATAACGGTCAAAATCATATGACACTAATTAATTCTTAAACCCCTATACCCACGTGCCTAACTTCCTGAGGACCCTTTTAATTAATTACCTTAATGAGTATTGAAGACATTCAAAATTCATCAGGCTGGAGTGCAACCATTAGATAAGTACCTGGAATAAGCTACCCGTAGGTGCCAAGCCATCAAGTGTCATTAACTTGTGGCGCCCTTATTGTTAACAGGATCTGCCATACCCTAGACCACCCTAAACTGTGGTCAAGTGGCCATTATACCCTCATCATGAGATCGATTGCCCTTACGTACAATCGTCCATGATGGGATCAATCCTGCAGCTGTCAATTGGCATACAGCTGGTAATTTGACTGGGTGTATTCTGTGGATACTGATCATGGCTGTACCCCTTTATTCTACCGTTAACTATATATATTTCAATTCCTAGTACAAAATATATATTATGCTACCATAAACATATATATATATATATATATATATATATATATATATATATATATATATATATATATATATATATATATATATATATATATATCATGCTATAAGATTATCATTATCATATATTTTATTGTTAATACTTATTTTTACACTAGATATATAAAACCTTATTACAATACATTCATATATACATTCATACGTTCGTTTGTACGTACGTTCGAACATACATACATACACACACATACATACATACACACATGCATACATATATACATACCTGCAAACATACACATACATGCATGCATGCATACATACATATATTCATGCATGCATGCATACATACGTAACTGCGTACATAATTCACAACTGGTGCATTGATCTGTTAACAGAAATGTACACACATACTCCTGTATGAAGGTTATAGTCATGGTTTCGATCACGCATGATAGACGGCGCTGCCAGCAATTTGTATAATAAACACACCCACAAACACTGCGCCCTCTCTGCCCTGCGTGACTAACACACATCAAACACACCCAGCAGACACTGGCTGGAATAGTAGGCAATATATTATACACCAGTCGCATTTATACCAGTAGTTCTCCATAGAAAGCTGCAATAAGAGGTTTGATGAGACGCACTTCTCGCAGCGCGAGATAAAAAGCAGCGAGATCATGGCGAGAGTTGAGTGGTGGGGTAATACCGAGAGCTTATTTCCTACAGTCACCATTTCCAAGTCAGGCTTTCAATCAATGGCATACACGATGCTCTACAAACACACACATCTGGTGGAATAATTGAGCTATACTGCTGGTGGACATTGTTTGGCGGTCAAATAAGGACTTATCATGGATAGATTCCGAATGGAATTCTATAAGGAATACGTCTGAGTTGATGATGTGAATTATTCAGAGCGTCCAGCAGCGTAGCCGGAGAACAAGTAGGTACAGAGCACTGTCTCTAGCGAGTAGAAAGAGGAGTGGAGGTTTGTATGCCGCAGAGTAGGTACAGAGCACTGTCTCTAGCGAGTAGAAAGAGGAGTGGAGGTTTGTATGCCACAGAGGTCTCTATTGTAGGGCCAAGTATTACTCACCCGGGATGAGATTAACCCTGGAGCCATGCATCAACTACTGATTAGGGGATTGTAAGGTTGATTTAACTCATCAGGATACATAAAAGCGTGTGTACAGTATACCCATACCACGTTACATAAAGGCAATTTAGGTATTAGAAACTACTACAGTTGGCCACATTGTAAACCGCATCGCATGATTAACCTGCACACACACACACACACACATATATATATATATACATATATATATATATATATATATATACATATATATATATATATATATATATATATATATATATATATATATATATATATATATATATGTATATACACACACACACACACATATATATATATATATATATATATATATATATATATATATATATATATATATATATATATATATATATATATATATATATATATTTGTATATATATATATATATATATATATATATATATATATATATATATATATATATATATATATATATATATCAACGTTTCTTTGTTGCATTGTTTAGAAGAATAGGCGTAGCGTACGGTTGCCTTACTTATTATGATAAGACTATAGTGAATATGGGTTGGCTAACCAACCACATTACGTGTTTTGACAAGCCAACCATAGTCCACTAGTATGAATATTGAGTCAGTCTCGCCAAATTAATTGATTCATCTTAGGGTCGATTACATTACTGTAAAATTACCGAAGCCATATTAAAGCACAGGCAAAACTTTATATCGTGGTGTGTGTGACTCTGACATTTTACACGTAACCAAGATGTCTAATGTATACGTATCATGGTGGGGCCATTAGCTTTCCCGATAGCAATGCAAAGATTGGCACATTATATTCGCATCCGTTTCACGATGGAGAAGTAGCAAAACCTTGTAATCCGTTTGAGTAACAGTATAGACATCTAATTCCTCACCAGTCGACCGGACGACTGACAGTGTCTGGTGGTAACCACGCCCATAGATAACATGTCAGACAATAAGCCAAGCACACTAATGACCCACGTAACTTGCAAATCAAAGCTACGTTCGTTGTGAGGTCATCCATGCATCCATGCCCATGAAACTGGGTGGCAATTGGGGCGTGCAGTCGTTTAAAATACCTAGACAGCCCGCGCATTTAGTGCAGGAATTAAATGTCGGCACTGTAGCCTTTAGCGGGCCTTCATGTTTAGTGGAAGGAAGTGTTGGTCTTCCGCCAGTATCGACCTGGCCCTCCAATTTTGCATTCCCAGAGCAATCGGACGTGCGGTCGTGTATTATGCCCGGGCTCCCCACACATTAAGTGCAGCAGTTAAATGCTGGCGCTGTAGCCTTTACCGATCTTCCACGTTTAGTGGAAAGAAGTGTTGGTCTACCGCCGGTATCGACCAGCGCTCCGATTTTACATTCCCAGAGCCCCTATCGCCTTCAGCACTATTAAACAGGCAGAAATCTACCCTTCACAACTTCCGAGTGCATTGCTTCCTTGCCCGGATATGAGGTACACACCTTAACGCCCCACCACATCCTCTAATGGACCTCTTCAGTGATGAAGAGAAGGAAACACGGAAAATGCATTGGTGCTCTATAGGTGCCCATTGAACAGGCCTATTGGTTCCCTTGCAGTAGTTGTCACGTGGTGACCCTAGATATGGTATATTAGGGAGCATACGCCACTTTGAAATGCCAGGCTTCTTTGTGATCGTTCTGCCAATTGGCATTTTGCTAACGAAGTTGAATCGAACTGTCCATCTGAACCAAACTCATTGCTTATTTTGGTGATGTATGTGGATGTATAGATCAATTTATGTGTAAATGTAGCATAGATTCAAATGATATTTCTAATGCAGCCAAAGTGAGTGTGTTATGGAAATAAAAACTAAGAGTATGGTAGGAAATGCACGGCTGAGGGGGTTAAATAGGTCGTCTAAACGCCGAAGCCGCAGGTAATGGAAGTTGTTGTGATGGTGGTGGCGTTGATAATGATGATGAGAGTGGTGGTTGTGGTGTGTCGATAATGATTGTGAGGTCTTTGATGGTGTTAGTTGTGGCAATGGTGCTGCTGCTGGTGTTGATGAGCGTGACGGTTTTGTTGTTGGTAATGTCAATGATAATGAAGCTGATAACAGTGGTGCTGGTGATGTTAGTGTTGGTTGTGGCTGTGATGGTGCTGGTGGTGCTAAGGGTAATGGGAATGGTCATGGTTACGTAATGGTGGCGGTGGTGGTGATGGTGGGCACACGGTTTCTCTTTGCAAAACACCCATCTTCGCAACTCAGTGTTAACAAAAACATTGACGAGTACTTTGTAGTTTCTAACATGCCACGCCAAATCTCGTTTAATGTCACAACGGGAAAAGGCGAGATCCGGTTACAAGTCTAGCAGGAACTACGGCTGCCATGAGTTGAGGGAGGATGCTGAATCGACCAGAGACGTGCGCAGGCCGGAAGTGAACGAAGGCAGCTGTGTCATTTCATACGAGGAGCAGCAGCAGATATTCTAGCGTGATAGGTTAATGTCCCCAGGGTCTGTCTGCGAGCACGCGGCGAATATCATGCTGGCAGCATCTAAAGCAGTGAACATAAATTGGCGTGTCTAACAAGACTGCTCACTACAGATGAGATGGGTTTTCCATATTGCCAGTCATAATCAATTTGGTAATTTTACCAAAACTTTCGCTTGGTAAAATGTCTAGAAATTGGATTTGAAGCTCGAGGGCCATTTAAATCTCATTTATCAAACCAAGTAGAAACGGATTGCTTGCTATGTTTTAGCTAGCGTCCTTGTTAAAATGAGTCAATAGAAGTGTTTAAAGCATACTGCCAAGACTGACATTAAAATTTCTAGAAATTGGACTTGGGGCTTGGGAGTCCTTGAAATCTTATTTATTAAACCAAGTAGAAACGGATTACTTGCTATGTTTTACCTAGCGTCCGTGTTAAATGGAATCTATGTATGTGTTTGACGCATACTGCGAAGACTGACATTAGAAGGATGGTTGTTTAGTAAGACTAGACACAGCACATCTCGCTTACATTAAAAGGTTGGCTGTCTAGACAAGCTAAACACAGCATATCTCTTTCTTGCCTTTCAGCTGAATACATTTAGCTTTTTCAGTTAGGAACCTAGCCATTAAGCAAATAATTATATTGATTGGACCATTCCTTTAGTTGCATTCATCTTGGTCAACCGTTTCTGTTTGCTCATTGCTTTTACCACAAATGGTCAGTTTACCTATTTTACTAAAAGGTGTATACCAGCACGAATGCCGATCACCGGTTACACAACCAGCGCGACTCCTAGCCCAGATGTTGACGAGGATCACTCAAGAGGTGCGTTCTGCGCATGTGCGTGAGCAACATCCTCTTTTATGGAAACAAATACGAGATCCCTCATTCGTCTGTCTCCCAGTGACGTCACATTAATGTTAGATTAGGTATGTCCCGGGCGTCACATTATAGGCCCTATGGTAATCGGTCCGTGGCGACCAATTCATGTTCTATTCCGGGCTAGAGAGCGAGGACTTACCCCCGATCGCTTTCTTCCAGAAGAAAGAGGATTATTGACAAATCCATGTTTTATTCATCTAAGCCCCGAGCTAGGTCGTAAGGAGTTCCCCTCGACTGCGCCAATACTCCTGTAGGAACGACGGCGGCATTAGTAGGTAAATAGAGCGGTCTCTTAGAGCAGTATGAATATAGCGTCTGCAGATCACTTACTCGTCTGCTTTTTTCACTTGCTATGCATTATACTTAGGATGAATATCCACCTAGACATCATCCGGAGGGAAATATGACAATTTTCTTGACAGTTTCCATGACAACGACGTAAGAAGAAACATGTATTGAGACGGTCTGGTACGTACTTTCAAACAACCGACAGGCTTTTATGTACAGTGAAGACATGTAATTCCTCCAATGGTCGACCGAACGCCCGGCAGCGCCTGGTTGTACAAACGCCCATAGATAACATTTCAAAATACAAATAAGCCATGCATATTGATGACCCATGTAGCTGCGTCCCTAAGCTACGTTCACCTGTGACGTACATGTAAGTAGCCTTACCCACGAAACTGGGCGGCAATCGTGTATCATGCCCGGTCTGCCCGCACATTTAGTGCAGGAAGTAAAAACGGTACTCAAACTATGAGTTCAATAACTATGATTAACTATAATTTAAATGCTTTAACAACCTTTAATAGTCGATTGTGGGCCTTCTCTGGAGGTCTTTGAAGATTTATTAGAGCACCTGCTTTTTGTAGTGATGCATGCTGCTATAAATGTTTTGAACAGTATTTGCGTGATGTTATTCACTGCACAACAGCATAAGCTGTTATTGATTTAACATCTAACCTTGTGGATGATTGAAGTGTTAATCTAGCGAACATCTGGAGGGAAGCAAAGAGATTCTGACTAACACACACAGCACGATATGATGAAATATTACAAGATGTATATTTCTCTTTGATTTTCTTCTGGTAAAACAAAAAAGCGTCATTTGAGTAGATCTTAAACCACCAACTGGTTTGGGGCAAAGTACTACCTCTCTCTCTCTCTCTCTCTCTCTCTCTCTCTCTCTCTCTCTCTCTCTCTCCCTCTCTCTCTCTCTCTATCTGCCTGCCTGCCTGCCTGCCTGCCTGCCTGCCTGCCTGCCTGCCTACCTACCTACCTACCTACCTACCTACATACATACATACATACATACATACATACATACATACATACATACATACATACATACATACATACATACATACATACATACATACATACATATATATATATATATATATATATATATATATATATATATATATATATATATATATATATCAGCTATCAACTAGGCATATCAAATAGTAGAGTTATAACCATAGTGTTATAATTCAATGTTGAATAAGACCTAATAATGTTGCTGGTCAGACACGCGGTATATGGTATGCGTACTGATGAGTCACGGTAATTAATGACTATTAGTCCCTAAATAGATAATAAATCATTAGTAGATTGGTCGATTAATTGGGTCCATAGTGATAGCAATTTCCACCATGTGTAGGTGGATGATAGGAATAGATCCATAAATTTAGGCTCATGTTAGTACCTTTCTCATTGAGGAAAGTCATCAAATCTCAGCAGCAGCAGCCAATCAACCTATTAGCACCAGTGTATTGCATGTTGGCTAGCATAGCAGTACGATTTTTAAGCAATAAGAGAAATTTGTAAAAAAATGTACATACAGGAAGGACGTGATATGGAAAAATAAAGGCTTGCAAAAGATCTGGAAATACTTTTAATCTACTGCCCTAAGTTCGCTCATGAAGATGATTTGTAAACAAAAGGTCAATTTGAATTATGTACATATGTCAAAACCTACACCTTTATCTACAAATCAGATAATTTTCGAATAACACTAAGATCACAATAAAAGGGATTGTCCCTTTTCTCTATATCGAATTTCACCAAAACATGGTCCGTCCAAAAGTGCAACTATGGCGTGTTATTAACAGATTCGTTTGAGATGTGGCATAGATATATCTAAGAGTATTAAGGAGGGGACTATTCACAGTTTATCCATGTTTGACTTTGTTCCAAAGTCATGGGATCCTGAAATTTGAAAAAATGCACTTTTTCAACAAAACTCCGAAAGAAAAATACATAACATTTAAACGGAGTAAAGATCATAAAAAAAGTGTGATAACCTTCATCCACTTTGATCTTTTCACCAGATATATGAACGTCCCCGGTCCACAAGTGTGGAAATGAGTTGCGTTTGAAAACACTATGCATTCATTTTTTAAAGCTTTATCTACCCCCCAAATCCCATTCCCTGTCACAAAGTTTTTTGGTTTTTTTTCGATTCTCAATGCACTCCTTGTCAGAAGACCTTTCAGGCAATGTATGCTTTGTGGAGACTGAATTGTCCTATAAGAAGAGAAAAGAATAACAGAGTCAATCCCACAATCTACTATATTAAGTATTTAAACGTATAACCCGTTTGACATATAATCTTACCCATATAGGGTAGAAAAATCATTCCCAATCTTAAGCATGTACAGTAGCCACAGTGGTACTGTGAGACTGGGACATACAATCTTACTCGTATCAAAGAGTAAGATTGAGTGTTAATGTAAGACTGTACCCACGATACCCTGAGACACCTAGTGGTAAGATTTCTAACTAGCATTGCAGGATTCTCATGTGCTGACTTCCTAATCCTAATCCTAATCCTAACCCTAACCCTTACCCTAATCCTGACCTAATCCTAACTCTAAGCCTAAGCCTAAGCCTAACCCTAATCCTAATCCTAACTCTTTGATACGAGTAAGATTGTATGTCCCAGTCTCACAGTACCACTGTGGCTACCGTACATGCGTAAGATTGGGAATGATTTTTCTACCCTATAAGGGTAAGATTGTATGTCAAACAGGTACTTAATAGGCGAGGAAAGTCCCGAAGCTTTACGTTTTCGCTTATTATGGAAACTTTAGATGTTCTGAATTGTGAGTATGGTTTGTGTATAAACAGTGCCGACACTTATTTCCTGCAATAAATGAGTGGGCAGTCCGTGCATAGTACACGATCCCACGCCCGGTTGCCACCAAGTTTCCTGGGCATGGATGCATGGGTGGCCTCTCAAATGGACGTAATTTTGACTGGTAAGCTACGTGGGTCATTGATCTGCTTGGCTTATTTTTTGACATGTTATCCGTGGGTGTTTGTACAACCAGGCACTGGAAGATGTCCGGTCGACTGGTGCAGGAATTACAACACAAGATATTTACTGCAGTACTCTCTTCACAAAGACCTAATTCCCACCGGGCTAACCACACGTGTGTTATGATAAGAAGCCATACCAGTTAACTGTTACCATAACAAATACTGAAAAAATAGTGCCTTTGATACGGTAGATAATGGAAAAAATCTTCCTCATTCAAATGGTGTTGCAGTCACCGATTATCATGAGAACGGCTTTCATTATATTTAATCACATTGTTATATAAAGGAGGCATAGTGACGGGTATGAATAAAGAAAAGAGATTGCTTAGTGATGACCCACTGTCTTATACCTTAGTCCTTCCACTGCTGAGGTTACTTTTATCCGAAACGCAAGGACGCAGCGATTTTTGAAAACCATCTAAACCCTGTCATGTTGGTATTCATTGGATAGCTCTCGCTGATTACTCTCAGATGAGTACCCATATGCCAGGGTTTTATTCATATGTCAGTTTTTTGCATCATTTTGTATTGTCCAAATTACCCACCAGTAGCATTAGGGCTAAGTTAGGTATCTATAAGTGCTACGTTACGTGTAGGCGGATGGGGATGCAGGTTGGGTGAATTAGGAAGTGACACCCACTTACCTCTGATGATAAAAAATCCAGCGTGATTTATCGAAACACCGCCAATGAGGACGTAATTTTAGTCACCCTCTTTGTGAAAATGGCATATGGCAAGATGCTTGCGAGAAGCCAGCAAGTATCGCACAAGGCCATCAGACCTCATGCAATACCTGCTGGCTGAACGCAAACATCGGCCGTGTACCATTTTCACAAAAAGGATAATGAATTTATCACCAGTTTCTCTCTACCCACATATTTTGTATTACGATAAGTACAACAAGTTCGAAGTTCAAAGTTCTTGCTACGGGCATCTGAGAAAACTCTTTGTCAGACTCAACTCACTCAAAGCGAACAACAAGGATTTGTCAACTGAACTCGCGGTATATTTACCTCTTAATTACTTCTTGTCATTTTATTTTCCTGATTGATACCATGTTGGCAGACTATAATGCGCAAATAATGTTTTAAATACCAAAAAACAATTTCTAGCAGTGACCGCTATTTTGCTGCTATGGTAAACCGACCTCTAGCTGTGGTTTGTCTAACGACGGTTGCCATGGCACCACAGGAAATATTGGGCTCCCAACAATGAACTTTGTAAAATTGTAAAAAGCATTGTTAGGATCCTAATACAGAAATTATGGTCTCCTAAAATGACTGTTGTTAGAAGCATTGTTAGGTTCTCAATCATCCAGCACAACAAGGAAATTGACCAATCAGCAGAGATATTTTAATAGAGTAAAGATGATGATGAAACCTAGTACCATACATGCATCCTCTCTCTTGTGCAATGTTGTGGTGAAGTATGGGCGATTATATAATTGAGATGATTAATCTATCGCTTTTTTAAAAGATCCTATCTATCAAAGTTATGGCGTCTGCCTACTTTAACTAATTGGACAAAAACAGGGTCCAGTATTAGATGTAGGAGTGTACCTTTTAATTGGAACCGTGTATAGGGATGTTCTACCTTTATGGAGTATGTAATATTGTTGTATTGAAAGAATGGAGATCGGTTTCCGACGACTAATGTCAATGGAGTAAAATGGCGACCTTTTCTCAAGGATTTGCAGTTGCCGTACGGAATTGAATATAGTTTGCACCTAGTAAACGTAGGTACATAGGTCTGACGTGTGGTAATTGTAGTTTCCTGAATTATTGCACAGGATTACCTTTTAGGAAGACAGATAGTTCATATTTATATATATATATATATATATATATATATATATATATATATATATATATATATATATATATATATATATATATATATATATATATATATATATATATATTTATACAACATAGTAAGTACCTCGAAATTGGATTTTCTGCATTGATTGATAATTCTTTGCAATATCGACTAAAAGCTTGAGGGACTTGTTGTTAGACACGCTCTAATTACGTTTCGGGCTCCCATGGGAAGGCAGAAATTTCCCCTTCGTAGGTAGACATAGCAATTTCATTAAAATCCGTTAGAGAGGGGAAAGTTTGGGTAATTGCCTGGCTATCAGTTTGTTCCCAGTTCCAATCACGTTGCCAGTAGCCTTGATTATGTTACCTATCTATCACCATATCATGGGACAGTTCTGTCTGTGATTGGTACAGGCCACGATAGTAAATTGCTGATTTATACATTTGCTGATCACCAGTGTTTAGTATGATGAGGATTTGAAGGTTGTTAGTGGCATGGTACGTATACGAATAAAGTATTAACGCAACACTCAACTGATTGGATTGTATTGAGAGAAAATGGAAAGTTTGTATTTGTTACCCAGTTCCGAACTCATTTCAATGATAGTTGTTCAAATTTTGAATTAATTCGATGTGTTAAGCTAAGTGTGTTATTGATATTAAACATATTTGAAAATTGCTCAATCAGTACAATGGAATATCCCCAAAGAAGTGACTTGCTTTCGGGTATTAGTGGGGAGAATTTTGTTTTTTACATAGGATTTTTGTCTTGTCACGTTTGCAGTATAGATACTGGGGCCTGGATGAAGTGTGAGATTGTTATTCCATATTTCGCTCCAAGCACTGCTGAACCAAAATAGCTCAGTACAAAATCGCAGTTTGTTGGTATTTGATCTTGGAGAGGCAAAATAAATACATATATGTAAGGTATTATGTTCAATTAATTGTATGTGTTTGGATTAAACGGAAAATGGCCGCAAATATCCTCTAACTTACTATGCTTGTTTTGCGATTGTTATGAATATACTAAAAACCAAAAATATACATTAAATGTTTTCATGTCGATTCCTAATAGAACTGTCAAACTGTAAGTAAAAATAAGTATGCAGTTAATGAACCAAATCAAAGTAAGAGTAATCGCTAATATATAATACATAGGACCAAGCATTGAAGTACAGAACAAATTAGAACCTTGGTGAAAGCACCTTCAAGATGAACTATAACGAGGAAACTTCTAAACACGTTTTAACTGATTGCCTTGTTATTGTCATATTAATATAGTCCTTATGCAGCCCCTTAATTAATGAATCGACCGCTTGATTAATTAGTGTTAACGAGCCTTATCGAAATAGCACCCAGACTACTCTACAATTATCGAATGCCATTTTTAGCGGCCAGATAGTTTGGAGTAGGCGTATTCTCACAACCCTGTAGGTGGATCACTTAAGTGGGTGTGACCATGAGCGTAATAAGCACCATAGTATACACGTCAAAGGCACAACAAATATGATTGTATACGATATGATACTATGATCAACAATATACACGAAATGTCAATATTATGTTCTTTCATAGGCGAGTAATGAACCAAAGTAATGTTATGCACTATATGGTGTAATTCATATTTACTGCCTAATCAAGTAGACATACATTAACCCATCCTCTGGTTCAGCTCTTTATAATTGATATCAAGTCTGAGGGTTTTTTAATACCACCTATTAACAATTGTTAACCATTTGTCGCACATCCGCCACCAGAAATCGCACTGCTTGTCTGGTGTCCTTGCTGGCCAGCTTTTATACCAACTGTACATTAAGCAATTAAAGCTCCTTTTATTCAATAGTTCATTTAATGGTCGAAACGTTTCTTCTATATGATGCATCCATCCAGAGTGAACATAAATGTACAGCTTTTTACCTTATCTGAGAGCTAGATACGAGGGAGACGAAGCAGGGGGCAGTTATCATACAATCACACTAAGCCCAGTGTGCGGTGCGCAGTGTGACGGTTGTGGCTGTTTTTCAACACCTGTTGTGTAATAGGTGCTGCACTCGGGTCATAAAAGATCATTCTTAAGAAAATAGAGCACGTCCATAGCTGCAAGCAGGGAATATCAGTTGATACCCCGCTGTGGCCCGTAATCCATGTCACGTGCGAAATCTGCACGCTTCAAGGCCACCCTGATATTTGTCTAAGCGTGTTATCTTATGTTTTATTCATACTGTGTTTGAGTTGAATGGTATATCATGCACGAGACACTCGACAACATGGCCCTCGTGATGATGTAGGTATATAATGACCTTCCGTGCGCGAGGATAGATATCCCAATAAAATCGATCTGGTCCTTTTTTATAATGCGTTTTACACTACATTAACTAAATGTTTTGGCAATGTACACGTTTCCTGAGATACCATTATTAAGCAAATATTCTCTTTTGTCTTTTCAGTTATTACCTGGTCCTCCTCATCGTCATCTGTAGGCGTATGAAGATGCGAGCACCATTGCGCATGCGCATGCGCCTGGACGTACGTGAGATTGATTGACACGCAGCGTTACTCCAAGCAGGGAACAGTAGATCCAGGTCTCTGCTACAAGCAAGCAGCATGCTTTGACTAGTAGCGGCAGGCGGCGGTCAGAGCGGGAGAATTCGGCTTGTGTTGTGGGATGTTTCCCTCTAAGAGCAGTTTCACTGCGCTGAGCGCTTGGCGAGAAGTGGGCGAGAATATGCGAGATCTGAAACGTACACGCATTCTTCGTGAATGGATACCCCAGCCGTTCATCTACTGACGGAGATATAAAAACTCAAAACAACCTAGGTAATGCTAGTGATGATCTGTCACCTGACTACGTGAAAAGGAAACGGGAAAATACAGGTGTCGTCTGGTTGTGTCACGTCATGGTGACGTCACAGTGATTGCACGGTGCTGGTCGTCTGCCGGACTCGGACCCGGCCAGTGAGCGGGCGAGTGAGCGGCGAGATACGATGATGATGCTTCCATATTACTGGCGCTCCGCGGGACGTGGAATCAAGCTGACCATAGTGGCTCTTCTCTTCTTGACCACTAGTAATATACTATACGTGACGATACTCGGACCAGGATTACAACCAGATGTACAACAGGGACGACAGCTTTTCTCCAGTTCCAAGAATAATGGTAAGTACAAACTTTAACAACTTTTATGAATTATTGGTAGATATAATACTTTTACTTGCACTAATAAGTTTATGTTCCCAAATAGATTATTTTTGCGAAAGTAAAGATTGAAGAATAAACGTTAAGGACATCCTTGAGAGTTGAGATGGACCAGGGATGCACTTGTTAAACCGCAACAATTAAATCCACCCATCCATTTTGTTTTGTTATCGCACAATAACTTAAAGAGCTCTGCGTCATATGCATGTAGTACAATTTTGTTTATAGTGATATTTTATGCGAGTGCCTAAATGGCAGTCTGAAAGGTTTGGTTGTGTGATCTTATATCTTCACGTATTTTTTCTGACATCCTATCTTTATTAAGGTAAACACTGCCGTATGTATGTATGTATGTGTGTGTGTGTGTGTGTGTGTGTGTGTGTGTGTGTGTGTGTGTGTGCATTTTTAGCAAAGCAGTCAATTGTTGTTGTATTGTACTTTATTGACCATCTTTCGCAAGACAAAATGTGTACATCACATACCCTGGACGCGCAAGATAACTCATCCAGCAAACTTTTAAACAAATAACAAAGACACATAAGTGGCGGCCTGTGGGGCTATGCGCATGCAGGCAATACGCTACAAAAAGGTTATCAATAAGTACAATGGAATGACCCACAAGAAGTTACTTGTTATCGGGTGCTAGTTAGCAATACTAAGGTAATTCTGTACCCTTTGTGGTACAAATTGTGGTACAAATTTTCCCACAAATGTCAAATGCCAAATTGTACAGGGTACTATTGGTTTAAATCCAGTAACGTATCGGTTATGTTTGACGATCTTATAACATTTTAGATCACCCATAGCCCTGTGACATATCAAAATGATCCTTGAGACGAGCAAAACGTTCTGAGAAATGCCTTATTTTCGAGTTATTTAGGGGGTCTTTTAAATTGGCGAGTCTGGCTTTTCTCTAAACGAAATCGAATACAGTGGAACCTGTCTACATTGAAAACTCACGGGAAATGAAAAAGTGTTCAATGTACGCGGGTGTTCAATGTATCCAAGTTCTGTTTATTTGGAGGTCGGTCGAAATAGAAACAAAATCAAGTGTGATTGGAGAAACATGATCATTTCATTGCAAAATCTACTATGTCTTACCTCAGTTTCTTCATATAGTTAAAAACTTCACATGTTTAGCATTTGACAAACATCACTTAACAAAACTGTTAATCTTATGTATCTCATTTGTCCTTAAGTGAAAAGTTTCAAATCAGTGCAGAATGTTCAAAGTAGACAGGTTAAATGTGGCCTGCGGGAACAAATTTGGTGTTCAATGTTCAAGGTAGACAGGTGTTCAATGTATCCAGGTAGCCTCCCAATGATTTTCAATGGGAGTGTGCAGGGACACGAAACATAGTATAATGTACACAGGTGTTTAATTTGACAGGTTCCACTGTATCTCGCTGGCATGTATACGTGTGGGTCTCTGGGTTAAATTAACACCAACGCATAACTACATGGGTGTGTGACATCGGGAAGGTTAATATGCAAGTTTCTGTCTCCCTTGTTTGTCCTTTAAACATTGGTTTTGGGGTGAAGTGTATAATTGCTTAGTGCAGATTTTGCACCGAGTACTGCTGTACCAAAATAGTTAAGTACACATTCGTGGTTTATTGGTGTAGCCTGTTTTTGTTTGTGGAGGGGCAAAATGAATATACATCTTTTATGGAATATTATTGGGATTAAGTACTGTATTTGTTGTAAATGGCCGCAAATACAACTTAACGTAGTATGCTATTTGGTATGAATATCATCGAACCAAAAGTACACATCAAATGGTTTCATGACAATTTTTAATAGAACCGCCTGAAGGACATACCTTCACCACCAAAGAAGTTAATATACATGCTTATTCTAAAGATACTCTTTCAAATTCGGAATATGGTATTCGGATTTTCGTCACTTTTTCTGCCATATAAGTCGTGACTAGCCAGTTGTAACTGAGGGAGGAAATGGGAGTACCTGGTGAAAACCACCGCCTAACCCCTAGTTACTGGCAACTTTCTCACTTGCCCCAGCCGCTATCCTCTTCCGGGAAGATTTTGTAAATGGTGGTTGGTTTTGTACTGTCAGGATATGATAGGGATCACCGGTATATCATCGACAAGTGTGCCTACCACCAAAGAAGTTAATCCGCATGCTTATTCTAGAGATCCTCTCTTGAGAAGTGGTATTTGTGAAAGCGGTTGTTTTCGTTCTGTGAGGATATGTTAGGCTTATTAGAGCCGCAATCATTGTCCAGTGTACCTTCCACAACATAAGCCAATCTACGTGCTTATTCTAAAGATCCGAGAAGATTTAAGAAGTGAAATTTGTAAATGGCGGCTGTTTTCGCACTTTGAGGATATGTTAGGGGTCGCCCCCATATTAGAGCCGCAACCATTGTCCAGTGTGCACTCAACTCTAGAGCCTTAGCTGGGAGTATATTTTCAGTTACACATGTTAGGGGTCGCCCCCATATTAGAGCCGCAATCCTTGTCCATTGTACCTTCCACTCTAGAGCCTTAGCTGGGAGAAACAGTTTCACATGTTAGGGGTCACCCCCACATTTGAGCCGTAATCATTGTTCATTGTGCGTTCCACTCTAGAGCCTTAGCTGGGAAAAACAGTTGCACACGTTAGGGGTCGCCCCCATATTAGAGCCGCAATCATTGTCCAATGTGCGCTCCACTCTAGAGCCTTAGCTGGGAGAAACAGGTACACATGTTAGGGGTCGCCCTCATATTAGAACCGCAATAATTGTTCATTGTGCACTCCACTCTAGAGCCTTAGCTGGGAGAAACAGTTGCATATGAACTCAAACATGTTTTATTGCTCTGTCTCGTAGTGCTTTTATTGGATTGCGAACCTGTGCCACGCTCTTCACGGAATCACACCTCTAGGGGATGTGATTATTGGAAAACTATCAGAGAAGCCAGGCAGGTCCAGCTAGTGTCAAATGAGAATGATCAACCGCCCTGCAATTATCATTGCCTTGGAGTTTGATAAGCAAATGTGAGAGCTCGGTTCCATCATAAGTGATGCACTAGCATTAGAAGATGGGAATATTACTAATTTGTGGCCTGAGGGGAAATGTGTTTAGGTGTTATATTGCAGCTATTGAATAGTCCGAGTTCCATACAAATATGTGACCATTTTGCGTTGGTAGGGTTATCCCTTACCAATCCGAATAATGTTGGTGATCGACACTTCGTAGGCCTCAAATTCGTCCGACCTGGGATATAAAATGGCTAATAAATATTGGAATCTCTTCCGATTTATCTGCGAACAGGAGATACTAGGCAGTGGATGCAATAACAGCGGTCGAGAGAAATCATGAGTTCTATATATCTTTGTCAATGGTGCTTTACCGTCTATCTCAGAAATTAGATCGATAGAGACTTCGTGCAGTACAAGTCATAAGCGGTAGGATTTACTATATATAGTAATATACTGATAACATATATAGTATATCACTAACCTGCATGTAGGAAGATTTACTTATAGATAACTCTTATGAGTTTTTACGTCAAGCCATTTCTTTTATGGATAAAGATCTTGGAGAAATTTTGTCACCCAACGCATTATAATGTTACCCTCTCTGTCTCCGTGTTTAGCCTTAAAAATGCGAGTTTAATGGAGCGGTTACTGTGTTCTGTTGCGAGACGTCCTAGCAATGACAGGTAAGAACACTAGCTAAATAATGCATGTCTAGAGAGAAACTATGTAAACGCTTTTAAACTATCATGTGTAGTGGTCGTGGCAAGATAACACTAGAGCTATTGAAGCCAAATAGAAGGATAGATGACCCAACCACTAGACATTGAATGCTATGAGTATCATTGACATCTTGTATTTAAGTCATTGTTAAGTGATGTAATGTACTTTTTTGACTGTAACCAGAGGATATAAAAAAAGCACTTTTCACTTTTATATGAAGTTTACAAAATTTCAGAAATACATAAAACAATATTGCAATATCTTACAAAGAGTTTGACGAAAATCGTTGTCTCTTGGGTTTAACAACCCCAGTCCCCAATAGGCCTTCGTATCCTATTACTCGTTTTGATGAGTTACATTGTATGTACAAAGTGCCCAAACCTTATATGCATAATAACATATGGCAGGAGACAGTTGAACTAAGGATGGCGTGGAACCTGATTATCGGTTCTGCCCTTTGATTGGCTGCAGCCAAATTACCTGGCAATATATCAACTGACAACATGTCCAGGGTATTGATAATTGCATTGTCCACTCTACCGAGATGACCAACAAGTAAATCACTTTAACTCAGCCATTGATGGGTGTATCAATGGACTAGTCAACCACTCCCACGGTTGTAGCTTTAAAGTAATGGTTCCGACAAGGATTTGGTGTGTTCCGCCTCTGCGATATTTATTGCTATACAAAGGAAAAAAGACAACATACAGTGCCGACATTTAATTGCTGCACTGAATGCGTGGGCAGCCTTTGCATAATACACGACCGCGTGCCTGATTGCCGCCCAGTTTCCTGGGCATGGATGCATAGATGACTTCATAACTGAACATGGCTTTGATTTGCAAGCTACGTGTGTCATTTGTGAGCCAAGCTTATTTTTTGACATTTTACCAACCGGACACTGGCAGACGTCCGGTCGACTGGTGCATGAATTAAATGTTTGAGCTGTAGCTGTGTGGGCCCCCTTTGGAAGATGGCAGGTAAGATAAGAGGTGTTCATAGTGTGTGAATCATAACTAGTGCTGTTTTGATGAATCATATTTACGTGTATTTAGGGTAACATGTATAGTAAAGCCAATGGGTGTATATTTATTGACTATGCACAAGGCATAAAAATACATAAAATATGAAATAAAACAAAAAGAAGATTGAGCACAATAATTAATGAGAGTCTAAGTACCACATAATGAGCAGAAAACATGATCAATATACATCGCCTGGTCATATAAACCGAGGGTTTCAGTCAGTTAATAAATATTAATAATAAATATGCTTTACTGCTAATTACCAATCCAAATGAGAGCATGTTGCATAACTCCTACATAACCACGTGCAATGTCATCATACAGCTTGCCGACATGTGCATCTTTCCCACTCGTTCAGTTGGGACACAGAGAGTGAAATATTGTTTCCAAGGCAGCACGCCCGTAGCATGCGTGGGGCAGAACATGTGCAATAATTGCGCCCTGCTTGTTCTCAATGATATGCAATGCTGGCGCATGACACCACAATGTGATAAGTAATAAGACTCTGTCAGACTCCACCCATACTCCTCATTATATCATTGAGGAAAGTATCCCTCTCCCCCATTGACCATAAAAGGAAGGACACCCACAGAAAGTTCTCAGTGATCTGGGGTTAATGGCTCTTAAGGTGACAGTGACCTCAGGTCACTGAGCACAGTATCAGAGACTGTTGCCGTCGATATGGGGATAGTGATGATTTTCCCCAGTGAATGAATAAGTGAAGGTGGCGTTAAAGGAATATCAGCAGACAAAAACCATTCAGTCAGTGCCATAAAATATTACCAAAAATATTTTATTGTCATTGTTGAAGAACAATGACAAAGCATGGTAATTCTAGATGAAAAATGAAATAGGGGCAGGGTAGTAGTAGGCCCCTCAGATCCAAAGGTTAGGGTTCCCAAGGAGGGGCCAACTCCTATCGTACACCACTAAGCAAGCCAAAAGGGAGTTCCCGTTGCAGGGTTTATTTTTCCCTGATTTGAATTCCTTCACCATCTAACACTTTACAGGCTGGTCACAATATAGTCTTTTCAATATAGCGAAGAAAATAACAATAAGCTAAATGTCCATAGGCCTACTTCATCTGATGGGCTGTGCCTGAGTGATAGCCTGTATCACCGGATAGGCTAAGTGCCAGGCCATACCTGTATTAATAATGTCCTCATTTCATCCAAGCTTACAGGACTAGTACAACCCAACCTCTAACCCCTTCTGGCATTAGAAACTAATGGCACACCCGTCCATCATTGTGAGAGTTTAGGAGCTCTGCCTTCATCTATCTATTCACCAGCGAGGAATATATAGAGAATTCCCCCTTCAACACTCGATACATAATGGTAGATTTCCCTCAATAAATCTATGCTGTAAGCAGCACGTTCGCCCTTAGTGACTATAAAGTATATCTATTGCCCAGCTAATGCTGAAACGTTGGTGTACGTTCCCCATTTAATGTTTTGAACACAGCAGAGCTTTTAAGACACATTAGATGCCTTGGGCTGCAATCAATGCCTGCAAAGGGGGAACTGGTGGGCTATTGTTATTAATCGTCCTCAAGAGGGGGCTTAGAAGCTTTCTGCAGCCTCAGTGCAAAGGCAGCAATCGTTTTAAGAACGCAAGCGGCTCTCGGACGCACTTAATATGTCAACAGCAATTACTACGCAAGGGCGATATTAGCGGCGCTTTAATTCTCCTGAATACACAATCAGCCACGGCGTTGTCTCCTACAAGTGGCCTAAGCACATCAGGTATTCACTTAAAGCAATAACTTACTGAACCAGTCCTCTCAGCAAACCAATGCCCAGCCTCCCCCAAGGAACATAACATGTGGGGTTAGGTGCTACTAGTGCCTCATGCACATCCGGTGTTCACTTAAAGCAATAACTTCCTTGCCCAGTCCTCTCAGCAAACTGATGCCCAGCCTACCCCTGAGGACTATAATATAACGGCAATGCCAGGTTCTACGAGTGGCCTTTACACATCAGGTATTACCTTGAAGCAATACATTACCAGTCCTCTCAGCAAGGCAATGTCCAGCCTCCCCCAAGGACCATAACGTGTGGTGTTAGGTGCTACTATTGGCTTTGGCATATCCGGTATTCACTATAAGCAATAACTTTCTGAACGAGTCAGCAAACTAATATCCAGCCTCCCGCTAAGGACTATAACATAATAGCAATGCTGGCTTCTACTTGTGGTCTTTTTACGCCAGGTACATGTATTACTTTAAGGTAATGAATTAATGAACCAGTTCTCTCAGCAAACCAATACTCAGCCTTCCTCTTAAGACCATAACATAACTACGGAATTAGGTAGTACTCAGCCTAGATATACCAGATGAAAAGTGACGATAAATGAAATTCCAACATTCAAATACAGCCAGGGTTACCCTTATTACCATCACCCTCGCAACTTCTACTACAACTACTACTACCATCGATACCACTACCACTCCTGCTACTAATAATAATTCTACTACCACTACTACTACTACCACTACTGCTACCACCAACATTACTACCACTATTAATTATACTGCTGCTACTACTACTACTACAGTGCCGACATTTAATTCCTGCACTAAATTCGCGGGCAGCCCAGGCATAATACACGACCGCACGCCTGGATGCCATCCAGTTTCCTTGGTGTGGATGCATGGATGAACTCACAACTGAACGTAGATTTGATTCCAAGCTTCGTGGGTCATTAATATATTTTGCTTATTTTTTTTTTGACATGTTAGCCATTGGTGTTTCTACAACCAGTCACTGTCAGACGTCCGGTCGACTGGTGCTGGAATTAAATGTCTGTACTGTACCACCAACCACACCACTACTACTATTACATCTACTACTACTACTTCTACTACTACTACTACTACTACTACTACTACTACTACTACTACTACTACTACTACTGCAGACAGTATTCAGTATAAAACCTCTGCTTTGGTATGTGTGAGTATTTTCTGTAGCAAGTTGCCTATTCCCAGTTTAGGGAAATGAACCACTTCTCGAACCACTTCTCTCCCCTGGCAGATAGATGTCTACTTAAACATATCTCTTCTCTCTCACATTACCTGACCTATATGAGCCTTCACCTATGTTTCTACTAGGGATAAATGTGACGTTGACGTTGTCCTGCATCTAAGTCCTTGAAAAATACCCACAGTCCATTGCTAAGCAGGAACATTAATGGAAGCATTGACAGCAAACCGTGCCACCTACCCACAGTCCATTGCTAAGCAGGAATATTAATGGAAGCATTGTCAGCAAACTGTGCCACCTACCCACCGTCCATTGCCAAGCAGGAACATTAATGAAAGCATTGACAGCGAAGCATGCCACCTACCAACAGTCCATTCCTAAACTGGGTCATTAATAAAAGAATTGGGAGCAAACTGTGCCCTTTACCCACAAGAACTTGCTGAGAAGTGGCATTTGGTATCCCTTACCCACAATCATGACACATGTTTCTGTCTCGAACCAAGCTGCATGGATTTTTTTTGTTTATTTACCATCAGTCAGTGGTTGATTTATTTCCATAAATATTTAGTCTCGTTTGTTTTTTTGAGGCTAGATCGCTTTAGGCTGTGGACTAGTCAGCAGTCCCATGTATATTGGTGCTGTTGCCAGATATCAGGGAAATTGATTCAGTGAAATTGTGCTCCGCAAATGGTAATCGGAAGATTTGCATTTGATTCAGATTATGTAATAAAACCGAATTGGCTATTAAGGAGATATATTTCAACATGAAATCAATTTGATCACAGTAATCACGAACCCCAAACGGAATAGACGAGGGATTTGAAGGATTTATTCAAAGAAATAAGGGTCATGCCAGATTATGTATATATATATATATATATATATATATATATATATATATATATATATATATATATATATATATATATATATATATATATATATATATATATATATATTAATCATAATTGCCAAAATATATGTAGATATACGCAAATCGAGAAATATCCTACACTTCTAACTTCTAACATGAGTAAGTCTTTGGTGTATACACAGTTTATGTTAAGATCAAAGCTGTGAGACCATGCCTGTACTGCAGATCTATGCAAACTGGTTAACGCTTACGCTGCAGGAGGCTAATTTGGCTGATACAAAATGATGCAAAAACCTTGAAAAATGACTTAAACCCTGCCACATGGGTTTTCGTTTGAGAGTACTCAGCAGGAGCTATGTAATGAATACCAACGTGACAGAGATTAGACGGTTTTCAAAAATGGGTATGTCCTTATGTTTTGAGCAAAGAAAATTGCCTTATAGCATTTGGAGGGTTAACAACGTCCCATGTTCTCCAGATAAGGAAGCAATATGAGTAAGTCATTGATATGCATAGTTTTGTTTTTCTTCGACCTCCTTGTGCCATGCATATCTTGCTCTGTGGCATTTCCCATGGGGCACTGATCTACTTATTTGTTAGAAAACTACATCCCCACCAAGACATTGACAAATCTAGCAATTCATGTGACAATCACCTGTGGTGACGAGTTGCACACTCAGTGAGACGAAACACACACATACAAGTGCTATTGCCGCTGCTGTTACGGAACTGATGCAGTATAGTCTGAACGCTAAAAGAGGGGTCCCATGGAATTAAGAGAAGCACACATTCCCTCCAGCAGAGCTGCAATGTGAAACTTCTAGCACTCCAAATTAAAGCCGTACACAATAACTCATTTGCTTTCACATATGAATCGACTTACACCATAAAATATAACTCGTCAATATTTGGAGAGATATTCGAAAAACATTTGAAGAGAAATTATTTAACTCAACTAGAACAACAACTTTCAGAAAATAAAAACTGAAACTATATCTTTAATATCAAGATATTTGCATATTTGTAAACCAAAGCGTACACATTTGATATGGATGAGATGGTATGTGGGCTTACTGGGTTGATCCGCCTTTATTATTGTCACTCAGTTGTGGCGAAGGCCTCCCACAAAGAAAGGCAAGTTATAACTGAACAAGCCCAATTTTAAATGCATTATTTAGAGTACAAATAGCACTATTAACTACTAAGGGGACAGTAGGATGACTATATGTGAAGATTTGGAATTATTTTGGATGCAGGAATTTACCTCTCTTGGAATCAACTATGGCATAAATGAATTGAATACTATAACAGATCTAAATCTAGAGTCAAACATTTTGGAAATGGAAAAAGTTCTGTTTGGAGAAGTAGAAATCTTACTTGATTGGACAAATTGCAATTATTAAAACATTAATGATCTCCAAAATTGTTCACATTCTACTGTACCTACCTAGACCAAGTGAAGAATCATTTAAAACAATTGAAAATGTCTTTATTCATTTTCTATGGAATGGTAAACCCCTAAAATTTAAACTTTCTACCCTAGAAAATTTAACTGTGAATGGAGGTCTACAATTTCCTAATATCAGAAAAATTGACAAGATTATGAAAGCCTCATGGATAAAAAGAATCTATAAATCAGAAAATGGATGGGCAGCAACTCCATTTTTTTATGGGTTGAATATGATTTATAACTATGGTGACATTTTCTTACAGAAAACCCCCCAGATAATTGGTAATATGTTTTGGAATGACGTTGTACAATCTGTTTATTCTGTGTATAAGAATGCCACTGTTAGAAGTTTGGAGCATTTACTTGCAATGCCGCTGTGGTATAATACAAAATCATTTCTGAATCTATAAATCAGAAAATGGATGGGCAGCAACTCCATTTTTTTATGGGTTGAATATGATTTATAACTATGGTGACATTTTCTTACAGAAAAAACCCAGATAATTGGTAATATGTTTTGGAATGACGTTGTACAATCTGTTTATTCTGTGTATAAGAATGCCACTGTTAGCAGTTTGGAGCATTTACTTGCAATGCCACTGTGGTATAATACAAAATCATTTCTGAGAAAATACAAAGTTGGTTGGACAAAGGTATTTTGACTATTGGAGATATAATAGATGCAGAAGGTTATATATTCACAATTGGATATATAAAAAACAATTTACAATTGAATTGTGACTTCTTAATGTACAATAGACTAAAAAAAAAGAATACAACTTGTCTTGGGCAATAATCAGATTTCACAAAATGATAATATTGGACCAAGACTTCCGTTTATACTATATATTATAGAGGCTGGTGGTAGGGGTAACAAAAATACCTATTTCAACTCACAAAATACAGGTTTGAATATCTTAATAGAATTACAAGACAAATGGTCGGAAAAACTAAATGATGAAAAAAGAGCGGACACTTTATCAAATTCTTTTAAAAAACACAAAGAGATGCTCTTCGTCGGTATATCAACATTTTATTCAGTACAAATTGTTACATAGGAGAATAGTACATAACAAATTATTGCACAAAATGGGTATTTCAACAACACCAAACTGTCTCTTTTGCAATGAGTTTGAAACTATTGAGCACGTATATATGGAGTGTCCAAATGCCATACATTTATGGCAAGAAACAGAAAATTGGGTTAAAAGCCTACATTATCCACATTTTAAAATCTCTGACACTAAGAAAATATTCGGTGAAAAATACAATAACCACTTCAAACACATTATTATTATCAGTATCAAAGATGTGATATGTCAAAAAAGAAAGAAAGGTGATAAAATGTATTTACAAGATGTCAAAAGATTAATCTTAAAAATCTTACATATTCTAAAAACCCAAGAATCCCTAAGAAATGCGCCATCTAACTTTGATGAGGATTGGAAAATCCATATAGAATGATTTAGAAATGATCCTGCTACCAAAAACAGCTGGTACCTAATATAGAGTTACAGATTTGTTACATTACCATACTTTGTTAACAAAGGAAATCAATTCATACTGTTGAGACCTGTGTTTGTATATATACGATCTACCTTTTGGTAACATACATGTAACAAGAATGAGATTGAATATGTTTTCTTTATACTTTTGTGTTTCTTGATGTAAATCTTTGACAATACAAGAATGCTATATTAGTGTTTTTATACACTGATATGTCACATATGCCAATGGTTTTTAATGAATGCCTATGGAGAATAAAAATCCTGTTGCATATGTGTGCAATTTGAAATTTAAAAAAAACTACCAAGTCAGAAATGGAAAGAATATTTAGAACGCGTTATACGGTTAAACCAGCTTAATATAACGTTCTTACAATCCGTATATTAAGCTATGAATATTTTACGAAATAAGGAATATGTGTTAGATTAAAACGAAGGTTCTTTAAAAGTAATTCACTGAATTGGTTTTGCTTAAATTAGCCATTTTCAGCAACCATACATATAAAACTACCAGACGCGTATCAACCCCTGATGGTGTCGCATGAACATTCGGAGAAATGGATAAATAGAAACCAGAACTTTCTAAATAACCACCTAATTCGAAATTTCATTATACAAAATCACCAGTTTTAAACATGTTCATGGTTGGTTTGTTTTATCATTTCATAGCCGGTATTAGATTTGGCGTTGACGTTCTAACATTTTGAAAGAAAGTTGTAAATTGGGGTAATACTATATATGTATGTATTCATGCATGGGAGTATGTGTATATGTTTATGTAGATAGGTCAGGTGGTTATCAGAAATATATCGGAGTTCTGAAGTAAGCACAGTGTCTACATCTGATTTCTGCCCTAATGTGTTGGCAGCCTTGGTGTAATACACGACCGCACGGCCGATTGGTACCCACTTTCCTAGGTATGGATGCATTGATGATCTCAAATGAACGTTGGTTTTTCAATCGCAAGCTTCCTGTGTCATGAATGGCTCTTTTCTGACATGTTATCCAGGAGTATTTGTACAAGCAGGTACGAGCAGACGTCCGGTCGACAGGTGCAGTAATTAAAAATATGTAGTTTTTATGTATGTATACATGTATGAGAGTTTTTATATGCTCAAATAGATAGGTTTTGTGGGTATCAGAAATAGGAACTGACGTAAGTACAGCCACTTTTCTTTCTTTTCAAACACATGCTATCTTTTTCGTTGACAGGCATGTTACGTAAGACTGCTGGTGGCGGTATGTCGGCGGTCAGACGCTCATCTGACGACTACGTGGCTCCCGACGAACACAGACACAGGAGAAAGGTGAGAGTAAATGAATGAATAAGAGTTTAAAGCCACATCGACACAAAAAGGCTATTTATCGCCATACAATTTGATCAAAAAGTGGATCTTTTTCATTGTTCTTGAACAATGACAAAGTATGATAATTTTAGGTGAAAGAAGAAAAAGGGTAAGAGTAAGAACAGGGCCTTCAGATGCAACGAGGACTAAGGGATCTTTTAGATTCATGGTATCTATAGACAGATATAGACGTCCCCTTATTTGATAAGGCGAGTAGGGTGCCACACCAGCTTAGGGTTCCCTGGGAGGTGCAAGCTCCTATTGCTCACAGTTGAGCAAGCCAATAAAGTGTGTCTCTTGCGGGGTGAAAGGCGAGAGACTGCGGCGACTAAAAACAACCTCTTGGCGTGGGTGGCGTGTACAATCAAAGAAAACAAAATATCTGTCTATCTATCTATCTACCTCTTATATGCCACGAATATCATTTGATGCGTTCGCATATCAACTAAGCCTTTACCATTCTAGTCCTTGCTTCTACTTTTTCAAAGTAAACTACTCTTGCAAACATTTTTAAAACCTTTGATTCCCATTCCCGTAAGAATTTCTTCAGACAAAATGCTATCTCAGCTTTCCCTTTGATGTTCTTCTTTGATCTCAACATATAACTCCATTTATTCAAAGGGCTGCCCCGATAGCTGAGTGGTCCAGGTATTGCGCAATGGCGTGTTGCTGTCTTTCACCGCAAACATTGTAGCCACAAAGCCTAAAATGGTAGTATTATGCTAGTTGTAACAATTTGATCTATTTCTTTTATTCTCACAAAATAACTCCATTTATTTGAAGGGCTGTCCCTATAGCTGAGTGGTCCCTGTATTGCGCAATGGCTTTTTGCAGCCTTTTACCGCAACCATTATAGTCACAAAGCCTAATATGGTAACATTTTGCTGCTTCCAACACATTGGCCGTTGTTTGTAACTTATCATAATTGGATATCTATAGGGCTACAACAAAAATGATCATCTAGTCATATTTTGAATTCTCAAAGAAGCCTTTTGTAATACGGAGCTGGGTTCGCTCTTAGGTACACCTGCTCCTCTATTTGAAACTAAACAGACTAAATTGAACTATAAGAATTTTACCCCATATCTTCTTTTCTTCTTTTACAGGCTACTTCCATCCAAACCCTCGACGAAGTTCACCTCCAGAGATTACTACGCGTGGAAAAAGTGTGCACTAAAAGAGGCCTGACCAACGAACTCAACATCTCTAAAATAGCTCCGCAGATGTTTATGAACTACTTAGTGGATGACAAACATAAACTAGTGTACTGTGTCGTGCCTAAAGTGGGGTGTACAAACTGGAAACGGGTTCTGTTGGTCCTGACAGGGAAAATGAACTCCAGTGACCCTGCAAAGCTTCCAGATACCCTAGTCCATGGGCAATACCAACGCGAATACCTTAAACCTCTTAGTATGTACCCACCGGATCAAATAATATATCGTTTAAAGAACTACTTTAAATTTGCTTTCACACGGGAACCACTCGAGCGAGTTTTGTCTGCATGGAGAAATAAGTTTTTAAAGCAAGAAAAATACAATTTATATTTCTTTAGGACGTTTGGTAGGAAAATTATAGCGCGATATCGAAAAAAGCCAAGATTCAGTTCCTTAATGAAAGGAAATGATGTGACGTTTAAAGAGTTTGTAGAATACTTGGCTGAGACGAATAAATCTCGACAACTTCCCATGAATATCCACTGGGCGCCAGTGGATCTTGTCTGTATGCCTTGCATGATACACTATGACGTAATAGGAAAGTTTGAAACCTTGGAAGCGGACGCCGAGTTTACTCTGCGGAAAGCAGGGGTTGGGGATTTGGTGGAGTATCCTTCTCTTAAGAAACACCGCTATAGGACAGCTGATCTGATGGAAGATGCTTACAGAAAACTTCCTCAGCAACTTGTGGAGAGACTGCTCAGCGTGTACGCTCATGATTATGAAACATTTGGTTATGATATGCCAAGATTCTTTGGATATAGTTAACAGCACCATCTATAATCTGAGACAATAACTAATCAGTTTTTTCTACGTTATTCCATAACTTAGTGGTGTGATATAAGAATAAAAAGTGTAAAAGCAAAAACATGAGAAGCAGCGTTTACAGCTTCTTTGTCTAGTCGTCATGAATAATCTTAACATACTATGTTTCGAAACATGAAATCGTAACAACGGTATCAACCAGTTGGTCTGATAGATGAGAATAATGAAATGTGCAAAATCTGTGATACGTCAGGATCATACTATGTTTACCAATGGTATGCTTATTTTCCTAACGGTGATAATAAACCCATGCTTCATATGGAAGTGTTTGAAGTTGCCTTACTAATTCAAATTAAAGGGACCTAAAACTTCAGTGATACCTCTCATTGTGAACACCCCAGAGATGAACACCTTATTCGAACACCATATCCCGGTCCCATTTTATATCATGAAAAGACCACTACGATAAAAACACTAATGTGAACGCTTTTACCCTGGTCCCAATATGTTCATATCTATGACGTTTCACTGTACATGACCTGCTAAAAGTTTCTTGCCCTTTCATCTGGAGTGCGGTCGCAGAGCCTGAGACAGCGGTTCTATGCTGGTCGTAGTCCTGGCATGGATTGGGCATCAAGCCGATGTTGCCGGCTCTGCGCCCGGACTACAAACGGTCGCAGAGCCTGAGACAGCGGTTCTACGCTGGTCGTGGTCCTATGGATTGGGCCTCTACTACAAGCGGTGGATAAGTAAGGCGGGCTTCACCTTATTCACGCATCCGCACTTAATGTGTATTGTGATTGGTCCAATTGTAATATACACCCTTCGTAACTCTACCATGTTTACCATGTTTGACCTCGATACGCAGGCTAAAGATTTCTAAAAGGACGATTACACTATGAGTAAAACATAAGCCCATAATTAAGCGAATATTGCCACACATCTCTCAAGATGTGTGGACCATTGTATGCTGTCAGCCTTTCAGGTGATGAAATCTGCACTGCGTCAGTACAGTGCCGACATCTAATTCCTGCACTAAATGCCCAAGCATAATACACGACCGCACGCCCTATTGTCATCCAGTATTCTTGACATGGGTGCATGGATAACCCCACAACTGAGTGTAGCTTTGATTCGCAAGCTACGTGGGTCATTGATGCGCTTGGCTTATTTACTGACATGTTATTATCACTGTAGTATTGTCGCACTATCCTGCGACAAGTGCTTTAAAGAGTGCGACTGGCCAAACCACATTACATGTAGCACTTTTAGATCGGCAAATTAAGGTTCGGAAAACTGATGATGGCCAGATCGTCAAATTCTCGAAACGGAAAGTTAACAATATCTACAGTATATTGGATATTATCAAAAAGAACACCAGGAGAAAAAACGATTAGAAAAAAAACCCATCTGCTAACAATGAATGGGAATATATTTGTGAAATCTGGTCCGAGGAGGGCCAATATCCGAGTTAGACGAATCCGAGTATTGCGCTTTATATGTATCCGTTATCATGCCGTCTTAGTCCGATATGCTATTATTGCCAAAGCCGTATAGAGTATTTTTTTACAAAACTAGTTAACGATGCTTATACCATTTAATCACGAAACTCATTATTCGAACAAGTATTTAGATAAAGTATTAGTATAAGCTATCGAATCATACTATTAAGGGACCAGCCACTGTTTTCGAGATGGTTGAATATATTTTCTTGCTCATATCTACAGTACAGACATTTGATTCCTGCACCAGTCGACCGGACGTCTGCACGTTCAGGATGGTTGTACAAACATCCATGGATATCATGTCAAAAAATAAGCCAATCACACCAATGATCAGGCGTAGCTTGCAATTCAAAGCTAGGTTCATTTGTAAGTTCATCGATGAATCCATGGCTAGGAAACTGGGTGGCAATCGGGCATATGGTCGTGTAAAATGACTGGGTATAAGGATTGAAATGTTGGCACTGTGCAAAGCAAGGGACGCGAATGGTGAGTATCATTACGATTTTAACCCAGTCAACATGTCAAATGGCATGTCATATTGTCCATGTCAAAAAGAGAGAGGATAATCAAAAGTTAATAAAAATGATATTTGATACACCAGACTGTTGTCTTTATTACAAACTCCAATGGGGCTCTTGGCTTACCTTTCAATCAGTTTTTACAAAAACGCACATGTGAGTGCGAGTATATATATATATATATATATATATATATATATATATATATATATATATATATATATATATATATATATACATATTTATATATATATATATATAATATATGTATATATATATATATATATATATATATAAATATATATATATATATATATATATATATATATATATATATATATGTATATATATAATGTACATATGTATATATTTATTGATAGATAGATACACATACACACATACACATACATACTTATGTACACACACATCTTTATATATGTATATATATATATATATATATATATATATATATATATATATATATATATATATATATATATATATATATATATATACATATATACATGTATATATATATATATATATATATATATATATATGTATATATATATATATATGTATATATATATATATATATATATATATATATATATATATATATATATATAGAGAGAGAGAGAGAGAGAGAGAGAGAGAGAGAGAGAGAGAGAGAGAGAGAGAGAGAGAGAGAGAGAGAGAGAGAGAGAGAGAGAGAGAGAGATTTATATATATAAATATACCGTATATCCGGAATATTTCAAGGTACGAAATGTTCACAGTTTTAGTGCAGAAAAGGGTTTTTTGGATTGTAGAGTTTTAAGTGTTCACTCTTCGCTCAGATGCCGTGAATATATTGAATGTGGGCACTCTCTTTTAACTATTTAGATTTCTAAGAATATATTGGCAGATCGGAGCAATTGAGCTACTGTGACCACACAATGCAACAATTATCACCAATGGAGCCTGTTAACTGCAGTAGTGTCAACAAAC
Organism: Maea johnstoni; assembly: GCA_963942565.1. Lineage (NCBI taxonomy): Eukaryota > Metazoa > Annelida > Polychaeta > Spionida > Magelonidae > Maea > Maea johnstoni. The sequence goes on along the minus strand of OZ012685.1, from coordinate 47,806,947 downwards.
CATTCTGGGGCAAATGGCTAATTGAACTTGCTCAGTGTTCTTTTTTCCCAACATTTGATTGTATCGTTCAGACCATAACGTGTAATCACTATCAGCCGTCCCGTCACTTCAATAAGTTGAGATTAAATAAATGCCCTGTATTGCCATTTGGAATCCAAACTTAATGTTTTCCCATTTCTCTTTCACAGCTGAAAGAGTGCGCCCTGAAACAATACTCGGTCATTAATTATTCAAGTTTTTAATTCTCATGGTTCAAGAAGGCCAGCGAAAATAAGTGAAGATTGGAATACCTTTAAGTATCCCAGATATAAGGTATTAGATAACATTTACTGACCTTTTAGAATGACACAAGCCCTGCGGGGAGTCTGCTGGCAGTTAAATTGCACTCAGAGAATGGGGTAAATTGAATGGAAAATATGAAATATTAATATTACTGATGTTTTAGTGGCAGGACAACCCTAAACAAACTATGGAAGACCAATTACCTTTAATCATTGGTTAATAATAATAATAATAATAGTAATGATAATAATGATAATAGTAATAATAATTGATATAGCGCCCTTTCCACCTATAAAGTTCAAAGGCGTTTTACTGATTATGTGGGTTAACAATCAACCATGAAGCTCTGGAAATGTTAAAGCTTTCACAACAGTCACAAAAAGGCCCTAAAATCCAGGTACATGTAATATCTGTCTAATATAGGCATACTTTGGGCTTATTTCAAATGGTGAAAATGAAAATATAAAAAACAAAACAAAAACTATTGATTTATGAAATTGTACTTAACTAGAAAGTACCCGCCCAGCAGACAGCAACCATGATTTTTTCCAAATTGGCAAAAAAATAAGAGAACCTAGATATCTGATTACGACATAACTCATGCTTGATTCTAGTTCTATCTTCTCAACCCTTATTTTTCGTTTGGCAATTCAAAGAAATATCAGAGCACACATATATCTCTGCGACCACACACTTAGGGCTACGAAACCTAAGTATCAATTATTAAGAAAGCTTGGCTAACAGATATGAAATTGATAAATAAGATATTAAACTGGCTGTCGTGCATGTCATTTGCACACGTCCTAGTTATTCTACACGAACTTTGGTCAATCAGTAAAATTTACATATTTGTTCGTAATTTCTGAATGCTACAAGTATTCTCAAGGGTAGGGTAGTGAAGGTATCGCATTCTACACAAACTGCGATCTTGCAGTTGGTAGACCCTGTCTGCGCTGCCGCTCAGACCAGAATTTGAAATTTTCATTTTTGTCAGTTTTTCCTGCCAAATTGCGGCTAGGGCGTGTTTAGGCAGTTGTAACAGGTGGAGGAATCAGAGAAATCCTTATTTTTCGTCTGGCAATTATTTTACTGACAAAAATATAAGGGCACACAGATATCCCTGCAACCACACACTTAGGGCTACCTAACCTATGTATCAATAGTTCAGAAAGCTTGGCCAACAGATATGAAATTGATAAATGAGATGGCTGAAGCGCATGTCATTTGCACTCGTCTTAGTTATTCTCCTTATTCTAGCCAATGATGCTATTTATAGGTAGATTGAAGTACAGTAATGTGCTTAGAGTAGTTGACCAAATTGTAACTTTTGCAAGTTATTTGATTGAATAAAACTGTTCATCTATAACTTTATCAAAATCGCAAATATTTTAGAATATTTCTATTAAATTTTTGTCACATTGCGGGATTAGGTACTCTTTACACCTCTATGGGCGTCTTCGCATCTTGTTGTATAGCCGCTCATGGATATTAATAGACCACAGTTCCGCATTTGTCATTCGTCGACTGTGATCACATTTTCGAAAATTATTTACTTTGCGTATGCCACAATATAAAAACACATTTGAAGTTAGTTAGTGGTATACTATTTTTTATCTATCTATTAAATTGTTGATAACTGTTCTAATGCAATACTTTTGTTTGGAAATGTATATATAGGGGATAAGGGGGCTGGTACATATGACGATTATCTCATAGTCTGATAGGATCCGCCATATTCTAGGGGTATACCCTTTCTGAAGCTGTCTCTATGAAGGCGGACCCTGTCTAGCCCTTAAAGATAAGTATCCTCATCATAGTGGTTTGCCTGAAGAGGGGCGGACCCTGTCTGGCCCTTAGCCCTTCCAATGATGAGGCTACTTTCGTCCAAAGCACAATGATGCAAATAACCATCCAAATCCTGTCATGTTGGTATTCATTAGAAAGCTCTCGCTGAGTACTCTCAGATGAGTACCCATGTTCCAGAGTTTCAGTCATTTTTCAGTTTTTTGCCACGTTTTGTATTGGCAAAATTAGCCACCAGCAGCATAAGCGTTAAAAAGATTTATCTCCTTTATAGTGATTTGCCTTAGTCTGACGAGGGAGTTCTATCTCAAGAGATGAGCTTACTCCGTATACCTGGAGGGACTAATTGCTATCTGCTACAGATCACTCTAGCTCTCCACAGAGCGCACCTGTTGCCCATGTGTGCTATCCTAGCATCTAGCTCTACCAAGGAAAGAATGAAGAATTGTGGTTTTACCTTGCTTTCAACAGCTTAGATCACATCGCGATGAGATAGATACCCGGAACCGATTTTAAATTCCCTCCCCTCCACGAATGGTTCCAAGGGTCTTTCAGTTGCAGATGAACCATGGATGATCTTCCACAGCACTGCACGTTTATATAGCGACCAGGCCAAACCGCCATTGTGGGGACTCAGCGGAGACTGAAACTTGTGAACTCACGCCAGTGGGAGCCAGTTACTGTTACCACTAGACACCGTGGATCCTCTATCTACTGTAGATCGCTATGGTTTCTCCATAGAGCACACCTGTTATGCTAGCTATGCTAGCGTCAAGCTCTACCAAAAGCGACCCACAAAGCCTTCATAATAGAGCTAGAACCATGCTCAACACGTTCCTTATCACCCAGTAGAGCTGATCTATCAAGAATCACGTCATGTTAATATTTTGACGAGTAGCCATATCTTCAAACGACATTGGTAGCTTGACCAATAAAGGTAAGGCGTTTTTGTTATTCGAATTGTAGTAAGTCTTTTAGTACACGTGCAGCGACATTGTGACACAGAACCTAAATATGTTTAGCTTTCTCTCTAATAGAATTATAGAATGGTGTTTCCTGCAAGGTGGCTACGAGTCTTTTCTAGAATGTGTGCTAGACCTTAGATGGCATATATTTGTTATCAATATCATAAATTATATGTAATAGCGATACCATTTTGTTAATCACCAATTGAAAGTGTTTATATTGTGGAAAGGAAACTTCTCTTATTGCTAGATTTGGAGGCTATCCTTAGACGGATCTTGCTTTGTTATCATGTTTCATGAAGACCATGTGTGAGTGCCAGATGTGATCAGTCACACCAGATTAAAATTGTGATCTACTCCAATCTCTTTGATGTATTACATAAGGTGAATACCTGATATCTTGCATAAATTGTTTATGGTGAACTGCTGGCGGAAATGCAAGTTGTGAAATATGATCATAATGAGATTAAACTATTTTGGATGATATATTACCTGATAACATGGGATTCATTTTGTATCTTGCTTTCACTTCGCTTCTGAGACGAAGATAAATCGTATTTTCCAGCAAAGTCTGAAATGTATCTGCATTGAAAGAAGAAATATCTAATGCATTTGTGAAAGCTGCTTAATAACTCTATGAGACTTAGCATTTAGGTAGTTTTGTATCGAAGATTATATGTGCAATCCAATAGGATGAATGGTGGTTAAAACATGAAGACAAATATAAAACTCTAGCCATTAAAATATTACAAATATATGATTTTCCTGGAAGTAATACTACTATGCTGACCTGATGATTTTACACCATTATATTACCACGATATCCTGGGCAGGTGTTGCATCAGATTCAGTAAGAAAGGTTATTTGGAATGACTGTGAAAAGTATTGCTTGGTATTCCATTGCCTGCGTCTAAAGCTCCAAATGGAATTCTGTATTTCTGACAGTCAGTTTGGAAAGAATGTCTTTTAAAGGGTAGCAATTGACCATACTTTTCAAACTTAGCCTGCAAGATTTCAATTATACATCTTTATCATTCCTAACATACTTACTATATACAAATTAATTGTAAAGGCTGTAGTTTTTGCTAATGAATTATACAGTTGCATACAAAATATGTTTCATGAATTATATAGCAATTTGAACCTTGAAATGTAGAAAGGTAAGAGACAAAGCATATGAACACTATCCACACACACTACCTACATGAATTCCTTTTTTGGGTATTTTTTTATGTTTGAAAATAAAACCACATTTTCTAGATCAGCTGATAAACTAGGGAAATAGCCAGCCTTTCTTCTAAATATGATGTAACTAGCCAAATAGCCAACCGTTTTATCTAAACATGACATAACGCTACCAGGAGATGACCAGATGCTCAGATGTGCAGCCCTCTCATGCAACTCTGTTATGTTATGGTCTGTTTCTCATTTTAATCTTCTTGTGTGTCACTGCTGCAAACCAAGATAAAAATGGCTGACTATTGTTCCTTCATTAACAACCTATTAAGTATTCTTGAAATATCGATTTAATGAAAAAGACGAAAATCTCTAATTTTTCCAGGTGGGAAAAATAAAGAATTTATGAGAATGTTTTTTCAAAAGGCAGCTTTTTTGCTAAACAGTTGGCAGTGAGTTCCTTGGGTAAACAAAGCATTGGTAGATGATCCCACTGGGAGCGCCAGTAAGCGCACTACATCAACGTTAGTGCTAAATCAGCCTGACAGGAGAACTCCCTTTGATCCCTCACGCAGCCAGCCTCTCCCTCCTCCAGTACTCTAGGTGCCTCTCTCTGGGGTCAGATGGGCGCATGCGCAATGGCTCCGAGACACACTCCTTACGCAGCCAGCCTCTCCTTCCTCCGTTATTCCAGGTGCCAGATCAGCACATGCGCAATGGTTACGAGACACACCTCTTCACGCCAGTCAATTGGAGGGCTGAAACTCTAAATCACTCTTTAATAGTACTCCCCGATGGAAAACTGATGAGTATTGTGATAAGTGATCACGTAAAGGTGTCTGTTGGACAGACCTCTTCACGCCAGTCGATTGAAGGGCTGAAACTCTAAAGCACTCTTAGATAATACTCCCCGATGAAAAATTGATGAGTATGCTGATAAGTGACCATAGAAAGGTGACATTTCTGGCAGAGGAGAACTCTTGTATTCTATCACTAAGAGTGGGAAATTACCCAAAGCTTAATAACCAGCTGCCTGCAGCCAATTATACAGTAGTATGTTTGCTTCATTGAAAGATTTATTTTCTACAATCTATTGGAGATGTGGCAAGAATGGTGTAAATATTGAGGTTGATAAATAATATGGGGGAAATGAATATATATATATAAATATATATATATATATATATATATATATATATATATATATATATATATATATATATATATATATATATATATATATATATATATATATATATATATATATATATATATATATATATATATATATGCAGTCAAACCTGACCGAGACACCACCCCCGAACAAGGACCCCCCTCCCGACAAAGACTGCTCAAAATCCCCCCCGAGAGAAAATACTCTATATTTTCCCTCCGAATAGAGACCCCTTGTCAACAAAGACCAGAGACCGCCCTTTTTCTTCCCATGCTTCACCTGTGAACAAAGACCAGAAATAGATATTTCCGAGTCTCCTTGTTGACAGAAATTTCTCAGTCTGATTTTCAGTAAGTCATAACCATTACTTTTGTTGTGAGGGGATTAAAGGGATAAATACCACACACACACACACATACAGCGGTGGGATACGATTGTAATTTAACCCAAGCCTGGGTGGGGACCTGTGTAAGCGAAATTTAACCCAAGCCAGCTAATGTTCAATTGCAATTTTGTAATCCTTTGTCTCAATGAAAAATGAGGTTACATGTCTTTAGTTTGCTTTGAGATTGTGTGCAGTACAGTTGATAACCTAGGTAGAGATGCCACCTAAAAGGAAGTTTCTTACATTGGTAGAAAGAGTTAAAGTAATAGAGCTTAATCAACTGTGTCTTAACTGGTTTCAAGATGCTACCAATCGCCGTATGCCTATCAGGGGGCCATTGATTCAGCAACAGGCTTTGAAATTCGTAAGAGATATGAACAATGACACTTTTAATGCATTTAATGGATGGCTAGATTCATTTCTTAAAAGAAACAACATTGCCAAACTTTGAAGATGTAAATGTTTAAGTGTAGGTGAATTGCCAAATAACTATAGCTGCAGTGCTAAAAGTACATCTACATGTATATCTTTCTCATTCTGAATGCATATAACTTTCTTATTTTGAATGCTCATATGATAAATGCCAAAACATGTACTGCTTTTCCTGGCTTTACCTTTATTTGTGGTATTATGAAATATAATATGTGATATAAATAAACCTTTTCCAATTTGTGATTTGTTTTTAAACAGATACAAACTGTGAAAAAGTAGCATGCAGTCTATGCACCCTAATGAAAATAGCATCTGTAATCAACCCCCCGAACAAAGCCCACCTGTGAACAAATTATATGTATATATATACATATATATACATAAACATATATATATATATATATATATATATATATATATATATATATATATATATATATATATATATATATATATATATATATATATATATATATATATATATATATATATATATATATATATATATATATATATATATATATATATATATATATATATATATATATATATATACATATATATATATATATATATATATATACATTTATATACATACACATATATACATATATATATATACATATATATATATATATATACATATTATATTTATTTGTAAATATATATATATATATATATATATATATATATATATATATATATATATATATATATATATATATATATATATATATATGTCTCTCTCTCTCTATCTATCTATCCATCTATCTATATATATATATATATTTATATATATATATATATATATATATATATGTATATATATATATAGAGAGAGAGAGAGAGAGAGAGAGAGAGAGAGAGAGAGAGAGAGAGAGAGAGAGAGAGACGAGATGAGAGAGAGAGATGAGAGAGAGAGAGAGAGAGAGAGAGACTAATTTCTTTAAACAAGATATGCGACTATAAGATTATGGCATTGAAGTAGCTATCAAGATGCTGGATAATAGCTTTTACAACGTGTGTTTCCTGTTCCTTGTAATAGTCTGATAATTTGACTAGTTTAATAATCTTCTTGAAAGAATTTAATGAACCTAAAGGCCTATGGTGTATTTGGATAAGGGATCGATATACTTTTCTGATAGTTTGACGTATATGGCAACAAAGGGCGCATACTTATTCATTGTGAAGGTTCTAGTTAACCCATGCAGATTTCACCCATTGGATGACTGCTGCATATGTACTCTCCGCGTTTCTTTGGCTTATGTGTTGTAGTAATTGAATGAAAAATCAGCTAGTATTGTGTTCAAACCTTTATTGATTTTGTCAGTTGGAAGGGTAAAGCTGAACTTCCAGTCCTGGAGGATGTGAGTGACTTTGTCCATGTGGGGCAGGGCCCACCTAGAAGCCCTGGACCAATGAAAAACGAATTTAGAAATTTACTTGGCAAATAGCCGCTTATAAGATATTAGGAATCATGGAGGTCACTGCTGGAGTAGGCATGTATGGTCACGCCCAACCTCTGAGCGGTCATTTCAATGCATTTAAAGGTGCAGTTACTCACAGGTGACATATCTAGTAATGAGCTACCAGTAGTAGAAAGTAGGAAGAAGTAGTGATAAGTCTAGTACTAGAGTACCTAACCATAACTTGTACTCTCCATCTTGTCTGAAGTAGTGGGAGTATTCTGAGGCTTGCATCCAGCTCTATGATAGACGCATAACATAACCTGAGCTAATAGTCTCCATCCCATCTGCAGATGATCTTGCAGAGTGGGTGCCTAAAGTGTGTGGGTGTTTTTGTGTGTGTGTTGGTGAGATCATTCAATAAACCATGTAACCATTTGCAGAAATTGGTTTGCTTCATCAGATTCTGATCAATACTAACTAAGTTTCCCAATTCAAGAAAGGCTAGTAGCTGATGGTTTGCTGAGAGGAAAAAAGGTTTGGCAAGCATGGTAATTCCTCACCTATCGACGATGGCCGCTATGGGAGGCAAGGTGTTCTCTCGAATCCATCATGTAGATTAATGCTTTGTCACACGCCTAGGAGACTAGTGTCAGGTACACGAGCCTTGTAAAGTGGAGGTGAAACACTTACTTTAACGGAACATGCTCTTATCGCCTCGTTATGCGTGATTGATCACCATGGAGGTTCCATAACGCGCCTCAGCTAGGCTTTGTGCATTCCCTCATTTATAGGGGAAGTTCACCTGAGAATGCTTCCGGACCCAGCCGCACCTTTATTCTAACACAATACGCTGGTGAACTGGGTGTGCTGAATATAATGATTTAATTGAAACTGTCAACACAAGTGCAGAATTCATTAGTGCTAAGTCAGCTATTGCATACTTGCAATTCTTTAATATTCATTATTAACTTTGATAATGGGACGCATCATACATTTTATGAGTTCAAAAAGTAAAATGAATTTCATCGGCAGTTCAACAAATGCAGGCTGATAGATTAGGTATACAGTAGTATACAATCTAACCCTTTTTATTGAAAACATCAATTCCTTCAGACGAAACTGTTGCTCCACCACCAAAAAGTTAAAATTAAATGCAGGCTGATATGTATCACAGCTACGAATATACACGACCAGGCTGATCAAAAGCACACACTGTTATTGATATATGCCACTATCTATACTAATACAGATACTAATTCATTATTTTAGGCAGCACTAACATTATATGTATCCCTACCGCTTTGTAGGCTAGATGCTAATATGATTTTTGTTTACATTTTATCACGGAAGTCATGGATTATAGGGTTATTTGAAGAACTTCTGCAATTAAACATATCAGAATTGAATATTTATAAATGATTCCCCCTTCAGTTTTAGTTGCATACGCATATTTTTGATTCATTTCATGCGTCGGGCTCCAGAATTAACAGGTGACAGACTATTGACCCATCTGCTACTGCTACTAAGAATCATTAATTGCTCCTGTAAAAACTAGGGACACAGGTGCTAGTAGCCTCCCTAAATGTCTTCTTAAAGGTATTGCCTTGAATTATTCGAGAATAATTGACTGCGGAAGCCAATTAATAATGTTCCTTTAGAATATGTAACAGCATCGAAATAATATTGAAAATTGATCCCTATGGTATACTTGCACAGGCCAGCGTGTATCCTTAATGATTATCATACCTTACCTTTAGTCATCTGACCTCTTCCTCTTGCATTTCTTCTGTAGTAGATGTACAGTGCCAACATATACTTCTTGCACTAAATGCCTTAAACACTACCACACACCCAATTGCCACGTAATTTCCTTGAAATGGATGCATGGATGACTGAACGTACCTATCATTTGCAAGCTACGTGGGTCATTGATGTGCTTTGCATATTTTTAACATGTTATCCATGGCTGTTTGTACAGCTAGGCACTGGCAGACGTCTGGTCGACAGGTGCAGGAATAAAATGTCTGTACTGTAGATCATGACAAAATACACAAACGATAGGAAACACGCATGGTAATGAATGTTTTATATGGCACCACTTTTGTTATAAAAATATTTAATTGAAATGATAAGTTTTGATACAGGCAGGTAACAATTTAGAGTTTTTACGTTGAGGTTTTGAGTGAAATATTGTGAGGGGGAAAGTATTCAAACATTATATCCTTTAATAGAAAAAGCTTGAATCTTAGATAATTAATAATGGTCATTTACACTCCGAGCCTATAAGTTACTCAAGCACATTTCAAATTGTGAAAGAATGATCAGTGTCCGCTATATGAAACAGATATTCTGTTACACCAGAGGCGAGGCCAGGAGCTAGCTGAGGAAACAGGGACATTTATGTTGATTTTAATTCTCTTTTGGGCTACAGTATGGCAATATTTATTGCTCGTTTCGTCCTTTGGAGGTCATAATTCCATAGTATAGTTTTACACTTACCTTAGTAGTGTAAAGTATACCTATCGAAGACAAAGTGATTGGATTAGGAGAAGGAAGGGATTCTTTAGCATGTGTGTTGATGATAAATGTCATCCTCCCGCAGTATTTCCCACAAGAATAATGACTGATGAGGAACACAAGGTTTATACCCAGGACGGGAAGGTTATGAAGAACCTTCACCAAACCTTTGCCTTAGCTTGTCCAGATTGCCATTTGATCTTGCTCACTGCCCACAGAATGCTGCGAGTGTCTCGAACCTGTGATAATAATAATAATAATGATAATAATAATGATGATGATAATAATAATAATAAAGATGATAACATGAGAGAGAGAGAGAGAGAGAGAGAGAGAGAGAGAGAGAGAGAGAGAGAGAGAGAGAGAGAGAGAGAGAGAGAGTATTTCAAAACAGCAAGTTATATTCAAGCTTATAGCTTAAAGTGATAGACTGGATCAGACAAATTGGTATTGAAGAGTATGAGATCGGTAATAAGGACAAGTTCCTGGGTGACCGTAAATGCTCTTACTGGTTAAAAGCCATTATCCTGATTACGAAAAGGACAATTTCGAATGCAAAAAATGCTGGTACAATTCCTAATATATATTCTGTGAAGAAAGATGTCTTTGAAATTTATAATCATGAAACTTGCAAGTTTAGTATAATTGATAAGGAAGACATCTTAGAGAAAAGATGGTCTATGCATGTATAAGGATTTCATGGAGAATTGGTCTGCTGATTTTGATAAAGAATACAAAGCCAGTATTCTAAATGTGTAAGGTATCTATTTATTATAAGATTTAAACAGCATAATGTTTTACTTGTTAACATGTCCTTTGTATAACATGATAACGAACAACCACACAAATGTTGAACGATTTACAAATGTATATTTATTTTGCAATGTTGATATATTTGTGCAGCATAGCCATGATGCTTGCCGCACAGGAAAATAAACAAAAGGTGATATTTAAGCTTGTATTGCCTCAACTTTCTACAATTCCACCCAGCAGTGTCAAATGCTTTTACTTATTTGATAAGGTCATTAATGCTTGTAGCCCCTGATGGGTATGTTATGAGTCAGGGCCTCTGAGATAAACGCGTCTTTTACATCCCCTCAGAGAAGTCTGGTATCTACGTTATCAAATCTGGTCTTGTTCGGCCATAATCCATTGGAAACCTCGATCATTACGATTTTAAGCCCATGCCAGGACCCCAGCAGAAGGAGGGTTAGTGTCGGATGAATATTGTATTACGTGTGAAAGGTACAGAGTCAACTCTCTGCGAGTGATGTGATTTTGCAATGATGGGTTGACTAAAAGGAAATCCCTGGAGGATGACCACAAGCACAGCACATTAATAATAGCCATTCCGGATCATAATCTTTAATTCCATGCCCAGGTCTCGCAGAGTGCGAGAAGACAGTCCACTTTGCATGTTACAACCTTTAAAAGTGTAGCTGTTATACGCAATAGGTTTCAATCGGTCCACGGTAAAATATCAACTATTCTGTTATACCAGAGGCAAAATCAGGAGCTTGCTCACGAAACCGGAACATTTATGTTGATTTTAATTCGGGCAACAGTCAGGCAATATTTATTGTTCAATTCTTCGTTTGGAGGTAATAATTCCATAGTTTATTATTACACTTACCTTAGATAAACTTTTTAATGAGTATCGTAAAGAATTCCGATCGAAGACAAACTTATAGAGAAAATGAGAAAGCAGGATTTGTATAGCGTGTGTGTTGATGATAAATGTCATCCTCCCATAGTATTCCCACATAGGTAATGACTGATGGGGATAATAAGGTTTAAACTCAGGAAGGAAAGGTTACGTCGCCTAAGTTTGTCCCGATTGCAATGTGATCTTGCACACTACACACAGACTACTAGCTGTCCCTCACTACTACTTTTACTACTGCTACTACTACTACTACTACTACTACTACTACTACTACTACTACTACTACTACTTCTACTACTAGTTATGATGATGATAATAATAAGAATGTACAACTGTCTCAAGAAGGGAGCCATGTCGGTAATCGAACCGATAACTCTTATGAGCAGGGAAGACGTTACATGTAGGAAGGAAACAACCTCTTTCAATTAGAATATGAAATTTTGTTTTATCGCCAGTTTATTCATTACGCTTGAAATGTGTATGTGTGTGTGTGTGTGTGTGTGTGTGTGTGTGAGAGAGAGAGAGAGAGAGAGAGAGAGAGAGAGAGAGAGAGAGAGAGAGAGAGAGAGAGAGAGAGAGAGATTTAAAAAAACAAGTTATATTCAAGCTTGGCTTGCCTCACCTCTGTACAATTCCACCCCACAGTGTCAAATGATTTTACTTATTCGATAAGATCATTACTACCTGTAGCCCCTAATGGCTATGTTTGGAGTAAGGGCCTCTGAGATAAACATGTTCTTATATCCCCCTAGCCCTCCCCCTCTCCCTCCCCCCCCCCCCCCAATAGAAGTATGGCTTCTAGGTTATCAAATCTGGTCTTGTTCGCCCATAATCCATTGGAAACCTGATTACGATTTGAAGCCCATGTTGAGAACTCAGTAGAAGCAGGGTTAGTGACGGATGAATATTGTATTATGTGTCAATGGCACAGGGTCAACTCTCTCTCGAGTGATGTGATTTAGCAATGAGGGGTTGACTAAAAGGAAATCCCTGATGGCTGGCCCAGAAGTACAAACCATTAATAATAGCCAATTGAATCTGGATCATAATCTTTGATCTCGTGCCCCGGTCTCGCAGCGCGGCGAAAAACAGCCCCTTTGCATGTTTGATTTGATTTGATTTTATTCGGTCTAGTGAGATGTGTATTACATAGCATTTGGCACACAAAAAATCATATATAACGGTGACACATACATTAAAAGTATAACTATTTGTCAGAAGTGTTTATTCTCTTACTTTATAAAGGAGTTAATTCAAAAGCCATATTGTAGCATACTTTCCTTTATCCCTTCTATGAGAGCAAAGTCTTATAGACAACCATCTAAACCCTGTCATGTTGGTATTCATACTTTAAGATGAGTATACATGTGCAAGGGATTCAGTAGGTTTTCTTTAAAGTTTTTTTGCCACATTTGGTATTGATCAAATGAGCCACCAGCAGCATAAGGGTCAACCTTTTCACATCTGTCGTGTACAGAACGTCCGGCATGTATGTGCATTCAGTAATTAGATGCAATATCTAAGACATATATAGAAAACAGGTATTTTCCCCTTTGAGTTTAGTTTAACCTTTTCAGATATGTTCACCTATAACTGGACAGTGATTTATGAGACAATACAAGCACTTCAAATGCAATTGATATACACAGAACAATGCTGTTGAGTGCACGCTTACGTCAGCAACTATAAAACGTGCTGTTCATGAAACATTTATTCTGAGAACAATTATGGAGACGCTTTCTTCGTAATGACAGCCATACCCATTAGGTAGACACTTTGCGTTTATCTTCAATTGATGAAAATATTCATGCCATTCGTCTTTCTGTTAACACTGAATGTGTTCAACAGCTAAGTGCAAATCAGATAAATGCAAATCAGTCTCTACTGCGTATGGATAATCAGTCTTTTCAGATAAGCAAATCGCCTTGTATTAACATATATTTGCAATCCAGAATCCATTTACACATCAAAGGCAAAACAAAATGTTTTACGTTTTTAATATACATAGGCTGCCTTTTGAATCAAAAGTTGATACATACATGTTTTAAATCTAATTTTGCTATAATTGTGCAATGTAATTGCAGCATTTTTTGGTTAATAGCAAAACAAACTGTAAGAGAAAATTCTACAATGTTCCTTATCTAGATCAAGCAAGAATATCGAGTGATACCTGTAGGTAAATTGTTTTTTTATAATAGATATCTTTTTAAGTTGTGCAAGGTATGTATGTATGTATGTATGTATGTATGTATGTATGTATGTATGTGTTTATATATATATATATATATATATATATATATATATATATATATATATATATATATATATATATATATATATATATATATATATATATGTATATATATATATATATATATATATATATATATATATATATGTATATATATATATATATATATATATAAATATATATATATATATATGAATATATATATATATAAATGGCTTAATTTGCATAATGTCAGCATTCAGTGAAGTGTATTAAGACTATCATATATACAAACATCTTTCTTAATGGGTTTTGGGCATCCTTGAATGTTGCATGCACTCGGATTTGAATGGTAATGTGAACCTCACTTTAGTCGATTGCGCCTGAGCTCCTTCAGTCAGGACTTCCCTCTCGCTTTTCCTAAACATACCGAGATATAAAGCATCTGTGACATGTTAGAACTGATATGGGCATCTGAAACATCCTGACCATATCCCATGTGAAGTATGGTTTAAATTGACAAGGTTACTGTCTAAAAGCATTGTTTGTTCGGCTGCAGGGCAGGCGGGGTGATATGGTGTACATAATGTGTGGATATGGAGTTTGCAGTAACCCTTATGCTGCTAGTGGCTAATTTGGCAGATACAAAACTATGCAAATCCTTATAAATGACTAAAATGTCAAATGGGTAATCATCTGAGAGTACTCGGCGAGAGCTATCAAATTTAGATGGTTTTCAAGAATCTCTGCGTCACTGTGCTTTGGATGAAAGTAGCCTCAGCATTGGAAGGGTTAACTTCTGGATATTATCTAGCGAACCCGTCGCTGGCTATGTCTGCTGTATCTAGCAAGGCAAGACCCACGCCATAGAGTACAAATAGGCCATGGCACCGAAATTTGACCCGAACATTGAGAACACACGCAGTGCGTACTTCCGGCATCTCATTCAGGGGCTGCCCGATAGCCGAGTGGTTGCACCATAACGCACATGGTGTCTCCACCGTTAACCCTTCCAATGCTGAGGGTACTTTCATCCAAATCATTAGGACACAAATATTTTGATAACCATCTAAACCCTGTCAAGTTGGTGTTTATTAGCTAGCTGTCGCTGCTTGAGTACTCCCAGATGCCAGGGGTTCAGTAATTTTTCATGTTTTACATAATTTTGTAATGGCCAAATTAGCCACCAACAGCATAAGGGTTAAAGCTCTCCAGCATTTCATGAGACCTGCCTAAGACTAGAGTGAGTGAATGGGATAAAATAAAACTCAGTGCAGACCTCATCCATCAGGCGGTGCATTAACTCCCTTACAGGCAGATTGTTCTCGATTGATGACCACGAATCTTAATAGCATCTCTAGACCAATTACGATCAATAGCACATCTTACACATAGATTTTATTACGAAAATGGATTATGAAAGTGTATTTCTCGTTATTTTCTGCCATATTAATTACATGAATTGGCTAGCTACAGTACAGACATTAAGTTCCTGCAGTGCCTGGTGCAGGAATTAAATGTTGGCACTGTAGCTGTTAGTAGTTTTGGTAAATGAAGTATCACATAATGCCACATAAAGGGTCTCTGATATTTAGATTGTGTGTAATACAAAACACACTTCCATCCAGTAAAAGGACAAAGTATATGTAACAAAAGAAATAAAACAGTCCCCATTGGGAATTTTACAAAAATGAATATCCACTTTCCGAATATCACTGGCTCTTGTAATGTTACCTGTAATTAGCAGGGATAACATTATTTGTTATTTCAAAGGTATGACAGGGCACAACATTGATTTTTGCGGGGACTTGCCCAGTAGGGCAAGTGAGATTCAACTTTCTGCCCTTGAAAATGCTATGTTTTATAAATATGTTTCATTTAAAACCAAGAAGAACATGATGCTGGCATGTGGAAGCATATTTTCTAGGACAAGCTTGGATGCCAGACCACAAAACTTCCAAACATTCTCAAAAGTAAAACTGAAATATGAGTGGGGCAAGCAAGATACAGTTTTCTCTCGCCCTTCAGCTATTATTTACATATTCTACTTGCCCGGGGCAACGGGGCAAGCACAAATGTCGAGCCCTGTATCAGCTATCAAAAACGAAAGTTTATTAAGGACTATTTGTAAAAGAAAACCTATCATCTACTAAACTTTCCTGGAAGACCTTGACATCAATATATTACAAAAACCAAAAGTGTGTCACTTTATTCCGGTAAATAGAGAACGAGATGCCTAATAGCACTTATTTGGGATTCTAGATACCCCTACTCAGGAACTTGATTGCTCACGCAATGACTTCTCTGCACTGAGGCCATATCTCATGTAATGGTAAGGGGCAGTAATTGTGGGTTAGGGACATGCACCATGGCTCACATGCTTATTACTTTCCGGCATTTTGTTTTAAAGGGCTCGTATAGCTATTTATAGTGTCCTCTTCCAGATAGAGGGGTAGGGTCTGAACGATTCCTTGTAGAACTACAGAATGGCTTTCTAGCCACCTGGGAAAATGACAACTATGGAACTGTATTTCTCCCACTCTGAGGTGTGTTTAACAGTTAAGGATAAGTTGTCCTCAATTGGTTGTCTTCAATGGGGTTAAAGGTCAAACTAGTGTAATTGTCCAATCAGATCCCTAAATTTCAATCAAGGGGTCACTGCTGCTGGGTGAAAGGTAGACCTAACAATAGCGCGCGTGGATTTGAACAAGCGTCACGTACGTGATCTGGCGCCAGTTTCTAGGGAAAACAAACGGTGTACGTCACAACAAACGTGTATTACCATTGTTGAACTAGTGCACAGTTGACCTTTGGCTGACCTAGTTTAGCTAGCTAACTTCACAGTAAAACATGTACATTTCTCCTTTCTTATCGTGGGAGAAACAGGTAAGCCTCGTCACAAGACACAAAATCGCTCACTCGTGCAAGATACCTCCTCTTTCCATCCACTTGCGATGGAACCTCTATATCTTTAATTCTCCTAAAAAAATATAATTTGGAATTTGGAATTCCGTATTTCGTTCCTTTTTCTGCCATATTGCGGCTAAGTCGTGACTAGCCAGTTGTAGATGGTGGAGTGAACCGGATTACCTGGGGAAAGGCACAGCCTAATACCAAGTCACTGGCATCTTTCTCACATGCCCCGGGTGGGATTCGAACCCGGACAGTGGTGAAACACAGCTAGCAGTCAGTGGCAACGTCTTAGACCACATGGCAAAAAATTAGAAATATAAAGACATTACATAACCTGCTTGCATAGAATATCCATTGTTCCAGCCATAGAAGATTAACCATCCCACCATGGCTGTAATCAGCCAATCAGAAGTCAGTTTTCAACCCGGCACATAGGTGAATAACCAATCAAATGTCAAATGAAAAATTGAAAGTCAGATGTCACTTTCAGAGAAAGACGTCATATCCCCGGATGAACATCCCCAAGTTAGTGTGTAACATTTCACATACCTCGAACTGTATTCAAACCACCCAGGCAATGCTGAGAGGCAGCAAATGATCAATGGCTACGTATCAGATCAGTCATCCTTTGGGACAGGATCCCTGGATTATGATCAAATCAGTTGTATCGGCCCTAGTATAAATACAATACTCTAGGCAGCAAAAAGAATTTGCATTTTCTTTATTTTGATAAACAGAATCCATGCAAATTTAATATTTGTACCTTATTTATATTAGTATGCAACTGGAGTTTGATCTCCTAGCCACCAACCACATTTGATATCTAGGGGGGCATGTTTATTTTTCAAAGACACATTATTTTAATCTTCAAATTTCCTGGGACACATGCCGCACAAGGGCCTCGGAAGCTCTAGAGTTCGTGACACTCTGCAATGCATTTTTTGAGTGTTTAAAGCACTAGTATAGTCTACCAAAGTGGTGTATATCTGGAAATTAAGATGGCAGGAAGTAGTGTTAATGTCTGTTCCCTTGGATGGTGTTTGCAAGAACATTGAACTTAGAACGTGTTGTCCTAATTCAACATTTATGTGTTGGTGGGGGGAGCTGTTGAGAAACTTGTTATCCTTGTAGTGAAATCTGTACACGGCTGATGTCTGTGTTCAGGTATCGCACGAGGCCAGACAGACCTGTGCTACATGTATACCTGCTGGTTTCTCATAGACATTTTGTGGTGCACCCTTTCCACAACAAGGATAACTAATTATATTACTACAGTCAATAAACATGCGATACCATGCAATTTTAAAATACATTAGACCACATGTCAGCTTCAGATATGATTTGGCTTAAACCTAACACCTTATTTGCAAAAGTATACTTTAAACACAATAGACAAGGTTGACAGACTATATGAGACCTGATATATGGCCAAACAAAGTGTGAACAGAACTCCTACTCCCTCCCCTCACAGGGCTATGGGGTGGATGTGGGTGTTACCTGCTTTCTACTTATCACTGCCATAGGCTTAAGACTAGATCATCGCGTTATTGCTTTATCCAGGATCATCGCATTATGTAATGAAGGATAAACTAAAGGCGATGCTGAGAGTGATATGAAATGCATTAGTTAATTGCAAACCCCCATCAAGTCGAGGTGTATAGAAAATGGCTGCTAGGTAGCTGGTATGCTTTAGTGTTCACCAATCAGTGTGCGTAGTATCCTAAGGAAATGTGTCATTCCCTAGCGAGACAATTCGTAATGAATAATACAGAAGATGGAGTATTGATATGAAGTCCATAGGCGAGTAAAACAAAACCATTTGCCAAAAGCTATACGAAGATAGCAACAGCAACAGTTTAAGACTAGATTAAACTATAGATTATATTCTGCAAGTATGCCTTGAGCAGACATCAGACGACCCAATTGAGTTAGGAATGATTTCCAAAAATACCATGTTTCAATACACAACTCGTTTTATAGAACCTTTTCAATTCATGGTGCACAGCACAGACATTTTATTTTGGCACCAGTCGACCGTACGTCTGCCAGTGACTGGTTCTACAAACCACTATGAATAGCCTGTCAAAAATAAGCCAAACACATCAATGACCAATTTAGCTTGCAAATTAAATCTACGTTCAGCTGTGAGGTCATCCATGCGTCCATGCACAGGAACCTGTGTGGCAATCGGGCGTGCGGTTGTGTACTATGTCCGGGCTGCCTGCATTTAGTGCTGGAATAGAATGTCTGCACTGTAATGTGACATATGCTCACTAACAGTAATGCTAACTTTATAGATGATGTAGATAAGTTGTGTTATATTTTCTAAGCTTTTCGCTTTGTTTCGGTATATCAAGATAGACATTTTATTTTCGTTTCTCTCGGTAGAGCTGAAATATTGATATGTGTCTGAAAAAGGGCCAAAAGCCATGCTTGTCCAAACTATAGTTTTCAAACTATTTTACTTTCCACTGTTTCTGTATGAAAGTATATTTTTGTAATGTATCTACAGCCAATAAGCACATAAACATACGTACATTTATGCATGTCCTGGCAAATTGCACTTTTTATTAGATGAACTTTTAAGCACATATCCATTTATCATCATGGTAATGTATATCCAAGACCCTTTTTTACATTTTTCATCTTTTTCTACATACCTGCCTTGTCATTGATAAAACGAATGAAGTCATAGTTTATATTTATTCCCATAATCTACTCAATCAACTAAATGTTCATCACTTGCTCAATCAAGCACTCGTTTCTTTATTTCTTACTTGCGGTACCGATATGCAATTCCTGCACTAAATGCGTGGGCATCCCAGGCTTAATTCACAACCGCACGCCCCATCGGCAGCCAGTTTTCTGGGCATGGGTTCATGGATAACCTCACAACTGAATATACATTGATTTGCATGCTACATGGGTCATTGATGTGATTGGGTTATTTTTGATGTGTTATCAATGGGTGCTTGTACAACCAGGCAAAGGCAGACGTCCGTTCGACTGGTGCAGGAATTATGTTATATTATAGATTATATTCTGCAAAAATGCCTAGAGCGTACATCCGAAGAACCAACTGGATTAGGAATGCTTTCCAAAAGTACCATATATCAATGCACAACCCGTTTTATGCTTTGCCGCACGACTGGTGGAGAAATCTACAGTACAGTCTGTACTGTAAATGTCATTGCAGTCTGGACATCAATCTGTTTGTCAAAATGAACTTAGTATTTGAGACTGGATGCAGTGATTTCCTTGAAGATTTTCAGGCGGCAGCATGTCCCTGCAGTGATTGAACATGTCAGTTGTGTGCTGGTAGATAATTGGTGTGTTGTGTAGCGTGTTTGGAACAGCTGTCTCTGGGACAGCAGGGACAATCAATATACAGTCTCTTATGCTGACCGCTCTCTTAAACCTCCAGGATATTCCTCTGCGTGACCAAAACAAAATAGAAATTAACTTCGGAGACAAAGTTCTTCCGATTTGGATTATTTGATATCAACACCTGTTCTTCCAATCAATATGTCCTTTATGCTTGACCGTTCTCAGCTCCTGGGATATTCGTCATTGCGACAGAAACAAAATAGAAGATAAATTCGGAGACACATTTCTACCCATTTGGAATTTTGTATATCGCCATATTTTCCGCCACAGTACAGACATGTAATTCCTGCACCAGTTGACCGGACGTCTGCTTATGTCTCGTTGTACAAACTCGATAGAGAATATATGAAAACAATCAGTCATGCAAATCAGTAACTAGCTTGATTAATCCATGCATGAACATGAAAAATTTGCCCCCCTCCCTAAAAAAAAATTAGAAAAATTATCCCAGGTAATATTGGGGGCCATACTCTCATTTCTATGCATGGAAATATCATTTCCATGCATGGACACATCATTTTGATGCACGGAAATATCATTTTCATGTATGGAAATGAAATTTTATTGCATGGAATTTTCATGCCTCAAATCCTTATGCATGACACATTTTGCATGGGTAACGCGAAATTGTCGTGTATTGGTGCCTAACATGGCAACTGAAAGACTCACAGGGACTATTCGTACAGAGCGGAAAATTTCTTCTCATTCACATGATCATGGCCAGCAAGATATAATGATATCATATTACAAACCATTTACCATCAGTTCTCATCGTAAATGCTTTAGTATTCTGGTTCTATTAGCAAAGTGATGCTTAAAAGGCCCACAACGGCACTACACTAACTTGCCCCAAGTCGCCTAATTGAGCGATAAATAACTTGCGGTCCTGCAGAGTAGAAATATCAAACAACGACTGGGAAATCTGTTCCTGTCTTTGCTGTTTACTTATGGGATGAATATAATAAATGTATTCATCCCAAAAGAAAACAACTGAGATCTGATTTTCCAGTCGTACGATAATTTTCATTGATTTTAGAGTCATATGATATAGCCGTGGTGTTGTTTACATTGCCCATAGGGTAGATTCTGATCCTGTTTAATGAAACTAACATGAACTCCCCTCAATACGAAAAGAGTCCGATATCTAATATGGAGTTACAGTGCCGACATTGAACTCCTGCACTAAATGCGTGGGCAGCCCGGACGTAATACACAACCACACACCGAACAGCCACCCAGTTTTCTGGGCGTGAGTGCATAGATTACCTCACAACTGAACGTAGCTTTGATTCAAAAGCCACTTGTGTCATTGACGACTGCATGGCTTATTTTTTGATATGTTTTCCATGGTTGTTTGAACAACCATTAACACTGGTAGATGCCCAGTCGATCTGTACTGGAATTAAATCCATGCCTACAAAAAAATGAGTGACAATCGGGCTTGCGGTCATATATTATGCCTGGGCTGCCCATGCATTAAATGCAGGAAATAACTGCCGATACTGTTTATAGTCCAACGGTTAGAACATATTCTGCAGTAAACGACCTTACCTATCTAATCCAATTCCGTATCAACTAGTTTTGGCCTCAGTTCATTATGTAAAACTATGCATGACCTTTCTGCGGGTTTATAATGCTTGTCCTCAAGAGTCAACTGTAATGGGAAAATGTAACGAACAGGCGATTTTCCCATAGTAAGTTACAAGGTAGGAAATAGTTCATATAGAACTGTAATTGTGTTATTGATTTTCGATTTTATCAGTAGAAGTGGGAGACAGATGAAGTGATAGCGTTAGTGCTATTGTGCAGACTGCGCCACGGCCTGTTATTCCATTGTGTCAATACGGTGCCAACATTGAATTACTGCACTAAATGCGTGGGCAGCTTGGGCATTATACATGACCGCACGCCCGTTTGCCACCCAGTTTTCTGCGGCATGAATGCATATATGACCTCATGACTGAACATAGCTTTTAATCGCTTGGCTTTTTTGACATGTTATCTTTATATTTTCTACAACCAGGAATTGGCAGATGTCCGGTCGACTGTTACAAGTGTCTGCACTGCAGAAGTGGGAGACATGAGAATTTATAGAGTTAGTGGTAATGTGCAGACTCTGCCACCGACTGTTTTTCCTCTGACTGTCGCTCCTAGTCGCTGATATTTGAGCCAGAAGATTGGAAGCCAAATTGGAATTCCTTTCCTTGTACAAAGAAACGCGAGAATGTCAAGGACGCTGAATTCGGTGGAGCAATGAAATTACAAAGATTGATTTTTAATTAGACGTCTCATATGGCGGTAATATATCGAGTTCCTCTCTCCCGATTGCCACTCGTATTTCCTACAATTTGATTTTATTCTAGGCGAACAGTTCGCATACTTTTCAAAAGGCAATTTTGCCATGTAGAAATAAACCCTGGATGAAATGGACATGGAGCCTTTTAAGATAGTATTCAAATAGATAGTGCTACCCTATGGTAAAGAAGACAATGGTCATAATTATAGCGGTGATGAGGATATAGAATAATAATAATAATAATAATAATAATAATAATAATAATAATAATAATAATGATAATAATAATAATATTACTAATGATAATAATGATGATAATAATAATAGTAATAACGATACTACTACTACTACTATTACTACAATGATAATAATAGTATCAATAATAATAATAATAATAATAATAATAATAATAATAATAATAATAATAATAATATTAATAATAATAGTAATAATGATAATAATAATAATAATAATGATAATAATAATAATAATAATAATAATAATAATAATAATAGGATTTGATTCCGCTGAGGTCGCCGTGTTTAAAGAATGCTAACTTCGCTCTTTAGGCCACAAAGATGCAAAATCTCTTTTGACATTCATTTGAGCCGGATTCAATATCAATATGTTAACTGTGGTAGATTATGAATTCTCCCTCTATTTCTTTGTCTGCTATAGGATTATTGCGATGATGTAGTGGTCTTTAGGGAGTATTCATAACACATCAGCACTGAAGGCCTAGGGCGAGCAGTCTATGCCAATAAGGCGGAGCAGCCACTGGTGCTTTTGCATTCAGAGAATGGTGCATATCTTTCGCATTCTTTTGTTATATATGACACTGCCGATATATATTCCTGAACTAAATGCTTGGGCAGCCAGGACATAATACGCGTCTGCAACCCCGATTGCCACCGAGTTTCCTGGGCATGTATGCATTGATAAAACCACAACTGAATGTAGCTTTGATTCGCAAGCTTTGCGGGTCATTGATGTGCTTGACCTATTTTTTCTGCATGTTATCTATTGGTGTCTAAACAATCAAGCACTGGAAGACGTCCGTTTGGCTGGTGTAGCATTTAAATGTCAGTACTGAAGGATGGTTGGCCAGCTCTGATTGTCAAGTATTTTGAGATGTTGCCATTGCCCGACTGCCACTTCCAGGCCACCTTTTCACCACAAACCTATGGAGAATACCAGGTGCCAGTGTATTAAAAATTATGTTTTTGAAATAAGTCCCTAATATGATGTTGCAAGTGTTATATCCAAGTGATAATTTCTGTTGTTATTGTGGACGGTTGTCATATTTAGTTATTACAGTGTCTTGATTATATATTCTGGAACATTCTAAAGTTTTAGTACTCAAAGGGGTTAAGTCTGTGGTCTGTTCTGGAATGTTCTTGAACTAAGTGCGGCATACTTCATTAGTTGGAGAATGTGTTATTGACAATTCTGCGAACCTTCTAGAACTCTTATCATTCTGTCTTTCTTGTTACTTTTGACTAGTAACACTTTCTTATTACTTTTGGCACATAACACAAGTGTGACAGAAAAAAAATTCCAAGGCGTAGAAAAGGAAAAAATAAATAAACAGCAGAGAATAAAAACTTTCAAACAGCAGAAAAAATGCTGAAAATGATAAACCTCAAAATTTTCATTTACTTACATACAGCAGAAAAAATAAAACGTTGAAAATAGCAAGTTTATAACTTACTATGTTGTGGGCATTTTTTAAACTTATGAAAGTTTATTTTCCTTGTCCCACTTGTACACTTATAGTTGATAGTGAATTGGGGCGTAAAGTGTTCATCTTGTGGAAAATGATGAGCTTCTATTCGCAACACGAACAGTGTAATGGATTGGCAAGGTGTATCTAGAGGCAAGGCAGGAAGAGATCCCGGAACATCTGATGAATAGATGCATTATATGAAGGGTAATCAACATTAAAGGCCTTTATGGGCACGCGTATGTGTGTGCATCTTCAGTTGAGACAGGTCTGAAAAATTCCCGTCAAGTAATCTACGTGACCACTGCAAGATATTGTGTTCAGCAAAAACAGTGATTATTTCAGGGTGGTTTTGCTGCATTACAAAGATGGATTATATGTTTGCTGTTCCTAAGTATTGTACTTATCGTATACACCCTTAAAGCTTTGTTGTTTTGACAGGCAATACAACATCAAAGTTTTGCACTCTTTTCTAATCATATACGTCTTCAGATTTCTGTTACTGATTGCATGTTGATACTGATTAAATACAGCTTTAAAGATCTTCTTTCACCGCATCACACATTATGGCCTAATTAAAGGTATCCGTCATACTGATATGGTCCATTATCACTATCAGAAGCATACACCTGCAGACACTTGATTACACTCACAACAACTCAGCATCGCAGCATAACTAAGTAAAACATAACGCAGGTGTTGAGTCTGGAAGGTTTATTTTACATCCACATTACAATATCGTATCATGGCAGGTGCTAGACGGAATAACTCATTTAAAGATTGCCTGTAGGTGATGATGCTGCAAATGTTTAACATAGGTATATATATAAATATATATATATATACATATACATATATATATATATATATATATATATATATATATATATATATATATATATATATATATATATATATATATATATATATCACTATCAGAAGCATACACCTGCACATACTTGATCACATCCGAAACGACTCGGAATCGCAGCATAATTAAGGGTAACATAATGCAGGAAAGTTTATTTTACATCACTATTACAACATTGCATCATATCACAGTTTAATGCCTTCAACCAATAATAGGCCGAGAAAAAGCTAGGCTGTTCACTCTTGCGCAGTACCCTTGGCTAATACCTGCATGGTTTTAGCAGCTGGGAAGAACTCAAAAAGTGGGTAATGCCAGATAACCTACACTTATCAAGGCCTGTGATTGGTGGAAAGCAGGCAACTGTGGTACAAGTATAGTTGCACTACAGTATATATATATATATATATATATATATATATATATATATATATATATATATATATATATATATATATATATATATATATATATATATATATAAATGTATATATATATATATATATATATATATATATATATATATATATATATATATATATATATATATATATATATATATATATATATATATATATATATAATTACTTATATATATATATATACGATGAATGCTTTCGCCGCAGTACTTGTCATTTGGCAGAGTATTCCTCTTCCTCATGTCCAGATTGCCTCTTTAGCCACCCATCACGTAATGCATTGCGATCTTCAACGGCGCCTGTCGCGGGCTTTTATTCATTCTTCCTCTCGCTAAAAGCCTGCACCTCGTGTTGAGCCACGTAGTGGAGGTAGGACGAGATGAGGCACTTTCATGTGAGTTTGCCATAAATGATTTTAGATCGCTCAGTTAGTACTCTTCACTGGCGTTTACTAGCAAATTACACAGAATTTGTCTCTTTCCACCTTTTCCCGTGTGACGTTACTGATCCACAGTTATAGGCAAAATATGGAAAAAATGCCACAGCAAAGTAGAAAACCTTTTTTGACGTTCACTGAGTAATCATTACAGCTCTATGTAATGGCATTTTTCGTCAATGAGCTATGATATATTTTCACTTAACCCTGAAAAACCTTAAAAATGACTGAAACCCTGGTTTAGATGGTTTTCAAATTTTTTTGCATCCTTGTCCTTTGGGCGAAATAGGCCTCAGCATTAAAAGGGTTAAAAACAACCATAAACTGTTTGAAATCTAAATCATGAATTTATTAACCCAGTTTCCTATTATATGATATAGTCGAAAGAATGCACTTATAGAAATCTTCCAGATTTAGCAATATCAAGTTGACCTAGAATATTTGCATGATTAGCATTACACTTAAGTCTCGGTCAGTGATTCTCCAGCAAAGAAATGCTGGTGGACAATCTCTCAATCTTTGCAATTCGTAATGGCTATTTGATAAACGACAGCATTTATATATCTATATAAATGCATTATTTTCATTACATCTACATCTTACCATTTCGACAAATACATCAACCCTACCATGCAATGCAGCAACTCAGTAACATATTTGTTATGTGAAACCAGTTGAAATTGCAATTGTCCCTGTTATAGAAATATAAATTCTTGATATATAGAAATATATACCACGTTACCACGTCACGTTCTGTTTAGTGAAGCATATATTCAGCATTTATTATTAGATCATCAATCAAATGAGAATTTCTGACATTATGCGTGTGGCCTACAAATCAGTATTTGTCAGGAAACAGCAGAAAAAGTCTAATAATTATCAACTCAATCCATTTTTATCATTGGAACAACTATTGGGATGAGTGACTTAAGTCAATAAATCTTGTGTGTCGAAATAGTATCTAGCATATGTAAAGATCTTGATTGCAAAACATTGGCTCTATACCTTTTTGACTGAAGAAAAGCATTAAATTGTACATTGCCAGGGTTATAGAAGTTTGCCCTAAATCAGGAGAACTGTTTCATTTTTAAGGTTCAGTTGACATACATTTGTGTTATCAATTGTTAATGGAATACAAAAAGACATCAGCGATATTGCAGGGTTCTGGTAGAGAATGTATATCCAGTTACGGTACAATCCAATTACAATTTCCGCATGAGGAGTGCTAAATATCCAGCTGCATAGTCATTATCGTCATTGATGATGATTGAAATACCTATAAATACCGGCATATAAACGAATCCCTTTCCTATGAATCAGGTTTTACGCTATACTTTACATTGATAAAGCAACTTTTATGGTTTATGTTGGCCATAAAGTGTACTTTATAGGTACATTGTAGTAATCGTTTGGAAAATATTGGATAACGAACGCAGTGTGCGCCAATAACTATATACTCGTCGGTGGCTTGTGCACAATATTATTTGAATCATTTGAAAGTAAAGTGTGCTATATGCACTACCTTTAGATTTTCTTCAACATATAAGTAAACAAAATAATCATGAATATATGCATGACAATGACATATTCGGGTTCAGGATACATTTCTAATCTATCATCACTTCCTGTACCATGTTTTAGCTAAATGATGGCCTTTTTTTACTCGATTTCTGCAGACTTGCACATGTAATTTCGAATATCTAAACAAACAAGCCTTAGGATACATTGTATTATTCGCTGGATGTGATGCATTTAGAGTCAGGAAAATCCATTATTAGCGTTATCCATTCCTTATCATTTGTTAACTGTGTTTGCTGTATATATGGGTATTGGTATACTAAATCAAATAAAATTCAATATTGCAAAGTGAACAAAAGGAAAAGTATAATTGGACCTGGGTGATTTGGCTCTATATATATGATATCCTTGAAGGTTTTTCATATAAACGCCTTGGAAATGGTTCTTGGTAACATATGGAGCATGTTCATATCAAGGTAAAACTGAAACAAAGAGCTTGCAAGAATTGACGAGAAATAAATTCTTGAAAGGGTTTTCTTAATGCACTTTCCTACATGGCTGACAGGATAACTTCGATTAAAGAAGTTTTATGTTGCCATTAGAGGATGCTTAAAGCGCAAGCTGCTTCGATAAACTAATCATGGCCCTTTATAGTGTCTGTAGTTTATGGTATGTCCATTGCTCTGAATAATACCTTAATGGCCAATACCTGTGATAAACAATTAGCAACGTTGGAAAATCCTCCAATGAGATTAAGTGTAGTCATCTCAAGCAATTAGTAGGTGCTAAGAGCACACTCATGTTATGGCTTCAATGGGGGATTGATGGGCAACAACATATGTCGATTCAGAGCCAGGCGTTGAACTTGTACCTCTAAAAGCTTTGATAATCAAAAATAAATCCTCGTAATTACCGATTGCTTTTGATCAACATCAGGTGTATTTTTCCTCTAAATCAGCTCTAATTAAATGAATCTCTGCTTTGATGTAATGGAATGAAAGAGATTCTTTCCTCTCCTGATGAAAAGAGTAAAACTATTGGAAAACTTGCCCTACCTGACACATAATTATGACTAATATATATATATATATATATATATATATATATATATATATATATATATATATATATATATATATATATATATATATATATATATATATATATATATATATATATATATATTTGTATATATATATGTGTGTGTTTGTGTGTTCGTGTGTGTGTGTGAACTTAATGCTTTCTGGTTTGTTCTACTGATTTATTACCACGACCAAAAGGCTATCAAGTACGCTCTTCGAAACGAGAAAATTATCTTGCTATCTTCGTTTCCTTCACACAAATGACTTTTTGCTTATCTGCAGTTCTATAATGAGAAGTGGAGGAAGACGTTATATGACAGAGGGAGATAGGCAGTCGAACATCAGCAAACTTAATAAACCAGGCTTATCTTCATGTAGATGCTCATGAACACGTAGCTTCAGGCTTTGCCATATTAGATGGAACTATATTGAGAGACTGGATGATACGCCTACGGATTGCATGTAGACTGTCGTCAACAGGTGTCACTATGTGGTTTCCATAATGGAAAATACGAGGTACATATCTTCAGTGAGGCAGAGATTTTATTTCTATTGAAAAGTAGTAACTCCAAATGGAAATGATATTAAATGCGCTGATAATGCATTCACAAAGCATATTGAATTGGTATGTGGATATTCTGCCAGTTAGGCCAGGCTCGACAGAATAACCTATAAAAAGGTAGGAAGGAAGGAATGGGTTTTTAACAGCTTAGGTTATATCGAGCCGAGTTAGAAATCCGGAACCGGGAAGAAATTCCCTTCTCTTCACGAATACTTACAATGGAACTTTCAGTTGCAGAAGGACCTTAGTCAGTCCTTTACAAAGCCACACATTTGTATAGCAACCAGGCCAACCCGGTTAGGTATCCAGAGGAGGTTGGAACTGGTGAACTCACGCTTTGGAGCCACAAGACCACAGCAGATACCGCAGAATGACTTATATTAGAAATAATACATATATAGCTGTAGTGCACATAACTCATATACCCTACTGTTTATTAGTAGGGTTACAATGCTACAGTACAATGTACTGCCAACTAGTCAACTAGGATTGTAAAGAATTTGAGGCAGACAAATTGTGTCGCCAATCTCCCTGGCAACTATTACAAAACTGGACTTGTACCTAAAGACATTTTTTGAAAGTGTACGTTGTAAAAATGGTCAATATTTGAAGAACTCTTACATCTCGTTTATGTATGGATTGAAGCACTTTTATGAAAGAGATGTGATATCACAAATACATTAATTTTACCATGATGGAAATACATGTTTGCCGCTATGCTGAAAGAGCTGAAAAATGTAGGGAAGGCTGAATCTTCACACACCAAACCATTTTCAACAGATGACCTAAACATGTACAGGGAATAGTTTTAAGAACATTGATCAGCATTATTCCATAATAAAAAACTATACTTAACATAATTCCTTCAAAACAATTCAAGTATAATTACATGTTTTAAATCATGTGTAGTATGTTATATGTATAAGACTAAGTATATTCTTTTGTATATATGCCTTTCGTCAACTGATGTGAATTGGATTCAACGATAACCGGACATAACAGCTCTTTTCTATAATTGATCAGCAAATCCAACCTTTTTAAATGTTCTTTCCGTCCACTTTTACATGTAGATGTTTATAATTGATGGCTTTCTTTTTAATCAAAATGTAAAAAATAATTGCTTCAAAAAGAAAGGTAATTTATCAACATAAATAGTAAAATTTTGGTTCTGTTTAGTTTTACACGAATATGTCTTTGCAAGTGGCAAAGGGCTTTTTAACTGACTAAGCTAGTAATGCAGCAGTCTCTATGCTACACAGATGATCAAACTAATGATCCCAACGCCTTAAGTGTCAAATCCTAGCGGAGCGGTAAAGAAAATCTACAAGTGTCCATCCTAATGATACCAGGCCTTACAATGGGTGGAGACCATTAGCAGAGGTTCAACCACTAATGGCTCCCAAGACGGCAATCATGTACGAAATCCCAATCCTGGGATTAGTCAAATCTCCATAAAAAGGTGAAACCGCTGATCCATACTGGACCCTGGGGTTATTTCGTGGGTTTCAATGTGACAAAATGAATCTGCAAAAAAGGTTACCCACCATTAGTTTGACGGTATGTCCCCATGCGTATTACATGGTTAGATGTCTCATTGAAAAGATTTGTAATACATTTTGGAATAGCTTTCAGAGTTTGGAACTCAATGTAAAATGTAAAATAAGGATTGCCCTATTTCACACTTACGCACAGATTTAAATATTTAAATTTGACATCGCGATGTACATTAACCCTCACTATATACATATACTTTTACGCATCTACAGTCAAAGATTCCATCATCATTTCACAGATTCGCAAAACATGAAATCCAGTGAAATAACCCAATGCAAGAGGTTGTGAGATAGGTGTTTATATTAACTGTTCAGGAGGGAAATCGTGCTGTTTTGCATGGGGCGCCCGCGGTTGCAAAAATAGGGCTTGTTGTAGTGTGGTTGTGGGGATCTGTGCGCCGAAACTGATGGCCGGCGCACGGATCCAAGGCCCAAATACAGGGCATCACTGGTTGGACACTGCACAATTGTGGAAGTAAACTGTTTGAAATCACTTTGTATGTCTTACAGCAATTCTGATTTCTTTTCATTAAAGTAGAACATGGGGTTCAAACCAGGAATTCAAGAAACACCATATTAACCCTACTCCTGATTGGTAGCAGGTAGAAAATATCATAACCAAGCGTCCTTAGTCAGCCCATATTCTATGTCATTTCAATATTTACAACTTTTCACTCAAATGACATAATCTCACTACTTGCACAGGTGCATTTAACTAGCTTACAATGGTTCTCATCACCATAACTTAAATTATCATATTAAGTAAATTACCTTGATTCAGATATTTAAGTAGTTTGATATACTGGCTAGATTTACATTTAATACATCTGACACAACTTAAAAGAGAGCCAAATCTGATTAGATAAATTAGCCATCCACGCCAATAGAATAAATCTTTTCTAAGGATTAATTCTGATTTAATACATTACTACAAGTTAATGTTCCTATTCCATACTTAAAAACCCTTATAAATCCGTGAAAGGCAGTCAGTAGCGTGTCATGACTGCACGATTCCGGGATAAAGTACATGCAATTACGAGACGAGTGTAAAGGCTTGGTACAGTATTTGAATTTGGCGCCAATACTACGCGGTCGATGACGTCACCAATCAGGTCAGCGTGAGTTGCCGGCTGCAATAATTGTCGTGTCAATAGACATACCTATGGGAAAACCGGCTCAGGTCTAAATGATTAGGTGTGATTCAATAGATGCCAATGTTTTACTATACTCCCCACACATGTGCTTGAAGGTCGGACATATTTGTGCAACTATATCTTGTCTCGCATGCACTACTTTTGTACTAGTACGCTGTGAGAACTGGTTGCCGTTTGCAGCATATGGTGTGCAGGAATTTGAAAGAAATAGTGCACGAAGGAGAAGGCGCGCCTGACACGGAGATGGGAACCTTTCCATTGAAAAAAACTGCAAGCCCTGCTAATCTAATACTACATGTAAAAAATGTGTGTTTTCTGGTATCCGCTTTCTTTCAGGGCAGATAAAGTTAGCCACGTGACCTGGCTAGAAATGATGCCATCTTTCCAACTAGTCGAACCCACTTGCTGAGGGTGCCAGTTTCAGAGTTTGCTAATAAGGGAACGGCTTGCAGCCGTATATAAAGGCACTATAGTCCAGTCAAATTATGAAATACCTAGAACAAATTGCTACAGAAAGTTTTTTTGCTTTGACTGGTTCATTGGACCTAACTGAACATCATATCAAAAGTTTCCGGAGAGTTATCCCCTCTAAGGGCCCTAATTTGCATAAATTCAAAATGGCCAATATGCCAAATTGGACAATTCACAGATTTCAGGGCCTTGTATTTCAATAAACTAACAATCACACATCAGTTGAATTTACAGGTCTGAATTAGTATGTTATATAGATGCTGTAAACAGAAAATATAATTGTAATATTGACCATTTGGTCAAATATGGTCATTTGAAAATGGCCATCTGACCTCCAATCAGAACCGTTTGGTTATTCACATCAATGATTTTAGGGCCTTGTATTTCCTGACATAACAATAACCCAGGAGTTAAATCCTCAGATCTGAATAAGTATGTTATATATATGCTGTAAGAAGAAGATATAATTTTAATATTGACCCTTAGATCAAATAAGGTCATTTGAAAATGGCCATATGATCTTAGATAAGGAGTGTTTTGGTTATTCGGTACCAGTTTGGGGGACCGCATAACTTGGTACCATTTGGGGGGACCACCAAAAACCCTTATATTTTGAAAGCCCTGGAACCCCTCTTCAAGTCCCTGCATGATGGACATCTGCATCTGGTAGCTGTTTTGAGATATTGACCACCTAAGGTTCTTGTAATGTCCCTTTTTTATGCCAAATTGGACAATTCACTGATTTCAGGGCCTTGTATTTCCTGAACTAACCATCATATAGCAGTGATATCATTAGGTCCCAATGAGTATGTTACATAGATGCTGCAGAAAGAAATATTTATTTTAATATTGGCCCTTTGGTCAAACAAGGTCATTTGAAAATGGTCATTTGACCTTGGCTAAGGAGAGTTTAGATTGTTCACATCACAGATTTCAGGGCCTTGTATTTTCTGAACTAACAAGCATATAGCAATTAAATCCTCAGGTCTGAATCAGTATGTTACAAAGATGCTGTAAACATAAAATTTAATTATAATATTGACCCTTTGGTCAAACAAGGTCAATTAAAAATGGCCATTTGACCTTAGATACGACGCATTTTGGTTACCGTATTACCACGCGTACACCCCGCACTTTTATACAGTGCAGCACCTATGTCAAGGAGGGGGTGCGTGTTATCAACAGGCACATAAACCAGAACTTTTTCACATCGATGCCACGGGTGCGGGGACATGTGGGGCAGGGTTGGAAAACACCATTTAAGTACCCCAGGGAGGAAAGTACGGCATATCCATCCATATTTGGATTTTGATTACGTAATAATTAGGGGATAAAAGGCCCTCGGGAGGGTGAATTGAAATTGATACGGATAAACCAGGGGAGCAGATTTGGCACGAGCTGTTGTCTGCTCTTTTGACGAGTGATGTCAACAAATGGGCACAAATCATTATCAATTACAATTTACCATCACAAACCCATATCAAATTGTAATTGTGTCCTGTTTATTTGTCCTAGACTCGCTCCTCTCAGCTGAAAGACCAGGGCAGACATATAGCTCTCTGCACTTAATGGCCGGCCAACTCCCCCTGCGTATTATAAATGGGGAATTGTATTTTACATAAGGAGAAGGACTTGGTGACGGGGTGCGTATTATCTAGGGGATGCGGGTCGTACGCTGGGTAATACGGTACTAGTATTTTTTCAATTTTCAATGGCCAATTTCTCAAAATGTACTTAATCTATTTCAGAGCTATGCAAGTATAGAGTAGGGATACTGCCAGGGGAGATGGCCCTTTCATGACAATTTTCAGTCAAATAGGGCCATCTGAAAGTACCTGTTTCACCATTATAAATATGTTTCGGTAGATTTTATCAGTTTTTGCAGATCAATATGTCTTAGATGTATTATATATTTAATACTGTTTATACCCTCACATAATGTATCATGGTACCTGTTAAAAGTTCTGATACCAAACTACTTTGTCCAAAAATTGAAATGATGATCAAGTGCTTCCAAAATAGGTTCATTTGCAGATTCGCTGAATGCAACCAATTGGTCAAAAATTTGGATCCAGCCCATAGAGTCACTTTCATTTTTTTTTGATAAGAAGAATGACCAGAAAAAAAACATACTTTATTATACAGCATGCTTTTAGATATAGCCCTCAAAAAACTGCTATAGTAAGTTGTAAGATATTGATCTGCATAAACTGAGAGAATAGTCAAAATGTATCTTTTTATGATTAAACAGGTACTTTCAAATAACCCTTTTTAAATACCCCTATACATTATGCCTATTGTATACTTGCATTGCCCTGAAAATATTGTTTATCTAGGGTTAAGTACTGCATACATTTAATTCCTGCAGCAATCAAGCGGATGTCTGCAAGTGCCTGGTTGTACAAACACCCATGGAAAACATGTCAAAAAGTAAGCCAAGGACATCAATGACCAACGTAGCTTGGGATTCAAAGCTACTTTCAGTTGTGAGGTCATCCATGCCCAGGAAAGTGGGTGGCAATCAGGGATACAGTTGTGTATTGTGTTGTGCACAGGCTGCCAATGCATTTAATGCAGGAATTAAATGTTGGCACGGTACATTTAGAGCAATTAGCTCCTTCTCTAAGGTAAAAAGACCATATTCAAATGACCGTATTTGACCAAAGGGTCAATATTTAAATCATATTGTCTTTTTACGACATCAATGTAACAAACTTGTTCAGACCTGAGGATGCTGTATGATTATTGATTACGTCGGAAAATACAAGGTCCTAAAATCTGTGATGTGAATAACCAAAACTCACTTTAGCAAAGGTCAAATGGTCATTTTAAATGACGTTATTTGACCAAAGGGTCAATAGTAAAATTGTATTTTCTTTCTGCAGCATCTATGTAACATACATCTTCAGACCCAAGGATTTAGCAACTATATGCCTGTTAGTTCAGGAAATACAAGGCCCTGAAATCTGTGAATTGTCCAACTTGGCATAAAAAGGGACATACCCGGTACTAGTACCTTGGGAGCTCAATATCTCAAAACAGCTACCAGCTGCAGATGTCCATCAAGCAGGTACTTGAGGGGTTCATGGGCTTTCAAAATATAAGGGTAATTTGCAGTCCCCCCAACTGGTACCAATTTACGCAATCCCTCCCCCCAACTGATGCAAAATACCAAAACGCTCCTTATCAAAGGTCAAATGGCCATTTTCAAATGACCTTATTTGACCAAAGGGTCAATATCACAATTAAATTTTCTTTTTACAGCATTTATGTAACATACTGATTCAGACCTGAAGATTCAGTTGCTATATGCTTGTTAGTCCAGAAAATACAAGGCCCTGAAATATGTGATGTGAATAACCAAAACTCTCCTTAGCGAAGGTCAAATGGCCATTTTCAAATGACTTTGTTTGACCAAAGGGTCAATATTAAAATAAATATTTCTTTCTGCAGCATCTATGTAACATACTCATTAAGACCTAATGATATCACTGCTATATGATGGTTAGTTCAGGAAATACAAGGCCCTGAAATCAGTGAATTGTCCAATTTGGCCTAAAAAGGGGTTCAAGGGCTTTCGAAATATAAGGGTTATTGGTGGTCCCCCAAAGTGGTACCAAGTTATACCGATATTAGTTTTTTGGGGCTTAGTACAATCTAGGGCAGTTTTCTAATTTTAAACCATGGTGTTAAAATCTTTTTTGAGTCTGTAGGGTGGCTTCTTTCGTCAGCAACGGTGCAAAAAATGTCCGTTTTTAGCACTTTCTAAACATTATTGTCCCAAATTTGACCACTAGGATACATTTTCGGAAAATATTTTTTCATAGCAATGTCAAACAACATCTGTAGTACATAAATGCCAACATTGGAGGTTCAACTCTCAAAAACAAAAAAATGCTGAAGAAATCCCCAAAATCATACGTTTTTGGCCATTTTTAGGTGAAAATATGCAAATTAGGGTCCTTAGGGGGGGGGGGGGTAACTTTCGGGAAACTTTTGATATAATGTTCAGCTAGGTCCAATTAACCAGTCAAAGCAAAAAAACCTTATGTAGCAATTTGTTCTAGGTTAGGTCATTTTCAGCGTAGATTGACTGGACTACTAAGCGTCTAGTGAACCTTTTCAGTTTGCAGTGTACGGTGCATGTACCGTAATTATGGTATACGCTCTCTTTACACTCAGTAACTCTCTAATCCCCTGGGAGAACTACAATCAAATATCAGCCACTGACCATGATGAGATATTCCCTCTTATGACTAGCGCAACTCTTATGCAACCCTGTGTAATTATTGGCCATTTTTCTCGTCACTCGACGTCACTTCCCGTATCGCACAAGACATAATATCTCCTCGGCAGTTCTCACATTGGAAGTTCGTCGACGGTTCCCGAATTGCCATTGCCAATAGGCAAAACCA
Source organism: Maea johnstoni (assembly GCA_963942565.1). Lineage (NCBI taxonomy): Eukaryota > Metazoa > Annelida > Polychaeta > Spionida > Magelonidae > Maea > Maea johnstoni. Next base: position 47,770,111 of record OZ012685.1, on the reverse strand, counting down.
ATACTCTACACGCGAGCAGTGAGCATGCGTCTTAATTAAGAGTGGATAAGAGGGGCGTCAGGCATGGGACCACGATCAATCATACGTTGGATTATCCCAGATTTTGCCACTGCTCTGTGCGCAATAACAGTGTGAGTGTGAGGGACTAGAGGGTTTGTGCCATAGCGGGCCATTAGCGGCAGTTTGGTGTAGAGACTTAGCAGATAGCAATATAACGAGCCATAAAATCATTGGCTGCCTGAAGTCTTGGGCCTGACTCCTGCAGGCGTTCTGTCAGCCTGGCCACCAAACGTGTCTGCTGGCAACTCAGGACTGTGGACCTACGTGTGCAGTGATGACCCTGGACCTACTTGTACATTCGAGATTTGCAGGAACTGCTATCTCCTTTATGCCCAAGTGAGCAATGTTCGGCACCCAAAACACTGACAACATTAGGACTGTGGACCTACGTGTGCACTCACGGACTCAGGACTGTGGACCTTCGTGTACACTCAGGATTTAGCACCTATATGTGCACCCAGGACATACGTGTGATCTTGCGACTGGCTGTGGGCACTTCCACGGACAGCTCTCTCCGTTTAACTCAAATGAGAAATCGCGGGAATTTAAAACACTGACAATACCAGTATCTTTGCATGATCAAGGTAAGCAAAATCAAGATCTATCATATGTGAGATAAACAGTGTCCTTATTCATCAAAAAAAAATGATAATTATAATAATAATAAAAATAATAATGATAATAATAAATTAATAAATAAAAAATAGAAAATATAATAGAAATAATAATAAAAATAAATAATATTCATATCCATCAAATATGGAATAAGCATCAGTAGCATATATCCGATATGAAGTAATCAATACTCAAATGAAAAACTATGAGGATTATCCATAGTTCAGATTTTTCATTATTCTCTATTTCTACATGTATAAGTTCTTTTTAATCATTCATTTTCGAATATATTCAATTTCAAAATTCACACGGTACTCAAATAGTGCAGAGGGTGACTTGTGTTATACATGTGTCCTCGTCCGTAATGACGTAAGGCTGCAGCTGATCGATAAGTGTATGCATTTGTCAGCCATTGAATACATTCAAGCATTACCTGTTATTTGGATGCTTGCAATCGTGACAGTCTACATTGTAGTTGTTAATAGCTGGGGAAAACTACCGACTTACCACGAGTAACGACAACTTCCTAAAACATTCGAGCTGAATTCGAACTTTTGGTAATGCTAAGATACAGCTTCATGTCGATGTGCGATCTAATTTTTAGATCATTGCCATTGGTGCAATCGCACGTTTTGCGTAGGACATTGCTTGGTGGCAATGCCTTAGACCACTCGGCTGCTAGGGCAGTCCCTGTTATTGCCACATATCATGTTGTGTTGCTGTATCCCATTGCTTACGACATTCAATTTTCAGACCTCGTTGTCATTCCTAGTCATTGGGGCAGTCCCACGAATTGCATAGGAATTATTGCTTAGTGGCAATGCCCTAGACCACTCAACTGCTGGGGCAGTCACTGTTATTGCCAAATATATATTTATGTTGCTGTATGACAATGCGTAAGACATTAAATATTTAGACCACCTTGCCATTGTGGCAGTCTGACGAATTGCGTAGGAATTATTGCTCGGTGACAATGCCTTAGACCGCTCAACTGCTGAGGCAGTCCATGTTATTGCCAAATATCTATTTGTGTTGCTGTTTGATAATGCTTAAGACATAAAATATTCAGACCATCTTGCCATTGGGGCAGTCCCATGAATTACGCAGGAAGCATTGCGTGCTTGCAATGCCTTAGACCACTCGGCTGCTGGGGAAGTTATTGCCAAATATTAGTTTGAGTTGCCGTATGACAAGTTGTGAATGAGAATTTAGGTATCTAGAAAAGAGTATTGACTAATGTCCTGAGTGGAACTAGTGATACTACTCTCTCCGAGTAGAAGTATTGATTTTGTAATTGTGGAATTACAGTTAATATACATACATGCATTTATTGTGTGTCGCATCATTTAGCATTTATAATTTAGATAAATTTGTTATAGTTTATTTTCCATGTTTTTAAGTTACAATGATGTTCTTTCTATGCTATTCATTTGTACATGTACTATCATGCCATGTCGTTGTGATCAGTAAACAATACAATACACTGCAATGCCTTAATCCGCTCAGCTGCTGGGGCAGACCCTGTTATCTATATGTGTTGCTGTATGACAATGCTAAGACAACTCGGCTGCTGGGGCAGACCCTGTTATCCATATGTGTTGCTGTATGACAATGCTAAGACAACTCGGCTGCTGGGGCAGACCCTGTTATCCATATGTGTTGCTGTATGACAATGCTAAGACAACTCGGCTGCTGGGGCAGACCCTGTTATCTATATGAGTTGCCGTGTGACAATGCTAAGACCACTCGGCTGCTGGGACAGACCCTGTTATCTATATGTGTTGCTGTATGACAATGCTAAGACCACTCGGCTGCTGGGGCAGACCCTGTTATCTATATGTGTTGCTGTATGACAATGCTAAGACCACTCGGCTGCTGGGGCAGACCCTGTTATCTATATGTGTTGCTGTATGACAATGCTAAGACCACTCGGCTGCTGGGGCAGACCCTGTTATATATATGTGTTGCTGTATGACAATGCTAAGACCACTCGGCTGCTGGGGCAGACCCTGTTATCTATATGTGTTGCTGTATGACAATGCTAAGACCACTCGGCTGCTGGGGCAGACCCTGTTATATATATGTGTTGCTGTATGACAATGCTAAGACCACTCGGCTGCTGGGGCAGACCCTGTTATCTATATGTGTTGCTGTATGACAATGCTAAGACCACTCGGATGTTGTAAAGGCTCTCTGACTTAACGAAGGTCTATTTATCCTGCGTGGGCAGCTCAGATGTCAGGGACTTTAATCATAGTGCATGTGCAGCTCATCTGCCGTGTGAACAATATGAGAATAATACTGACTAGATGTGCAGCACTTGAATCAGGGAACCGTGTGACCTAGCTTAAGAGATTTAAACTATACCGCACTATTTAAACAATTCTGAACCCCATTTTATTTTTATTTTAAGGTGGCTTGTGGGATTAATTTTTGAATATATGGTCACTTAGAGAGTTTTACAATTGTTAAAGCCTACATCATCTCGGTCATAATGTGCTTAATTGTGAATGTCTAGGCCATAAACGATCAGAGTGAGAGATCATCTATTACGTAAGCTCCCATATGCTTGCACAAACGCAGGAAAATCTTTTGGTCTTTTACTTCATATCAATTTCACCTAAACATGGTCGCTTCGAACATGCATATTGGGTATGAAATATTAGCAGATTCGCTTGAAATTTATATTTGTAGCTAAGTGTATTTTAGAGGGATAGGTATTACACTTCTTCCATTTTTAATTTATTCAATAGTTATGGAATCTAAAAGGTGAAAAATGTATTTTTTCTCATGTGCCACCGAGTTTTCTAGGCATGGATGCTGGGATGACCTCGAAACTGAAGGTAGCTTTGATTCGCAAGCTACGTGGGTCATTGATTTGCTTGGCTTATTGTTGTTATCCATGGGTGTTAATACAACCAGACACTGGCAAACGTACGGTAGACTATTGCAGGAATTGAATGTCTGTACTGTACCTAAATATGGAACTGGATACTGCGATTGTACAGCAGGACGGAAATGATATAATATCATCTTTCCGGCTTGGAGTCAGATTCAGTAGCCGGAAGTACGTGTACATCTTAACAAGCGTCTGGGTCTAATGGGAACGTATTAAAAAACTTTATGAGATGTCTGTCATTTAAGAATAAGCGTACATCTTAATTCATGCGATCCACAGACTTTCCAACCGAATTGCCTCATACTCCAAAGAATCGAAAATCTAAACCATTTTGGCAGAATATCACAACCTATAAATGATAGCGAACAAATTTCCTCGTACTCTGAAGTCTAAAATCTAACCCATTAATTTTTGCAGAATATGACAACCTATACATGATATCGATACAAATTCCCACATACTAAAATCTGACCCACTTATTCTTTCAGAATATCACAACCTGTATAGACCGTGGGCTACTGGGGTAAACCCTCCCCCCCCCCCCCCCCTAGGGAATTTTCGGGACCTATATTTTTAGAAACCTTGGTGCCTGAGCTGCCAGAATCAGGTTGTCTAAGATCTGACCAGTGGTGGGTGTGGTCAGTAGGCCCGGTCAAAGTCCGCTACCTCAGCCTCGGACTGTGAAAAATCACAAAATACTAAATCGATCACAGAATCAAATATAAGAGCCCTAACTACACCAAATTGTGTATGCCAATTCTAAATACCACTGGTAGAATTGGTGAAAAGAGCCATTTGGATTAGGTGCGATAATTTTGGAGAAAATCAGCGTTTTTGGTGGAAAAACGCCCCTTTTTTACAGTTTTTTTACAATCGCTTCACTATTTTGAATTTTTTTGTTACTAAAAAAGGGAACCAGGACCTCGTATCATATATCAAAATGTTCCCCTGTCTGTTTTGATTAAAATGATACCACCAAGAAATTTCTGGGAGCCATGTGGCCTTCTCTGTGGATGAGTCTTTACACCTACCCCTAATTAGAAAAATGCGCCGAAAATAGCTAAAAAATAGAAAAAATATTTTCAAAAGTCAGAACTCCAGAAATTGAATAGGAAATGTTGCATAGATGGACTAGAAATAAATCTAAGGTATATGGAATGAATGATGGTTGCCCAGAAGATTAAGCAGAGTACCACCGTCATATCAAAGGCTGTGGAACTGTATTTTAGATGCTGTGCCAGCTGTCACCAACACTGCTCTAATAAATCCTCTCTTCGTGGCAGGGAGATCCTTCAGGTAGAACTGAGTAATGGTTTGTTGATGACTCCACACGACAGCATCCATAATCTCTTTGAATGGCACGCTGGCCAGACTTGCCCATGTGGTCGAAACCCCGCGGATATCATGGCCGGGATGCCTATTTGCTGTCTCTGATCGCCTGTTAAGTGTGAGTATGCCCCACAGATGGCCTCCCTCACCCAACCAGACACTGTGCTCTTGGTTGCCTTGAAATAAGGCTCCCTTGAGATGATGAAGAGGGCCTTCTCACCCCCTCCCTCTTCAAGGGTTTAAACAATACTATGTACCATTTTAGAGCCCTGACGGGGCCATGCACCCTGTTGTCCGGCGAAAAAACTCTTTAAAGCTGGGTAGGTTCACTCAGCTAGATGTGAAAAAAGCCAATTGGTTCTTATCCAATAGAAGGGATGGGAGAAGAACTCCTCCATTTTCCCACCACAGATCACCTGAGTCTATCCTGCAGGAATGAATTAAGTCCCATTGCCTAGCCAAAGCTAGTTTCAATAAGACGGCTGTCTTTACTGCCACAGACTTGCACAGATGCCATGTGAAATGGCTCAAACAGGACTCTCACCAAGTGTTTCAATACTGTTGGGAGGTCCCATGTCTCTCTGTAAGTCCTTGGTCTGGCAGCTACTACGTATATACCTTTTAAAAGGATTGAGAGATCTGTGATCAAGGATACCATGGAACCATCAGGGAACCCTTGGTGAATGGCTGCTATGGCTGACCTATAGCACACGATCGTGGCTGGAGCCAGGGGTTTGTCTTAATGTCGAACGGTATGCAAACCTTCCAAGAGCTCCGCCACCTCCGTCATAGGGGCCTGAGTAGAATACAAACCTCTTCCAACACACCACCATCGGCAGTAGCTAAAACAGGAATCATACACCTGACAAGTTGATTCTGGCCTGGCTCTGGATCCCCTGTTGAAAACCTCTCAAGGGTTTAGACAAATCTATGTACCATTTTAGAGCCCTGACAGGGCCATGACCCTGTTGTCTAGCAAAAACTCTTTAAAGCTGGGAAAGTTAACTTAGCTGCAGGAATGAACTTGGCCCCCTCGCCTAGCCAAAGCTAATTGCAATAGGAAATCTCTTTTTTACTGCCACCGTTGGGAGGACCATGTCTCTCTGAGAGTCCTTGGTCTGGCAGTTACTACATATATCCCCTTTTAAAAGGGTTGAGAGATTTGTGTTTGAGGTTACCGTGGCACCATCAGGGAACCCTTGGTGTATGGCTGCTATAGCTGACCTATACCCGGCAATCATGGCTGGAGTTAGGGTCACCATCCAAGAACTCCACCACCTCTGTTAGAGGGGCCTGAGTGGAATCCAGACCTCTTTGCCTAGTAATTTGCTCTCTGGATGTGCATTCTTGGTATCTGCCTTGGCCTAGTGGTTATGACACCTGGCTCCCAAGCATGAGTTCGCAGGTTTGAGTCTTCGCTGGGTCTCCCAAATATTGGGTTGGCTGATTGCTATATAAATATGTAGCATTGTGATGGACTGTCTGTCTATGGTTCTTCTGCAACTGAAAGACCCCTTGGAACTGTTTGTAAAGAGAAGGGAATTTCTTCCCAGTTCCGGGTTTCTATCTCTTCGTGATATGACCTTAGCCATTGAAGGCGACGTAACACCCCAAAACCTTCCTTCCCTGATGTATATTCTAAGTTAGTCTCTACATTGTGGGAGAAGGCTGATGTCCACCCCATCATGGCTAGGCAGCAGGTTACCTTGTATTGGTTCAAATTGTTCCATGAACTTCTCATATGGACGGAATCTCAGGGACGACCATTTCTACAACCGACCCTGACTTAGTCAATTGTAATGGATGTCTCCAAGGAGGGGTGGGGAGAGCACCTAGCTAGGAGACGGGGTGATCTTCACACAGTTGTAGATGCCATAGGCCAAACGCTACATCCAGAGCTTCTGGCAGTGCGGCTGACCATAAAGCATTCCTTGCCTCAGTTGCTTGGTGCGGCTGTGGATGTCTTATCAGACAACTCCACCACAGTTGCATACATCAACAAGGAGGGCGGAACTCAGTCACCCTCCCTGTGCCAACTGGCCCTGCAGTTGTGGAAATGGTGCAGACAGTATCAAATATTCCCAGTGGCTATGGACATTGCTGGATCCCAGAACTTCCTAGCGGATGCCCTGTCTAGGTGAACACACCATCCCCCTACCGATTGGGCTGATCACAAGGTAGTTGTCAGGGCAATGTTAGAACATTGGCTGGTTCCTTGTGTTGATCCGTTTGCATCAGAGAGGAATCACAAACTCCTAGTGTTCTTCTCGATGTGCCCATCTCGAACATTCTGCAGGATAAACGCCCTAACACAGAACTTGATGCACCTCTATTGGTATGTGTGCCCACTAAAAAATCTCACACCAAGGGTACTGAGGAAGCTGTGACTGCAGCCAACAGCTCACATATCCTACTGGTGGGTCCGTTCTGGCCCAGCCAGTTGTGGTTCAGCCAGCTGACGAGCCTGTTGGTGGACCTCCCTTGGATGATTCCACAGCAGGATAACCTAAAGAACATGGTGACGGGGATGTTCTACCCAAAAGTGAACTAGCTTAGACTAACTGTGTGGCCTCTGTCGGCAAATCCTTTGTCGACTGGGGATTTTCAGCAGGGGATCCAGAGCCAGGCTAGAATCAACTTGTCTGGTATATTATTGCTGTTTCAACCACTACCGATGTTGTTGTGTGGTAAAAGGTGTGGATTCTACTCAGGCCCCTATAACGGAAGTGGCAGAGTTTGTGGATGGTTTGTATACCGTTCAACATTAAGACAGGCCCCTGGCTCCCTCCACGATTGTGTGCTATAGGTCAGCCATAGCAGCCATGCACCAAGGGTTCCCTGATGGTTCCATGGTCTCCTTGAACACAGATCTCTCAATCCTTTTAAAAGGGATATACGTAGACTTACAGAGGGACATGGGACCTCCCAACAGTATTGAAACACTTGGTGAGAGTCCTGTTTGAACCATTGCACATGGCACCTGTGCAAGTGTGTGGCAGTTAAGACAGCCGTCTTATCGAAACTAGCTTTGGCTAGGCGATGGGACAGTTCATTCCTGCAGGATAGACTCAGGTGATCTGTGGTGGGAAAATGGAGGAGTTCTTCTCCCATCCCTTCTATTGGATAAGAACCAATTGGCTTTTTTCACATCTAGCTGAGCGAACCTACCCAGCTTTAAAGAGTTGTTTTGCTGGACAACAGGGTGCATGGCCCCGTCAGGGCTCTAAAATGGTACATAGAATTGTCTAAACCCTTGCAGAGGGAGGGGGTGAAAAGGCCCTCTTCATCATCTCAAGGGAGCCTTATTTCAAGCCTTATTTCACAGTGTCTGGTTGGGTGAAGGAGGCCATCTGTGGGGCATACTCACACTTAACAGGCAAGCAGGGACAGCAGATAGGCAAACGGGCCATGATATCCGCGGGGTTTCGACCACATGGGCAAGTCTGGCCAGCGTGCCATTCAAAGAGATTATGGATGCTGCCATGAGGAGTCATCCACAAGCCTTTGCTAGGTTCTACCTGAAGAATCTCCCTGCCACAAAGGGAGGATTTATTAGGGCAGTGTTGGTGACAGCTGGCACAGCATCTAAAATACAGTTCCACAGCCTTTGATATGACGGTGGTACTCTGCTTAATCTTCTGGGCAACCATCATTCATTCCATATACCTAAGATTCATATCTGGTCCATCTATGCAACATTTCCTATTCAATTTCTGGAGTTCTGACTTTTAAAAATATTTTTTCTATTTTTTAGCTATTTTCGGCGCATTTTTCTAATTAGGGGTAGGTGTAAAGATTCATAACCAGAGAAGGCCACATGGCTCCCAGAAATTTCTTGGTGGTATCATTTTAATCGGAACAGACAGGGGAACATTTTGATATATGATACGAGGTCCTGGTTCCCTATTTTAGTAACAAAAAAAATTCAAAATAGTGAAGCGATTGTAAAAAAACTGTAAAAAAGGGGCGTTTTTCCATCAAAAACTCTGATTTTCTCCAAGATTATTGCACCTAATCCAAATGGCTCTTTTCAACAATTCTACCAGTGGTATCCAGAATTGGCATACACAATTTGGTGTAGTTAGGGCTCTTATATTTGATTCTGTGATCGATTTAGTATTTTGTGATTTTTCACAGTCCGAGGCTGAGGTAGCGGACTTTGACCGGGCCTACTGACCACACCCACCACTGGTCAGATCTTAGACAACCTGATTCTGGCAGCTCAGGCACCAAGGTTTCTAAAAATATAGGTCCCGAAAATTCCCTAGGGGGGGGGGGGAGGGTTTACCCCAGTAGCCCACGGTCTAGTACATGATAACGATACAAATTCCCACATACTAAAATCTAACCCATTAATTTTGTCAGAATATGACAACCTTTACATGATATGGATACCTCCTGACATTGTTCTCAGGCTTGCACGAGTTATCATGGCAACCTATACATGATATGGATACCTCCTGACACTGTTCCCAGGCTTTGTGGCCGTCGCAGGCTTACACGAGTTGTCATGACCACGGCCTTAGTATCTTCTCATCTGTCTGCTTTTGGCGGAAATATGTAACAATGGATAAATCAGGAACTTTTATTTCCATTCTAGGAGATTGATCCAGAATAGGTCAGTCGCATATCAAACCTACTATCACAATCAAGTTGAAAAACCCATATGCGCTGTATTTATAGGTTTACTTTCTAAATTCGGTTGAACGAATATGTGTTTTCTGTTTCATGTAGCTCCCCATGTCCTGCTAAGATTTGTTTCCCAGTTCTCCTGATTTAACTTTTTCTGAACAATATTTGAGTTTCTAATTATCTATATTATCTCAGTATATCTGTTTCTATTTTCCGATATAGCATAGCCCTACCGCCCCTACGTTTGTCATTAGAAAATCGTTAAACTCCAATTAAAACTGTTATTTTTGTGAAACCTATTGCTACAAGAGAACTACAGTATGTGACGCTGAATTACGTCTTTGATTTATTTTACGAATTAAATGCAATGCCGCATGGTATTGTCTGCACTTACTCCAATATCTTGTTTTTATGCTTTATACTTCTTATTACTATTCAAATCTAGCCTACGGTTGATATTAGACTTGTCTCTCTAATACCAATCTAAGTTGGAGAAATCACTCTAACTGTGCATCACTCTGTCAATTTGTCTCCTTAAGGACGTTCTCGTGGCTGCGATGTTGATGATGTCCTCATGGTGGCCCTAAAAAACGACTATTGAATTTCCTGGCCAGGCTGGTAAAATAACATCTTGCAGCGAGTAATTGAATTAAAACGAAAAATAGCCTAACGAGTACGCTCTATGGAATACGTAAATGCAATAACAGGTCTTCTGTCCTTTTTAAACGAGGTCAAGCAAAGCACTGGGTATTGTGGCGGGGAAGGGAACATAACTTCAGGCCTTGTTCTGATATCACTCATGAAATGTACGCGCCCACGGGGAGAAATCTACACGTGCAGATGGAAGCCGCCGCATTCCACAGGGACCACTGCCGCAGCTGATAAGATGTCAATAACAGTATAAATGAAATAAATGACAACTCAAAATTCCTAGGTGTGCCTCAGTCATGTCTCGCTCCACCACAAGGGGATGTACAATGTATGGACGACCGTAACGAGATTACCGTGACGCAACGTCAGTAATTCCATCCCGCGAGATTTCGCGAGACTTATTTTTGCGCTCTCACTAATTTTCTTTTGGACCCAGCAAGTTCCAAATATATCTCCACTTCAACAAAGGTGACGTCGCTTACTATTCCACTAACGCTTCAAAAACGTCTATCGTGAAAAGTTAAATAAAGGCGAGTCGTCTGAAATCTATAAGACAATATGTCGTGCCAAATTCTATATTCTCTTAACTCTTATGCTGCTTGTGCCTAATTTCGTCAATACAAAATGATGCAAAAACCTTAGAAATGACTGAAACCCTGGGGCATGGGTACTCATCTGAGAGTACTCATCAATAGCTTTCTAATAACACCAACATGACATAGTTTAGATATGTTTTTTCAAACAGGAGCTTGTTGAATGGCTGAAACCAGTCGCTTGTTGCGTAAAGGTCACCAACAAGAATTTGTATTTAACATAAATAAATCAAATTTTCCGGCTCGATATTAAGCGTAGTTATGTCCTAGACTGCCTGACCCATGCCATATGGTCTACTTTAATCTACTCGAGTAGAATACTCGAGCTGTTATTAAAGTCAGACTTCATTTTAGCTCAAAATCTATATAGATAAAACGCCTACTTTTTTATCTTTTTCAGTTGTAAAATAATTGAAATATTTGGGGAATATCAATCAATATCCAATCAATTTCGTCTATTGACATATTATAAACTTTGAAGGAGGATATCAAATCTTGATAACTAATCTATTTTTCATATTCTCTTTTATCATTATTAGTACCATTTGGTCCCTCAAACGGTTCAGATATCAGGACGATTCAAACCATTTATATTTCCTGAAGACACTGGTCATGGAGATTTGTAGCCATATCATGGTTTACTAGTCTCCTCTCGTTCCCTTGGAGCAGTTCTGTTGTCGACTGAGTGTCCTATAATTCAACAGCTTATTGCCAAGGACGATAAAAGAGATGACTAGGACATAGTCTTTGGTTCTGCTCTGATAACCGTCTATTTAAAGGCACTGCCACTGGTTGCTAGCTGCCTCTCACCACGACCCAGGTGTTCGGTGGTTTTCGTTAGGCTAGTCAGAACTAAGCTGCAATATAGCAGAAAAAGTGACGAAGAATGCAATTCCAAATTCCCCACTAGGAAAAACCGATTGCATGACTTATCTCTAAAATACATATGATACCATACTGAGTTGTACTCAGGCAGTTGACGATATCTTTCTTTATTTCCATTTTCTTACTTTTCAAACAAAGAGATGAGTAAGGAAATAGGATAGATTTCATTCTGCTGTGACGTCAGTGGCCTGCGGTCACACCCATGCCTAGGAAAATGCCCGGATTGCACGCGCATTTGGTGCAGGAATTGAAAACCGGCACTGTAGATGACTAGGCCAAATACTCTGATTCTCCACTATCTACTCATAGTTCACTCCCCACTTGGAAAACCCCATTGCATGACTTATCCTTGAATGCATATGAAACCACCCTGTGGCCTTTGGGGTCTTTATATCACTTAGCCACAGCGAATCCCCTACCTCACAGAAACCGTCGTATTATCTTAAAGTTCTGCCATCTAAACCCCCTTAAGAAAACTCTCCTGAATTCATGAATTTCCTGATACAATGAGAACACTTCAGAATAAATTGGTCTTTTGCATTATTGATGTTTTGAGCACAACACGAGTGTTTCTCTTGCAATTAGGGAGACATAAATTCTCTTTTACAACGCCTGATTTAATCGGGATCTACGCAGTCATGAGACAGGGGAATTTCAAAGTACATGGATCATTTTCCTATTATCAAAACACCCCCTCCCCCGAATCTATTATAATGTTCTAAAGGGGCTGGTGAGAGGAGATCGGGAATACGCACCAGTCATAATGTACAGCTTCGATCCACTATCCCTAGGGGTAGTAATATTGGTCCTTGGTCCTCTATCCCTAGGTGAATGAATCACTCTAAAAAATGGTTCATTACAATTTCAATATTACACTCTGGATCTTTGACCATTCCAATGCTGAGACAACATTCGTCCAAGGAACAAGAACGCAAACATTGTTTAAAAATAACAAAACCTGTCGTGTTGGTATTCATTGGATAACTCTCGCTGAGTACCGTCAGATGAGTACCCACATCTAAGTCATTTTCAGATTTTTGCATCATTTTGTAATGGGCAAATTAGCCATCAGCAGCATTAGTGTTAATGACCATCACGTGATCAGAAAGTCGTGGTCACTGTTATTAACTGTAATTAACCCATTTAGGGTTCACCAAAGATAGTCACTTAGCCACTCGATGCTAATCCATTAGGGGGTGGTATAAAATACACTATAGAGTGAGCTATGCCTCCATAACGACGATATTAAGTCAAATGGCTTGATATACAGCATACATTATGGAGAAATCGCCTTCTAACTACGCTAGGCTGGGTCTAGATGTGGCGGATGCGAGATCTATGGTGTGAGGTGGTAGCCCGGACCTGGTCACGGTAATGGCTGTTTTTGATATGTCGTTGCAACAAGGGGTTTTGGGGGATCATAAAAGACGAGGTAGGATTAACCTTTCCAGGGCTGAGGCTACTTTCATCCTAAGCAGAAGGGGGCACGATGTTTGATAATCCACCAAACCCTGCCATGTTGGTATTCATTGGAAATCTCTCATTGGGTACTCCCATATGAGTACCCATATGCCAGGGTTTACGATTCTGTTGGGCAATGCTGAGATAAGTGGGTTTAACCTTTACAATGCTCACACTAATTTCATCCAAAGCACAAGGATGCAAAGATATTCGATAACCATCCAAACCCTATTATGTTGGTATTCATTTAAGAAAGCTCTCACTGACTACTGTCGGATTAGTACCCATATCCAGAGTTTCAGTCATTTTTGATGTTTTTTTGTACAATTTTCTATTGTCAAAACTAGCCACCAGAAGCATAAGGGTAAACATGATGAAAGCAGCGTGATGAGAAGATGCAGAGGGCGGCATGATGAAAGGATGACGTAGTAGGAGCAGGTTTACCAGGGCTAGTAGAAGAGTGATGCCTAGCTTAGGTGCGGCACTTAGTCTGGCCCTAGGCTCATAGAAACCTAATCTTGCCTTAATGCCAAAGGGGACATGTCGTGAATAGAACTTGCTAATACACTAGTGGGGATTCTTTAGCATTTCAGGCGAATTGTTTCTCATGAATAAAACCATACAGTGCATTGCCTTTAAAAGAATAAGGAAATATTCTTTTATATAAATTCAGAACTTATATAAAAAAGGATAACTAATCCATATCTGAATTATTTAATATGCTTCTGGACATTTTTCGAAAAAGGTCGACTGGTGCAGGAATCAAATGTGTGTATTATTGAAGAAAAACTACCAATTTTGTCAATGGTGAGAGACGAAGAAAAATGCCTTAGACTACTCGGCATTAGGGGTATTCTCCTAACCAATGGCACCAAAGCTCTACAAAGCTCATACTCATAGGCCTCTATCGATTACTTGGAAACTAATTTGGTTTTATCTCCTATTTTACTTGATTCAGCACGAGAGCAAGACACATTATTTGCGATGGATAAATAAATAAAAAGAAAGCAATTCTTGACTTTATCATGCATGAGTTATTTTATATGGGTATTTCTTTAGTGTGTGGATAAAGCAAACAGGAGATGTATGGAGTGTTTTGCAGCAGATTCACAAAGTCCCGGTGTATAGTATTGATGATTTTTTGTAGTGTCCTAGTAATCTGATAAAACCTTAAATTGCAATAGTTAACTCCTACTCGCTCTTAATCTATCCTACCCGTTTGGCCTATTAATCTTTTTGATTTGTCGATGAAATTGCTATATGTGTTTATACTTTTCATTAAAGTATAAAACCCCAAAGATAAATGAATAGATGGTCTCCATATATGTGTGTCTGATTCTTTACCGATGTATAGCAGTGGTTATTCTATTGCACAAATCCGTATAAACCAGGAAGCCTTGAGAATACTTTAAGCTAGATATAATTGCTCCACAGTCACAGACAAATAAAGAATTAAGTCACTACCTTTGACTTGTTGACATCTCTGTAGGAAAGTTCAAGAAATAGTCAAATTCCCAAAATCGAAATATGTATGTACAATATGCATACATGCTAGTCGGTGGTGACTCTGAATGATATGTCCATTTGTTTTTATTTTATCCTGGGCCAGCAGATTTCTAAACTAAAGGTTGAACTCTGGGATATGGGATCTAGATATAGAAATAGCTACATTCTTACACACATCTTTAAATGCACACATACATCAAAAGACAGATACATACATGTACATACATACACATATTCAAACATATATATATATATATATATATATATATATATATATATATATATATACATATATATATATATATATATATATATATATATATATATATATATATATATATATATATATATATATATATATATATATATGTGCATTCATATATACATACACACGCATTCTTACATACATAGAAGCATCCAATATTTGTATACATAGATATTTACATACATACATACATACATACATACATACATACATACATACATACACACACATACATACGTGCGTACATACATACACACTTGGATTACTCCGGGCGCATTAATTCATTAACAGAACCGAACACACATACCACTGTATGAAAGTTATAGTTATGGTTTCGATCACGTATGATAGGCGTCGCTGCCAGCAATTTGCATAATAGACACGCCCACCAACACAGTGCCCTCCATGCCCTGCGTGACTAACGCACATCAAACACACCCAGCAGACCCTGGCTGGAATAGTAGGCAATATATTATACACCAGTCGCATTTATACCAGTAGTTCTCCATAGAAAGCTGCAATAAGAGGTTTGATGAGACGCACTTCTCGCAGTGGGAGATAAAAGCAGCGAGATCATGGTGAGAGTTGAGTGGTGGGGTAATACCGAGAGCTTATTTCCTACAGTCACCATTTCCAAGTCAGGCTCTCAATCAATAGCATACACGATGCTCTACAAACACACACATCTGGTGGAATAATTTAGCTATACTGCTGGTGGACATTGTTTGGCGGCCAAATAAGGACTTACCATGGATAGATACCGAATGGAATTCTATAAGGAATACGTTGATGATGTGAATTATTCAGAGTCCAGCAGCGTAGCTGAGGAGAACAAGTAGGTACAGAACACTATCTCTAGCGAGTAGAAAGAGGAGTTGAGGTTTGTATGCCACAGAGTAGGTACAGAGCACTATCTCTAGCGAGTAGAAAGAGGAGTGGAGGTTTGTATGCCACAGAGTAGGTACAGAGCACTATCTCTAGCGAGTTGAAAGAGGAGTGGAGGTTTGTATGCCACAGAGTAGGTACAGAACACTATCTCTAGCGAGTAGAAAGAGGATTGGAGGTTTGTATGCCTAAGAGTAGGTACAGAGCACTATCTCTAGCGAGTAGAAAGAGGAGTGGAGGTTTGTATGCCACAGAGTAGGTACAGAGCACTATCTCTAGCGAGTAGAAAGAGGAGTGGAGGTTTGTATGCCTCAGAGTAGGTACAGAGCACTATCTCTAGCGAGTAGAAAGAGGAGTGGAGGTTTGTATGCCACAGAGTAGGTACAGAGCACTATCTCTAGCGAGTAGAAAGAGGAGTGGAGGTTTGTATGCCACAGAGTAGGTACAGAGCACTATCTCTAGCGAGTAGAAAGAGGAGTGGAGGTTTGTATGCCTCAGAGTAGGTACAGAGCACTATCTCTAGCGAGTTAAAAGAGGAGTGGAGGTTTGTATGCCACAGAGGTCTCTATTGTAAGGCCAAGTATTACTCATCCGGAATGAGATTAACCCAGGGACTATGCATCAACTACTGATTAGGGGATTGAAAGGTTGATTTAACTCATCAGGAGACATAGAACAGTGGTACAGTAGATCCATACCACGTTACATAAAGGCAATTCAGGTATTAGAAACTACGACAGTCGGTCACATTGTAAACCGCATCGCATGATTAACCTGCACACACACACGCATATATATAAATATATATATATATATATATATATATATATATATATATATATATATATATATATATATATATATATATATATATATATATATATATATATATATATATACACACGTATACAAAAATGGATATTCACACACCCAACATACAACCATACATACCTTCATGCATGCATACTACCTACCTACCTACATACGTATGTATATATATATATATATATATATATATATATATATATATATATATATATATATATATATATATATATATATATATATATATATATATATATATATATATATATATATGTACATAATATATACATATACATGTGTGTGTGTGTGGATTTGTAGATAGATACATTATATAGATATGAATGTGTGTACGTACGCGAATACCGATATCAAGGGTTTGAAATAAAAGATCATTTTGCCATAATAATCACACATCATGCTAGTACGCTTGAGTGCAATTTGCCTCATGCGCTGTAAGAGACTCACTTAGCTGCGCTGCCAAGTTAAATGGACTCCTCCCTGCACTGTAATATGCTCTTAGTGCGTGCTGTAAGGGGAACTCCCAAGTGTGACAGATAATGGAGAGCCCCATAGAGACACGCTTCCTTGTCTAATGTGAGACTACACGTAGATGTAAACACCATTAAGAGCAAGTATTATGTTCTATTACGAGCTTGACAGCGTGAAGATCTTGTGCTTTAACTCGATAAAAACACCAAATGGTTGAACATTAGGGACATCAATTCTATGTTAACGTCGATACTTCTACATTAACCACACTCAATTCCATATAGCATTTTCCTCAGTTAAAGGTGGGCCTGTAAGCCATTTGAGTAAATAAGTCAAAGCGTGTCATGGGTGAAGATTAGCTCACACTATCTAAGCCTACTCGAGTGCAAATGAAACCCCTCCTTGCCTCCCTAAATAGTCTATAAATTCTTAAAACCGACTATTCGAACTTTCTTCTCTTTCCGGTAATTGATAAAACTAGATAGAAGTGTAGTACTAGTATATACTATAATAACTGTCATGTAATGTATTTGACGATTCTATCTTTTTAAAGAATGTATGCAAAAATTGAAGTATCATCTTAAGCAACCGTATCCGCTTTTGTTTTTAAGCCACATGAATTTTCACAAAGATATCCCTGTCAATTGTGTAGAGAACGGCCAGCCTCGTCTAATACGAGTTGCAAGAAAATCTGCGATGATTTTTCAAATTTTCTTGACTTTTACGTAACAATAAATAGACGCCATCTTGTTCTGCTTTTATCTCGCCTAATGCAACCAAAATGGTGTCTAGATCGAGGGTTCTTGACTGTGAACTATTGGATTTCAAAATATTAGACTGCACAGTTTTGTATTTGTGATAAGATGTTTGCATATATATATATATATATAAACATATATATATATATATATATATATATATATATATATATATATATATATATATATATATATATATATATATATATATATATATATATATATAAATATATATATATATATATATATATATATATATATACATATTTATATATATATATATATATATATATATATATATATATATATATATATATATATATATATATATATATATATATATATATATATATATATATATATATATATATATATATATATATATATATATACAGGCGTAGCGTACGGTTGACTGACTCATTATGATAAGACTATACTGAATATGGTTTGCACGACCAACCACATCACGTGTTTCGACAAGCCAGCCACAGTCCACTACTATGAATATTGAGTCAGTCTCGCCAAATTAATTGATTCATCTTATGGTCGATTACATTACTGTAAATTTACCGAAGCCATATTAAAGCACATGCAAAACCTTAGATCGTGGTGTGTGAGACTCTGACATTTTACACGTAACCAAGATGTCTAATGCATACGTATCATGGTGGGCCAGTAGTTTTCCTGATAGCAATGCAAAGATTGGCACATTATATTCGCATCCGTTTCACGATGGAGAAGTAGGAAAACCCTATGTTCCATCTGAGTAACAGTATAGACATATAATTCCTCACCAGTCGACCGGACGACTGACAGTGTCTGGTGGTAACCACGCCCATAGATAACATGTCAGACAATAAGCCAAGCACACTAATGACCCACGTAACTTGCAAATCAAAGCTACTGTCGTTGTGAGGTCATCCATGCATCCATGCCCAGGAAACTGGGTGGCAATTGGGGCGTGCAGTCGTTTAAAATAGCTAGACAGCCCGCGCATTTAGTGCAGGAATTAAATGTTGGTACTGTAGCCTTTAGCGGGCCTTCTTGTTTAGCGGAAAGAAGTGTTGGTCTTCCGCCAGTATCGACCTGGCCCTCCAATTTTGCATTCCCAGAGTAATCGGACGTGCGGTCGTGTATTATGCCCGGGCTCCCCACACATTTAGTGCAGCAATTAAATGCTTGCGCTGTAGCCTTTACCGAGCTTCCACGTTTAGTGGAAAGAAGTGTTGGTCTTCCGCCGGTATCGACCCAGCGCTCCAATTTTGCATTCCCAGAGCCCCTATCGCCTTCAGCACTATTAAACAGGCAGAAATTTCCCCTTTACAACTTCCGGGTGCATTGCTTCCTTGCCCGGATATGAGGTCCACACCTTAACGCCCCAACCACATCCTCTAATGGACCTCTTCAGTGATGAAGAAAAGGAAACACGGAAAATGCATTGGTGCCCTATGATGTCCATTGAACATGCCTATTGCTTCCTTGCTGTAGTAGTCACGTGATGACACTAGATATAGTATAGTGTTGAGCAAAGGCCACTTTAAAGGACCTGGCCTTTTGTGTGATATCTGCCAGATTTTAGGAAAAAAGTTAAGGGGAATTGTACATCATAAGCAAACAAACTACTTATTTTTGAATAGTTTGTTAATTTATGAATCAAGATTTGTGTACATATACATGTAGCATAGTAGTAGTAGTAGTAGTAGTAGTAGTAGTAGTAGTAGTAGTAGTAGTAGTAGTAGAAGTAGTAGTAGTAGTAGTAGTAGCAGCAGCAGCAGCAGCAGCAGCAGCAGTAGTAGTAGTAGTAGTAGTAGCAGCAGCAGCAGCAGCAGCAGCAGCAGTAGTAGTAGTAGTAGTAGTAGTAGTAGTAGTAGTAGTAGTAGTAGTAGTAGTATATTTATTGACCAAAACTTTCGTTTAGAAAGATACATGTACATCTATATAATAGTCAACAATAACAACAAAATAGAAACAGGGCAAAAACGGAACAAGGAATAATACACGGCAATTCACGTAGACATCATAGCATATTAGACATATATAGTGGTTAACTCAAGGCAATTGACAATTTATGCCATAGATCCAGACTATATTTCCAATTCAATGGGGCTTGACATTACACAGCTATAGTTTGTGTGTTATAGAAATAAAGACTATACAATACGACCCCGTTGAGAAATGTTGAGCTAAGGGAGTTTAATAGGTCATCTTAACGCCCAAGCCGCAGGTGATGGGAGTGGTTGCGACGATTATGTTGGTAAATGCTGCGCTGAAGGGGTTTAACCCTTTCATTGCTGAGGCTACTATCGTCCAAAGCACAAGGATGGAAGTTTCTTTGATATGTTCAGTTGTGTTGGTGATGATGGTGTTGATTGTGGCTGTGATGGTGCTGGTGGTGCTAAGGGTGATGGCAATGATGGCTGTTGGTGATGGTTTTGTTGTGGTGGTGGAGGTGATGGTGCCAGTGATTGTAATAGTAGCGTGGTGAGCATGCTTGTGGAAGGGTTTCCCTTTGCAAAACATACATCCTCGCAACTCAGTGTTAACAGAAAACATTGACGAGTACTTTGTAGTTTCTAACATGCCACGCCAAATCTCGTTTAATGTCACAACGGGAAAAGGCGAGATCCGGTTACAAGTCTGGTAGGAACTACGGCTGCCATGAGTTGAGGAAGGATGCTG
>OZ012685.1:47724579-47744579 GCA_963942565.1 Maea johnstoni | reverse complement strand
GCTATTTTGTTGCTATGGTAAAGCGACCTCTAGCGGCGGTGAATGTGGTTTGTCTAACGATGGTTCCCATGGCACCACAGAAAATGTTGGGCTCCTAACAATGAACTTTGTAAAAAGCATTGTTATGATCCTAATACAGAAATGATGGTCTACTAAAATGACTGTTGTTAGAATCATTGTTAGGTTCTCAATGGTCCAGTACAACAAGGAAATTGACCAATCAGCGGCGTTGTTTAGAGTGAAGCTGATGATGAAACCTAGTACATGCATGTGTCCTCTCTCTTCTGCAATTTTGTGATGAGGTTTGGGCGATTATGTAATAAAGATGATTAATATATCCCTTATTTAAAAGATCCTATCTATCAAAGTTATGGCGTCTGCCTACTTTAACTAATTGGACAAAAACAGGCTCCAGTATTAGATGTAGGAGCGTACTTTTTAATTGAAAACGTGTATAGGGATGTTCTACCTTTATGGTGTATGTAATAATGTTGTATTGAAAGATCATTTTCCGACGACGACAAATGACAATGGAGTTGGCGACCTTTTCTTAAGGATTTGCAGTTGCTGTACGGAATTGTATAATTTTACTTTTTATGTGATAAATATATGTATACATATATATATATATATATATATATATATATATATATATATATATATATATATATATATATAAATAAATTATATATATATATATATATATATATATATATATATATATATATATATATATATATATATATATATATATATATATATGTATATAACTTAAAAAGTACCTCGATTCTCTGCATTGATTGATAACTCATTCCAATTTTGTCTAAAAGCTTGAGACTTGGAGACTTGTTGTTAGACACGCTCTAGTTACGTTCCTGGCTCCCCTGGGAATGTAAACTGTTCTCCTTCGTAGGTAGGCGAAGCAATTGTATCAAATCCATGAGAGAGGGGAAGGTTCGGATAATTGCCTGGCTATCAGTTTGTTCCCAGTTCCAATCAGGTTGCCATTAGCCCTGATTATGTTACCTATCTATCACCATATCATGGGACTGTGCTGTCTGTGATTGGTACAGGCCACGATAGTAAATTGCTGAGTTATACATTTGCTGATCACATGTGTTTAGTATGATGAGGATTTGAAGGTTGTTAGTGGCATGGTTCGTATACGGATGAGGTATTAAGGCAACACTCAACTGATTGGATAGCATTGAGAGAAAATGGAAAATTCTTATTTGTTACCGAGTTCCAGACTCATTTCAATGATAGTTGATCAAATTGTGAATTAATTCGATGTGTTAAGCTAAATCTGTTATTGATATTAAACATATTTGAAAATTGGACAATCAGTACAATGGAATATCCCCACGAAAGTGACTTGTATATAATTTTTATCTTGTCACGTTTGCAGTATGACTACTGGGGCTTGGGTGAAGTGTGATATTGTTATTCCATACTTTGCTCCGAGCTATGCCTACCGAAGACAGCTGAGCACAACATCGTAGTTTGTTGGCTTACCCTGTTTTTGGTTTTTAAGGGGCAAGATAAATAAGCAAATGTGAGGAATTATGCTCAATAAATCTTATCATTGGGATACATTGGAAAATGGACGATTTCTTTGGACGTACTAACGCATACATAAAATATGTTCATGTCGATTCCTAATAGAACTGCCAAACTGCAAGTGAAAGTTGATCAACTAAATCAAAGTAAGAATAATCACTTACGCATAATCCATAGGACCAAGCAGTGAAGTACATAACAAACTAGAGCCTAAGTAATAATGAATGCAACGTTTACATGTTTTATATGTTACTTAAATACTCAAATAAGAAACCTTTTTCTTAATGAATACATCAAAAAGGAGAACAAATCAAGCTTGAAAAGTTTTCTCTTTTAAAGGATCACACCGCATTGCGTTGCTTTGAATGCTTGTTTGAAGTAAGCTTTAGAAAAGCTGCCAGGTAATCATAACTGCAATATAGCAGCACCCTGCTCCAAGATGTTGCTACATGTACATTTCAGTCAACGGTCATCTTGGTATTGATGAGACCCCCCATAAAAGCCAATAAGGCCACTCTTATATAGACAATAATGCCCCTGAAACTGCATTTCATGTCCCACTTGGCTATATAAGTGACAGTTTCCTTGTTATAGCCAAACGCTGTGCATTTATTAGTCCCAACATGATTAGGTATACCCGCGAGTTCAAAAGGAATCACTTATGTTAAAAGGGGTCAGAACTATAAGTGCACCCGAGGTTAGTGTTGATAAATATGGGATGTTCCTTTATGATTCCAATAATGTGTTTAACTAAATAAATACTCAGATGGGGTATGATGTCAACCTCACACACTATATAAGGTTTAAAATCTTGCCATTTTTAGCCAGAGGATCATTTTTATATTAAGTAGAGTAGTACATTTCCCAACGTGCATTCTGCCATCGCCAAAGTTATTTAATTTATTTTGTTAACTTTATTAATAATTATTTTTTTGGCAAAACCTATCTACCTTCCATCACAGCATCTCATTAAATAAGAATTACAGTGTATCTACGTAAATTTCATACGCGGGTGGGGCGAGGTCATGGAATGTTTACAGTATTGGATTTTGGCACCGATATCGAGGCAATCACTCATCTAAGTGACAACAATTTCAATTGATTTATCAATATTGACTCAAAATGAGCAAGTAGATTATATAAACTTTTTAACAATAACAAAGTTAACATATTTTCTAATATAATTGAAAAATTGGAAAACAAAACTGGACTGTTTCACAAATGATAAATTAGAAAAAATCAACTTGGACGAAACCAATGATAGAATGGTAAATTTCCTAGGTACTAGTGGCACCCAATACATAATGAAATTATTAACATGAAACTACTAACCTCCTGCAAATAATCCCACGTTCAACACTTGTTAGAAAACCAAGAATGCTGTTGAAATCTTATTTAATGCATTTTCAATGCCTTTATGTTAACTTGTTATAATGCATTTTTAACATTATGCTCACTATGTATTACTTGCATGTTACCTGTAACTTTCTAGTCAATATGGACAATTGTGACACTAAAAAATCGATCCAAATTTTAAAATAAATGGCAATTTTAGTTCCATTCTGGGCGCATGTATGCATTCTATGCATCCGTGCAGATTTGGATACAAACGATTTAAGGAAATAATACGACGTTTGAGTAGTGGCTAGCGTAGCACATTCAACGAGGAAACTTATAAACACGTTTTAACTGATGGCCTTGTTATTGTCATATTAAGGAAGTCCTTATGCAGCCCCTTAATTAATGAATTAGCCTTCTGATTAATTAGTGTTAACGTGCCTTATCGAAATAGCACCCAGACTACTCTACAATTATCGAATGCCATTATCAGCGGCCACATAGTTTGGAGTAGGCGTATTCTCACAACCATGTAGGTGGATCACTTAAGTGGGTGTGACCATGAGCGTAATAAGCACCATAGTGTACACGTCAAAGGCACAACAAATATGATTGTATACGATATAATACTATGATCACCAATATACACGAAATTTCAGTATTACGTTCTTTCATTGGCGAGCAAGGAACCAAAGTGATGTTATGCACTATATGATGTTATTCCTATTTACTGCCTAATCAATTAGACATACATAAACCCATCCTCTGGTTCAGCTCTTTATGATAAAATAAAGTCTGAGGGTTTTTTAGTACCACCTATTAACAATTATTAACCATTTGTCGCACATCCGCCACCAGGAATTGCACTGCTTGTCTGATGTTCTTGCTGGTCAGCTTTTATACCAACTGTATATCAAGCAAGTAAAGCTCCTTCTATTCAATAGTTCATTTAATGGTAAAAGGTTTCTTCTATATGATGCATCCATCCAGAGTGAAAATAAATGTACAGCTTTATACTCTATCTGAGAGTTAGCTGCAAGGGAGATGAAGCAGGAGGAAACTACATGTATCATACAGTCACACTAAGCCCAGTGTGCGGGGTGCAGTGTGACGGTTGTGGCTGTTTTAACACCTGTTGTGTAATGTGTGCTCCACTCGGGTCAATAAAGATCGGGTTGAAGAAAATAGAGCACGCAAATGACTGCAAGCAGGGTATATCAGTTGATGCCGAGCTGTGGCGGCCCGTAATCCATGTCACGTGCGAAAGCTGCACGCTTCAAGGCCACCCTGATATTTGTCTAAGCGTATTATGTTATATTTTATGCATACTGTATTCGTGTTAAATGGCATATCATGCACGAGACACTCGACAACATGTCCCTCGTGATATTATAGGTATATAATGACCTTCCGTGCGCGAGGATAGATATCCCAATAAAATCGCTCTGGTCTTGTTTTATAATACGTTTTGCACTATATACGAAAGAGTTGTGCAATTGACACATTTTCTGAGATACCGTCATTAAGCAAGTATTCTCTTTTGTCTTTTCAGTAATTACCTGGTTCTCCTCATCGACATCTGTAGGCGTCTGTAGATGCGAGCACTATTGCGCATGCGCCTGGACGTACGTGCGATTGATTGGCACGCAGCGTTACTCCAAGCAGGGAACAGTAGATCCAGGTCTCTGCTACAGGCAAGCAGCATGCTTTGACTAGTAGAGGCAGGCTGCGGTCAGAGCGGGAGAATCCGGATTGTGTTGAGGGATGTTTCCCTCTAAGAGCCGTTTCACTGCGCTGAGAGCAGGGCGAGAATTTGGCGAGAATATGCGAGATCTGAAACGTACATGCATTCTTCATATATGGATATCCCAGCCGTTCAACTACTGACGGAGATAAAAAAACTCAAAACAACATAGGTAATGCTAGTGATGATCTGTCACGTGACTACGTGAAAAGGAAACGGGACGATACAGGTGTCGTCTGGGTGTGTGACGTCATGGTGTCGTCACAGTGATTGCGCGGGGCTGGTCGTCTCCCGGACCCGGACCCGGACCCGGCCAGTGGCGGGCGAGCGAGCGGCGGGATACGATGATGATGCTTCCATATTACTGGCGCTCCGCGGGACGGGGAATCAAGCTGACCATAGTGGCTCTTCTCTTCTTGACCACTAGTAATATACTATACGTGACGATATTAGGACCAGGATTACAACTAGATGTACAACAGGAACGACAGCTTTTCTCCAGTTCCAAGAAAAATGGTAAATACAAACTTTAACAACTTTTATGAGTTATTGGTAGACGGAATACTTTTTAATTTGTACTAATTAGTAAATGTTCCCAAAGAGATTAATTTTTGCGAAAGTAAAGATTGAAGAATAAACGTTAAGGACATCCATGAGAGTTGAGATGGACTAGAGATACACTTGTTAAACAACAACAATTAAATCCACTCATCCATTGTTATGTTATCACACGATAACGTATAGAGTTCTACATCATATTCATTTGATATACTCTTGTTTGAAATGATATTTTGTAGGAGTGCCTTCACGGCAAGCTGAAATATTTGCTTGTGTTATGTTACATCATGGACTAATACACAGGAATTTGAGAGTAGCCTTTTTCAACTAGCGTGAAGATATAACAGTAACATTTTTACGTACTTATCTAATGTCCTATCTTTATTAAAGGAAATGTATGTAGTTCATGAGTGTGCCATTGTGTCAGTGTACTTTTCTTTTAGCAAAGGAGTCAACAAGTACAATGGAATAACAACAGCTATTTGGTATCGGATGGTAGTGTAGCCCACTTTGGTAAACATTATAATTTTCCCCACAATGCCTCATGCCAGATAATAATGGGGACTATTCGTTTTGGTTCATGTTTCACGATCTTGTATGGATGTATGTTCTTTATTGACTAAAGTATAAACTATAAAATACAATTCACACATATAATATAATTATGTAACAGAATGAACAAAATGGAAAAAATAATAATGCATATATATATTGGACATGTATAGGTGGGTTTGGACGGTTGTCATAGTCATTGGGCTTGGCGGGCATTAAGGTGAGACAGTATCAAATGGGTCTGATCCATACTAAGGTTCTAACCGATTCCCTGTCTCATTTTCCTCCTGTACATGGATGAGATGTCTAATACCCCAATGTTTAAAGGACATTGCCATGCTACATCCCAAAATGAACCGTGAATCAAGCACAACATTCCGAACGCCGAATGCCGTATTTTCTATATATACTTGCATGGGTTCTTAGGTTCTGTTACCACACACGCATAATTACACGGATGTGTGGCATAGGGAGGGTTAATATGCGAGTTTCTGTCTCCCTTGTTTGTCCTTTAAACGTTGGGGTTTGGGTGAAGTGTGAAATTGGTTAGTGCAGATTTTGCACCGAGGACTTCTGTACCAAAATAGTTAAGTACACATTCGTGGTTTATTGGTGTAGCCTGTTTTTGTTTGTGGAGGGGCAAAATAAATACGCATCTTTTAAGGAATATTATTTTCAATCAATATGTGTTTGGGATTAAGTACTGTATTTGTTGTAAATGGCCGCAAATACACCCTAACGTACTGTGCTTGCTATGCACTCACTCCTCCTATTAGACAAGCAATTGATATAAATTTCATCTTACCAAAATTACACATTAAATGGTTTCATGTCAATTTTAAACAGAACCGCCTGAAGGACATACCTTCACCACCAAAGAAGTCAATATACATGCTTATTCTAAAGATACTCTTTCAAATTCGGAATTTGGTATTCGGATTTTCGTGACTAGCCACTTGTAACTGAGGGAGGAAATGGGAGTACCTGGTGAAAGCCACCGCCTAACCCCAAGTCACTGGTAACTTTCTCACATGCCCCAGCCGCTATCCTCTTCCGGGAAGATTTTGTAAATGGTGGTTGGTTTTGTACTGTCAGGATCACCGCTATATTTGAGCCGCAATCATTGTCAAGTGTGCCTACCACCAAAGAAGTTAATCTACATGCTCATTCTAGATATTATCTTTCCAAAAGTGATATTTGTGAAAGAGGTTGTTTTCGTTCTGTGAGGATATGTTAGGGGTCGCCCCCATATTAGAGCCGCAATCATTGTCCATTGTGCGTTCCACCAAATAAGTCACGGGGTATTTGTGAAAGTGGCTATATACGTTCTGTGAGGATATGTTAGGGGTCACCCCCATATTAGAGCCCCAATCATTGTTCATTGTGCGTTCCACTCCAGGGCCGTAGCTGGGAGGAACAGTTGCATATGAACTCAAACATGTTTTATTGCTCTGTCTCGTAGTGCTTATATTGGATTGCGAACCTGTGCCACGCTCTTCACGGAATCACACCTCTAGGAGATGTGATTATTGGAAAACTATCAGAGAAGCCAGGCAGGTCCAGCTAGTGTCAAATGAGAATGATCAACCGCCCTGCAATTATCATTGCCTGGGAGTTTGATAAGCAATTGTGAGAGCTAGGTTCCATCATAGATAATGCACTAGCTGGGGTTAGAAGATGAGAATATAACTAATTTGTGGCCATACCGGATGCATTGGGGATGAGTCTACATGTTATACTGCAGGGTCCGAGTTCCATTCAAATATGTGACCATTTTGCGTTGGTAGGGTTATCCCTTACCAATCCGAATATTGTGGGTGATTGACATTTCGTCGGCCTAAAATTTGTCTGACCTGGGATGTAAACTGGCTAACAAATATTGAAATCTCTCTCGATTTATCTGCGAACAGGAGATACTAGGCAGTGTATGCAGTAACACTGGTCGAGAGAAATCATAAGTTCAATATTTCTTTGCAGTGGTGCCTTACCGTCTATCTCAGATATCAGATCGATAGAGACTTCGTGCAGTACAAGTCATAAGCGGTAGGATTTACTATATATAGTAATATTATAATAACATATGTAGTATATCACTATACTGCATATAGGAAGATTTACTTCAAGATAACTCTGATGAGTCTTTACGTCAAGCCATTTCCATTTATGGATAATAGGCTTGGAGAAATGTTGTCACCCAGCGCAGTATAATATAACCCTCTCTGTCTCTGTGTTTGGCCATAAAAGTGCGAGTTTAATGGAGCAGTTACTGTGTTCTGTGGAGAGATGTCCTCGTAATGGCAGGTAAGAACACTTGCTAATTAATGCATGTCTGGATGTAAACTATGTAAAAGCTATTAAGCGGTCGTGGCAATCGTGGGATTTTGGTGTAGCTCCTGGCAAAATAACATAAATGTAAGAATTAATGACTGAGCAACTAGACATTAAACGCTTTGAGTATTGTTGCCATCTCATATTTTAAATCAGTGTTATGTAATGTAAGTAATGTAATGTAATGTACTTTATAGACTGTAACCGGAGGATAAAAAATAGCATTTTTCACTTTTATATGAAGTTTACAAAGTTTCAGACATACATAGAACAATATTGCAATATCTTACAAAGAATATGACGAAAATCGTTGTCTCTTGAGTTTGACAACCCCAGTATCCAATAGGCCTTCGTATCCTATTACTCGTTTTGATGAGTTACATTGTATGTCCAAAGTAGCCAAACCTTGTATGCATAATAACATATGGCAGGACACAGTTGAACTATGGATGGCGTGGAACCTGATTATCAGTTCTGCCTTTTGATTGGTTGATAATAACCAAATAACCTGGCAGTATATCATTTGGCAACATGTCCAGGGTATTGATAATTGCATGATCCACCCTACCGAGATGACCAACAAGTAAATCACTTTAACTCAGCCATTGATGGGTGTATCAGTGGACTAGTCAACCACTCCCACGGTAGTAGCTTTACAGTATTGGTTCCAACAGGGATTTGGTGTGTTCCGCCTCTGCGATATTTATTGCTGTCCAAAGGAAACCAGACAACATATAGTACCGACATTTATTTGCTGCACTAAATGCGTGGGCAGCCTTTGCATAATACACGACTGCCTGCCCGATTGCCGCCCAGTTTCCTGGGCATGGATGCATAGTTTTGATTTGCAAGCTACGTGTGTCATTTGTGAGCTAAGCTTATTTTTTGATATTTTACCAACCGAAAACTGGGAGACGTCCAGTTGACCGGTGCATGAATTAAATGTCTGAGCTGTAGCTGTGTTGGACCCTTTGGAAGATGGCAGGTAAGGTAAGAGGTGTACATAGTTGGTGTTTTGAGGAATCATATTTAGGTGTATTTAGAGTAACATGTATAGTAAAGCCAATGTATGTATATTTATTGACTATGCATAAGGCATCAAAATACATAAAATATGTAATAAAACAAAAAATACATTGAGCACAATAATTAAAGAGAGTCTAAATACCACGTAATGAGCGATAAACCGGATCGATATATGTAGCGTGGTCATAACCGAGGGTTTCAGTCAGTTAATAAATATTAATAATAAATATGCTTTACTGCTAATTTCCAATCCAAATGAGAGCATGTTGCATAACTCCTACATAACCACCTGCAATGTCATCATACAGCTTGCCGACATGTGTATCTTTCCCACTCGTTCAGTTGGGACACAGAGAGTGAAATATTGTTTCCAAGGCGGCACGCTCGTAACATGCGTGGGGCAGAACATGTGCAATAATTGCGCCTTGCTTGTTCTCAATGATATGTAATGTTGGCACATTATACCACAATGTAATAAGTAATAAGTCTATGTCAGACTCCACCCATACTCCTCATTATATCATTGAGGAAAGTATCCCTCTCCTCCATTGACCATAAAAGGAAGGACACCTACAGAAAGTGCTCGGTGAACTGGGGTTACTGGCTCTTAAGGTGATAGTCACCTCAGGTCACTGACTACAGTGTCAGGCAGTGTACACTGTTGCCGTTGATATGGGGATTGTGATGATTTTCCCCAGTGAAAGAATAAGTGAATGTGGCGTTAAACGGTTAAAGGCATATCAGCAAACAAAAAACATTCAGTCAGTGTCAAAGATATTACCAAAAAATATTATTTTGTTATTGTTGAAGAACAATGACAAAGCATAGTAATTCTAGATGAAAGATTACAAAGAGGCAGGGTAGTAGGACAGCATTCAGATCCAACAAGTAGGGGGTGCCAACTTCTATTGCACACCACTAAGGAAGCCAATAGGGTGTTCCTCTTACAGGGTTATTTTCCCCAGATTTGAAATCCTCCCCCATCTAACACTGTACTGACTGGTCACAATATAGTCTTTTCATAGCAAAAAAAAAAACAATAAGCAAAATATCAAATCCTACATGTCCATAGGCCTTGTATTCTTATTTGATCTGATGGGCTCTATCTGAGCGATACCTGGTGTCAAACGAGAAGTGCCAGGCTACACCTAAATTAATAATCTCCTCATTTCCTCGAAGCTTACAGGACTAGTACAAACCAACCACTGAAAGCTTCTGGCATTAGAACAAATGGCTCACCCGTCCGTCGTTGCGAGAGTTTAGGAGCTCTGCCATCACCTATCTTTTCACCAGCCAGGAATGTATAGAGAATTCCCCCTTCAACACTCGATACATAATGGTAGATTCCCCTCAATAAATCTATGCTGTAGGCAGCACGTTCGCCCTTAGTGACTATAAAGTATATCTATTGCCCAGCTAATGCTGAAACGTTAGTGTACGTTCCCCATTTAATGTTTTGAACACAGCAGAGCTTTTAAGACACATTAGATGCCTTGGGCTGCAATCAATGCCTGCAAAGGAGGAACTGGTGGGCTATTGTTATTAATCGTCCTCGAGAGGGGGCTTAGAAGCTTTCTGCATCCTAAGCGCAAATGCAGCAATCGTTTTAAGAACGCAAGCGGCTCTCGGACGCACTTAGGACGTCAACAGCAATTACTACGCAAGGGCGATACTAGCGGCGTTTTAATTCTCCTGAATACACAATCAGCCACGGTGTTGTCTCCAACGAGTGGCCTAAGCACATCAAGCATTTACTTAGAGCAATAAATTACTGGACCAGTCCTCTCAGCAAACCAACACCCAGCCTCCCCAAGGGAACATAATATGTGGGGTGAGGGGCTATTAGTGGCTTAGGCATATCCGGTATTACCTCACAGCAATAACTTACTGAACCAGTCGGCGAACCAACACCAAATCTTCCACTAAGGACCATAATATAACAGCAATGCTGGCTCCTACGTGTGGTCTTTTCACGCCAGGTACATGTATTACATTAAAGCAATAACTTATTAAACCAGTCCTCTCAGCGAACCAATACCCAGCCTCCCTCTTAAGACCATAACATAACTGCGGTGTTAGGTAATACTCAGCCTGGATAGGCCAGATGAAAAGTGACGATAAATGTAATTTCAACATTCAAATCATGGGTGACCATTACTACCATCAACCTCACCACCACTACTACTACTACTACTACTACCACCAATGCCACTACGACTATCATTACTACTACCACTACTACTATGACTACTACTACTACTACTACTACTATTAGTTCTACTACTACTACTATTACTACTACCACCAATGCCACTACGACTGTCATTACTACTACTACTACTACTACTACTACTACTACTATTAGTTCTACTACTACTATGACTACTACTACTACTACTACTACTACTACTACCAACAACACTACTACCACTATTGATTCTACTACTGCTGCTACTACTACTTTTACCACCAACCCCACAACTACTATTAATTCTTCTACTACTACTACTACTACTACTACTACTACAGACATAATTTGGTATGAAATCTCTGCTTTGGTATGTGTGAGTATTTTCTGTAGCAAGTTGCCTATTCTAAGTTTAAGGAGATGAACCACCTCTCTCCCAAGGGAGATAGATATCTACTAGAACATCACCTGATATATACTTATACACATCACTACTCTCCCACATTATCTGACCTACATTAGCCTCCACCTATAATTCTACTATGGATAAATGTGTCAATAACCTGATGTCCTCCTGCATCTAATTCCTTGAAAATTCCCACAGTCCATTGCTAAGCAGGAACATCAATGGAAACATTGACAGCGAACCAAGTCACCTATCAACAGTTTATTGTTAAACCGTGATATTAATGGAAGCATTGACAGCAAACCGTGTCCTTTACCCACAGTCCATTGCTAAGCAAGAACATTAATGGATGCATTGACAGTAAACCGTGCACCCTACCCACAGTCCATTCCTAAACTGGGTCATTAATGAATGAAAGAATTGAGAGCAAACTGTGCTCTTTACTCACAAGAACTTGCTGAGAAGTGGCATTTGGTATCCCTTACCAACAATCATGACACATGTTTCTGTCTCGAACCAAGCTACAGGGATTTTTTCGTTTATTTACCATCAGTCAGTGGTTGATTTATTTCCAGAAATATTTAGTCTCGTTTGTTTTTTTGAGGCTAGATCGCTTCAGGCTGTGGACTAGTCAGCAGTTCCATGTATACGGGTGCTGCTTATTGTCATACGATGGAACCTTTTCCAGATATCAGGGAATTTGATTCAGTGAAATAGTGCTCCGCAAATGGTAATCAGAATAGTTTGCATTTGATTCAGAGTATGTATAAAACCAACCTCATTGGCTTATTAGGATACATATTTCAACATATAATCAATTTGATCACAGTAATCACGAACACCAACGGAATATACGAAGGATTTGAAGGATTTATTCAAAGAAGTAAGCGTCATGCCAGGTTATATATATATATAATAATCATAACTACCAAAATGTAAATAGATATACGTAAATCGTGAAACATCCTACACTTCTAACTTCTAATATGAGCAAGTCATCGGTGTGAACACAGTTTATGTTAAGATCAAAGTTGTGAGACCATGCCTGTACTCCAGATCTATGCAAACTTACGCTGCCGGAGGCTAATTTTGGCCAATACAAAATGATGCAAAAGCCTTGAAAAAATGACTAAAACCCTGGCACATGGGTACTCATCTGAGAGTACTCAGCAGGAGCTATCTAATGAATACCAACATGAAAGAGTTTAGAAGGCTTTCAAAAAAATAGTTGTGTCTTATGCTTTGGACCAAGGTAGCCTCAGCTTTGCGAGGGTTAACACCGTCCAAGGTTCTCTAGAAGGAACATGAGTAAGTCATTGGTATGCATCTTGTCTTTCTTCAACCTCCGTGCCATTTCCCATGGGGCACTGATCTACTCATTTGTTAGAAAACTACATCCCCACCAAGGCATTGACAAATCTTGCAATTCATGTGACAATCACCTGTGGTGACAAGTTCCACACTCAGCGAGACGAAACTTACACATACGTACAAGTGCTACTGCCGCTGATTTCACAGACACAGTCTATTCTGGGCGCTAAAAGAGGGGTCCCATGGTTTCACCATCGCGAATACTGTATCACCGTTCTTTCTCGTTGACAGGCATGTTACGTAAAGCTGTTGGTGGTGTGTCGGACGACTACGTGGCTCCCGAGGAACATAGACAAAGGAGGAAGGTGAGAGACTTCAAAAGCTTGGCGAAAATAACGTACAATAGAAATAGATCAAAACATAGCTCTCTCTCTCTCTCTCTCTGATGATATATACACATACACACACACATACATACATACATACATACATACATACATACATACATACATACATACATACATACATACATACATACATACATACATACATACATACATACATACATACATACATACATACATATATATATATATATATATATATATATTTTACACCTGGTCTCTTTCATCGACTTCCCTACGTCATATATTACTTAATCGCAATGGCTAGTAGATAACTTTGGTAGTCCGTTCAATGTAGTGCATTAATTGTAGCCTTGTGGTTAAGACGCCTAGCTCCATGGCGTGCGATCTTAGATTCCTGTTCCGCTGGATCTTCATAAGGAAATTGACCTATTCGCTTTAAAAAAGTACATCGTAGTGTAGAGCTGTGTACTGTACCTTTGCAAATGTAAAATCCTTCTGCAACAAGGATGGATTGTTGTCCAGTTCGTGGTCTCTATCCCACCGCGATATGATCTAACATCTTACATGCAACGAATATCATTTGAAGCGTTCGCATATTAATTAAGCCTGTAACATTCTAGTTCTTGCATTTTCATATCTTCTATTTCAAAGTAAAAACTTGTCATTAAGGGTCTGGACTTTGACGCACGCTTTTTAAACCTTTAATTCCCATTGCCGTAAGGTTTTCTTTCAAGACGAAATGCTATCTCAGCTAGCCCTTTGATCTACTTCTTTGATCTCAACATATAACTCCATTTATCTAAAGGGCTGCCCCGATAGCTGAGTGGTTCTTGTATTGCGCAATGGC
Organism: Maea johnstoni; assembly: GCA_963942565.1. Classification (NCBI taxonomy): domain Eukaryota; kingdom Metazoa; phylum Annelida; class Polychaeta; order Spionida; family Magelonidae; genus Maea; species Maea johnstoni. Next base: position 47,730,353 of record OZ012685.1, on the reverse strand, counting down.
TTGTGGAGCCTTTCGCCGCAACCATTATAGCCACTACCTAAAATGGTAGTATTATGCTGCTTCTAACACTTTGATCTACTTCGTTGATCTCAAAATATAACTCATTTATTTGAAGGGCTTTCACGATAGCTGAGTGGTCCTGTTGTTGCGCAATGGCGTGTTGCTGCCTTTCACCGCAACCATTATAGCCAACAATTATAGAATGGTAGTATTATTGCACTTCCAACACTTTGATCTACTTCTTTGATCTCCACATATAACTCTATTTATTTGAAGGGCTGTCCCGATAGCCGAGTGGTCCTGGTACTGCGCAATGGCTTGCGGAGCCTTTCACCACAACCATTGTAGCTACTAAAAATGGTAGTAATACGCTACCTCTAACAATTCGATCTACTTAATTAAGCTCCACATATAACCCTATTTATTTGGAGGGCTGCCCCAATAGCCGAGTGGTTCTGGTATTGCGCAGTGGCCTGTTGCTGCCTTTCACCGCAAACATTTTAGCCTAAAATGTTTGTATGATGCCACTTTCAACACATGACCTTTTGGTGATAATTATCATAATTGAATATCTATTGACAGAACTAAAATGATCATCTAGGCAATGTAGGCATACTGAATTTTCATTAAAGTCTTTGTATATTACGAAGCTGGGTTTTCTCTTATAAACAGGTACACATTTTTATCTTCTATTAATGTCTTTCTTTGGAAACTAAACTGACTTAGTTGAACTATAAGAATTGTACTTCATATCTTTATTCTTCTCTTACAGGCCACTTCCATCCAAACCCTTGAAGAAGTTCACCTGCAAAGATTACTACGCGTGGAAAAAGTATGCACTAAAAGAGGCCTGACCAACGAACTCAACATCTCTAAAATCGCGCCGCAGATGTTTATGAACTACTTAGTGGATGACAAACATAAACTGGTGTACTGTGTCGTGCCTAAAGTAGGGTGCACAAACTGGAAACGGGTTCTGTTGGTCCTGACAGGGAAAATGAACTCCAGTGACCCTGCAAAGCTTCCAGATACTCTAGTCCATGGGCAGTATCAACGTGAATACCTTAAACCTCTTAGTATGTACCCACCGGACCAAATTATATATCGTTTAAAGAACTACTTTAAATTTGCTTTCACACGGGAACCACTCGAGCGGGTTTTGTCTGCATGGAGAAATAAGTTCTTAAAGCAAGAAAAATACAATTTATATTTCTTTAGGACGTTTGGTAGGAAAATTATAGCGCGCTATCGAAAAAAGCCAAGATTTAGTTCCTTAATGAAAGGAAATGATGTGACGTTTAAAGAGTTTGTAGAATACTTGGCTGAGACGAATAAATCTCAGCAACTTCCCATGAATATCCACTGGGCGCCAGTGGATCTTGTCTGTATGCCTTGTATGATACACTATGACATCATAGGAAAGTTTGAAACTTTAGAAGCGGACGCCGAGTTTACTCTGCGGAAAGCAGGGGTTGGGGATTTGGTGGAGTATCCTTCTCTTAAGAAACACCGCTATAGGACAGCTGATCTGATGGGAGATGCTTACAGAAAACTTCCTCAGCAACTTGTGGAGAGACTGCTCAGCGTGTACGCTCATGATTATGAAACATTTGGTTATGATATGCCAAGATTCTTTGGATATAGTTAACAGCGTCACCTATAATCTGAAACATAATCTAATTTGTATCTTCATGTTTATTACATGACTTACCGGTGTGAAATAATGAGTAAACAATCTAAAGTAAAATAAAATGAGAAGCAGCGTTTGCAGCTTCTTTATCTAGTCGTTATGAGTAATCTTAACATTAATTGTTTTAAAACATGAAATCATAACAACAGTATCAACTAAATGGTTTGTTAGATGAGAAAGATGAAATGTGCAAAATCTGTGATATGTCAGGATCATAATATGTTTCTTTCAATGGTATCCTTCTTTACCTAACGGTGATAATAAATTAATGCTACAGTTCCAACATGTTCTTCCTGCACTAGATGCATGGGCAGTCCGGGCATCGTACACAACCGCACGCCCGATGGTCACCCAGTTTCCTGGTCATGGATGCATGGATGACCTCACAACTGAAAATAGCTTTGATACATAAACTACGTTGGTCATCGATTTGTTTGGCTTATTTGTTGACATATTACCCATTGGTGTTTGTACAACCAAGCACGGACAGACGTCCGGTCGACTGGTGCAGGAATTAAATGTCTGTACTCTATATGGAAGTAAGGAAGGACATGGGTTTTACGTAGCTTGCAACAGCTGAGGTCATATAATACCGGGGAGCTTGATTGCTCGTCCCTATAGGACTTTATCGATTTTATGGAAACTAATTTGGTTTGGTAACTCCTATTGTACTCGATTTAAGACACATTGAGCAAGACACATTGTTTGCAAAGGATAAATAAATAAAAAGAGAGCAATTCTTGACTTTATCATGCATGAATTATTTTCTAGGGCATTTCTTTGGGTGTGGATATAGCAAACTGGAAATGCATCGAGTGTTCTGCAGCATATTCCCCAACTCCCGATATATTAGTATTGGTGATTATTGCAATGTCCTAGTATGTCTGCAATGAAGTTTTCCGACTGCTGATAAAATCTTAACCCTTATGCTGCTGGTGACTATATTTGCTATTACAAAATGATGTAAAAAACCTGATAAATGACTGAAACCCTGGCAAATGGGTACTCATCTGAGAGTACTTAGTGAGAGCTTTCCAATGAATAACAATATGACAGGGTTTAGATAGATTTCAAGAGGTTTGCCTCTTTACTTGCTTGCCTACTCTCAATTAATTAGACCCGTCTGGCTTCTCGACTTGGCGAAAGAAGGAAGGAAGGAAGGAAGGAAGGAAAGGATTTAACGTCGCTTTGATTGGTCGTATTGTGATATAGACCCTTTGTAGCTCTGCCATGTTTGGCCTCGATACGGCAAGCTTGAAGTTCTGACGTGCAACAGAACAGCATTCGTTCGACACAAGATGCAAGCGACATGCAGTGAAAAAGAAACGGAAACCCAAAAGCGCTTACTTGAGAGTACAGGCTACAGGGTTAAACACAGGGGCACGATATTGTAAATGAAGTCTAATTTTAGCACAGTTTAAGATAACGTTCCACTACTGTTTTGTTTGCACAGCCTTTATGCACCTCAACAGTGGGTTAACTCCTATGCTGCTGGTGGCTCATTTGGCCCTTACAAAATGATGCAAAACACCTAAGAATTAACTAAAACCCAGACAAATGGGTACTCATCTGAGAGTACTCAGTGAGAGCTATCCAGAGCTATCCAATGAATACTAACATGACAGGGTTTAGATGGTTTTCAAAGATCTTAGGTTTCTTGTGTTTTGAACAAGAGTAGCCTTAGTATTGGAAGGGTTAAGTGGAAAGTATTCTGTGGATTAGTTTAAACTGCTGGTAAACCAGCTTTATAATATCGGGCCTTGGTGTAATGAAATTCTAAGAAGAAAAACTGGAATGATATGAACATCACCTAACAATTTAAGCTTAAGTCATGTAATCTCTTACACGAGGAACAATTTCACTAAAACAATTAACAGTTTTCATTATTTAAGGGACAGTTTGTAAATTATTAGATTTATACTAATATCTAAAGCAAATATTGCCGAATATCTCTGAAAATGTGTGGATCTTTGTATTCTATCGCTTTAGGATTGTGAAATATGCACTGTGAAGTAACAACATTTGTGTGTTCGAACCCTGTAGCCAGAACGTTATTGGCCAGCGTATTACTGTTGGCCCCAGAGAAGCGAATTTCTTCCCGGTTCCAGATTTCTATCTTGTCGCAGTATGACCTAAGCTGTTGAAAGCGACGCAAAAACACATTACTTTCTTCTATCTCCCACAAATGGTTTGGGCAACTATACTGTATTACTTCCAAACATGCTTCAATTTGTGTAAACTACAACAGTAAAACGTATGTGTCCGAGAGAACGGCTACATTTATTTGGTGGCTTTTTGCCTATAGGCTGATAGACATCTCTCCATAAGCAAGGGACACGAATGATGGGGATCAATACGAGTTCAATATACAGCGCCGACATTTAATTCCTTCATTAAATGCGTGGGCATCCCGGGCGACTACACGCCCGATTGCCGTCCAGTTTCCTGGGCATGGATGCATGGATGACCTCACAACTAAGAGAAGCATATATTCACAAGCTACGTGGGTCATTAATGTGATTGGCTTATTTTTTGACATATTATTCATGGGTGATTATACAACCAGGTACTGGCAGACGTCCAGTGCAGGAATTAAATGTCTGTACTGTAGTCATATGGCATGCGAAATTGTACAGAACAGACATTTAAATTCTGCACCAGTCGACCGGGCATATGCCAGTGCCTGGTTATACCAACACCCATGGATAACATGTCAGAAAATAAGCCAAGCACATCAATGACTCACGTAACTTGCGAACCAAAGCTGCGTTCAATAGTAATGTCAGAGGCCATGTGGTACCATCCATGTCCCGATTGTCACACAGTTTCCTGGGCATGGATGCGACCACAGATCCCTAGCCTCACAACTGAACGTGGCATTTATTCGTCAACTGCGTGGGTCATTGATGCGCTTTGGCCTATTTTTTGACGTGTTATCCAAGAGTGTTTGCACAACCAGGCACTGGCAGACGTCCGGTTGACTGCTGCAGGAATTAAATGTCTGTTCTATATATGTCTAAAGGAAAGAGGATACTTAATCAAAAGTTAATAAAAACAGATATGTATTAAATATACTAGTTTGTGTTTGTGGTTTTTATTCCATACACGCTGATGGGGCTCTTGACTTCTCGTATAATCAGTATGGGCCTGCTCACATGACGTCACAGCTTTATGGGCCTGCTCACATGACGTCAAAGCTTTATGGGCCGCCATGACGGAGGAGGCAAGTCCCCTAGTGACAGTAAAAAATGCATAGGATATTGCTCATCTGGGAAATGCTCATTTCTGTGCTGTTTTGACTTAACATACTCTAAAAGGAAAGGCACTACATTATTCTTCTATTTTCTGTTTATTATCAAGCACCAAAATGACTAAATGAAGAAAGCAGCATGAGAATGGCTGTAGTTGTTAGCTATCGCTCATACATTCAACAGTACCAACCAGAAGACAGTTTACACTTGCTGCTTGTATTTTATAGTATTTACGCAAGATGTCAAGTGATAGTTCTTTTACAGATTAAGCCATTCCTATTTCAAAACAAGAATAGCTAACTCTAAGGTTGGGTCAATCTGGAATATTATACTATCAATGGATAATTCAAAATATTAGGGATATCAACTTAACTGCTAGCCTAGGTTGATAGAATACTGTAAATTCAGAAAAAAATCGCAATAATTATTGCTGCCACATTAAGTGTATAGCTGGCACTCCATGTTCGAAAAGTTGAAAAACGTGAAATTCGCAAAATTTACTCTTCACTATCTTTTCTACAGTAGCCTGATGCCCCATTGGAGTAGACATGCTTGTTGTCATTTCTGCGTCTCCAACATGGCAGTGAGAGATTTTGCAGTACATTATGGGATGGGAGTGAACAAGCGCAATACGATAACGCACATACTTTTGGAGGTCTTTAACAACACTAATTAACAATGGATATCGCTCCAGAAACGGGCAGTCTAAACAACATGGTGACAGATTTCAGTTGCGCATCCAAGAAAAGAGGAGAAACAATTGGAATATATGGCGAAATCGGCGTAGAATATAGTCGTTTACAATCGATGAAATACATTTATGTATGTATATT
>OZ012685.1:47709579-47722079 GCA_963942565.1 Maea johnstoni | reverse complement strand
ATGGCGGCGACCATTTTAGTCTATCATCCTAACGTATCAATCACCATCAGCCTGAGCAGTTTCCTTTCGAAATGTATATATCCTGTTATCTATATTCCATTATTTACTTCTTCGTAAATAAACACTTTTTTCGTAAAACCGTATTTTGATGTTCATAAGCTTTCTTTGGTTTGTATAAATATGATTTTGTAATAGAAATATTACAGTCAATAAACACATATATAATGGCTTATCCGAAGCTGCTTGGTTCATTCTTGTGATTAGCAGCCACCTACAGATGAATTAACGGCTATCCTCAGATGACAAGCATGAACCAAGCAGCTTCAGATAAGCTATTGAGACTAAAAGGGCCGCTGTCAGTAGCACTATTTCATGAGTGTTAGGATGTGTTTAAACATCAATATTCTTTTTGTATGAAAACTGGCAGTTTCGGGGTCATATATAAGTAGAGAATACTATAAGAAACTATTTGGGTCTATGTTTTCTTCATGGTGTAATTGTCCTTTAGGACAAACGTTAGCCTGCCAAATCGGGGCCAAACATGATAAAGTTACAGAGGTTGTATATCACAATAAGGCCAATTACAATGCATATCAGTTGGAAATATATGTACAGTGCAGACATTTAATTCCTGCACCAGTTCACCGGACGTCTGCCAGTGCCTGGCTGAACAAATACCCATTGATAAATGCCAACAAAATATGTTAAACACACCGATGACCCACGTAGCTGCGTTCAGTTGTGAGGTCATCCATGCACCCATACCCAGGAGACTTGGTTGCAGTCGGGCGTGCGGTCGTATATTACTCCCGGACTGCCCATGCGTTTAATGCAGGAATTAAATGTTGGCACTGTATGGGATGAAGCACGCCTTTCTTGCTCCACCGTTTGTAGTACGGGCACAGAGCCGGCAAAATCGGCTTGATGCCCAATCCATGCCAGGACTAGGACCAGCGTAGAGCCCTAGTCTCCGGTCCTGTTATCGTACTCCAGATGAAAGGGCAAGCACCTTTTAGCGGGTCATTTACAGTGAAACCTCCTAGAAATGAACACATTGGGACCAGAGCAAAAGCGTTCACTTAAGTACTCTTTTGAGTTGGTAAAATTGTGATTTCTTTTTGTGTTTTTTTTACTTTGTGTTCAACATTCGTTTGTATTATGTAAACCTTTTTATGATTTGTATCATTTTATGTCTTCAGACATAGCCAGTAAAGATACATGTATACATACATACATACATTAGTGTACACACCTCAGAGGTCTTTTCTTAATGTAAAATGGGACCGGCAAATTGTGTTCACATAAGGTGTTGTCATCTCTTGGTTGTTCACAGTGAGAGGTTTCGCTGTAGTCTTAGGTCCCTTTAATTTAGATTTAATTAAGCCAACTTCATGGACTTCCACATAGAAAATAATCATTATCAACCTCAGAAAAAGCATACTAGTAATAAACAGTATGATATTGACACATCAAAGATTTTACGTACATCTCATTATTCTCATCTAACGGACCAACTAGTTGATACCGTTATTACGATTTCATGTTTCTAAACATAGTATGTTGAGATTATTTACAGCGACTAGACAAAGAAACTGTAGAGTAACGCTGCTTCTCATGTTTTTATTTCGATTTTTTACTCCGTATTTCACCCCGCTTAGTCATGTAACGAACAAGATACGCATTAGCTTATGTCTCAGATTATAGGTGGCGCTGTTAACTATATCCGAAGAATCTTGGCATATCATAACCAAATGTTTCATAATCATGAGCGTACACGCTGAGTAGTCTCTCCACAAGTTGCTGAGGAAGTTTTCTGTAGGCATCTTTCATCAGATCAGCTGTCCTATAGCGGTGTTTCTTAAGAGAAGGATACTCCACCAAATCCCCAACCCCTGCTTTCCGCAGAGTAAACTCGGCGTCCGCTTCTAAGGTTTCAAACTTTCCTATAACGTCATAGTGTATCATACAAGGCATACAGACGAGATCCACTGGCGCCCAGTGGATATTCATGGGAAGTTGCCGAGATTTATTCGTCTCAGCCAAGTATTCTACAAACTCTTTAAACGTCACATCGTTCCCTTTTGATAAGGAACTTGCACTGGGATTTGTTCGATATCGCGCTATAATTTTCCTACCAAACGTCCTAAAAAAATATAAGTTATAATTTTCTTGCTTTAAGAACTTATTTCTCCACGCGGATAAAACTCGCTCGAGAGGTTCCCGTGTGAAAACAAATTTAAAGTAGTTCTTTAAGCGATATATAATTTGGTCCGGTGGGTACATACTAAGAGGTTTAAGGTATTCACGCTGGTACTGCCCATGGACTAAGGTATCTGGAAGCTTTGCAGGATCACTGGAGTTCATTTTCCCTGTCAGGACCAACAGAACCCGTTTCCAGTTTGTACAACCCACTTTCGGCACGAAACAGTACACCAGTTTATGTTTGTCATCCACTAAGTAGTTCATAAACATCTGCGGAGCGATTTTTGAGATGTTGAGTTCGTTAGTCAGGCCTCTTTTGGTGCACACCTTTTCCACGCGTAGTAATCTCTGGAGGTGGACTTCTTCTAGGGTTTGGATGGAAGTGGCCTGTAAAAGAAGAAAAGAAAATATGTAGTAAGATGCTTATAGTTCATTTCAGACTGCCTAGATTCCAAGGCAAGAGAGAGATAGGAAATGATTGGGAGCCACAGGTTACCTGTTTTAATATAAGAGAAAACTCAGCTTCAGGCTTTATTTAAAATTCTAAATATGTCAAGATGATCATTTCAGTTGTGCCCCAATAGATATACAATTATGATACGTTTCCAACATCAGGCCATGTGTTGGAAGCAGCACAATACTACCATGTTAAGGCTTGACGGCTGTTATAATAATGTTTGCGGTGAAAGGCTGCAACAAGCCATTGCGCAATACCTGGACCACTCAGCTATCGGGGCAGCCCTTTGAATAAATGGAGTTATATGTTGAGATCAAATAAGAACATCAAAGGGAAAGCTGAGATAGCATTTTGTTTGAAGAAAATCTTACGGGAATGGGAATCAAAGGTTTAAAAAAAGGTTTGCAAGAGTAGTTCACTTTGAAAACGTAGAAGCAAGAACTAGAATTGTAAAGGCTTAGTTGATATGCGAACACATCAAATGATATTCGTGGCATATAAGAGGTAGATAGATAGATAGACAGATATTTTTGTTCTATTTGATTGTACACGCCACACACGCCAAGAGGTTGTTTTCAGTCGCCACAGTCTCTCGCCTTTCACCCCGCAAGAGACATACTTTATTGGCTTGCTCAACTGTGAGCAATATGAGTTTGCACCTCCCGGGGAACCCTAAGCTGGTGTGGCACCCTACTCGCCTTATAAAATAAGGGGACGTGTGGATCTGTCTATAGATACCATGAATCTAAAAGATCCCTTGGTCCTCGTTGCATCTGAAGGCCCTGTTCTTACTTTTACCCTTTTTCTTCTTTCACCTAGAATTATCAAACTTTGTCATTGTTCAAGAACAATGACAAAGATCCACTTTTTGATAAAATTGTATGGCACTAAATGACCTTTATGTGTCGATGTGCCTTTAAACCCTTATTCATTCATATACTCTCACCTTTCTCCTGTGTCTGTGTTCGTCGGGAGCCACGTAGTCGTCAGATAAGCGTCTGGCCGCCGACACACCACCACCAGCATTCTTACGTAACATGCCTGTCAACGAAAAAGATAGGATGTGTTTGAATAGAAACAAAAGTGGCTGTACTTACTTCAGTTCCGATTTCCGATACCCACAAAACCTATCTATTTGAGCATATAAAAACTCCCATACATGTATACATACATAAACACTACAGACATTTAATTCCTGCACCTGTCGACCGGGCGTCTGCCCGTGCCTGGTTGTACAAACAGTCCTTGATAACATGTCAGAAAAAGAGCCATTAATGACCCAGGCAGCTTGCGATTGAAAAACCAACGTTCAGTTGTGAGATCATCCATGCATCCATACCCAGAGAAAGTCCGATACAAGGTGATAGGAGTGGAAATGAAAGGAATGGAAAGTAGTATGAAGCTAGTGGCGCTGGGCGCAACACAGCGCAGAGGTTAGGCAGGTATGGTAGAGGAATGGATCCGTGCGCCAAAATATGTAGGCCGGCGCACGGATCCATATCTCAAGGGTAATGGATAGAGATGTAATAGTTATGAAATATGAGGAATATAGGTAGTGAGTAAAAGCAAATTAGTGATCGTGTAAATATTTAAAGCTAAGTTCACCTGGGAAAAAAGGTCTGATTTGGAAAATATTTGTTACTGAAATACCATAAAGGTGAGAATATGGGGAATTCAAAAACATTAACCAGAATGTGCCCCCCCCCCCCCCCAATATGATACTGACCACCTCTGGGTCATGGACTTTAATGATGTATTCAGTTCAAAAGCAATCTCTGTGTGTTTCTCATAACTGGGAATTTGTCATCATGCTGCAAGTGTGATCTGCTACATAAAATTAAAATTATTTCATAATCATACTTGTATTGTTATCAATTTGCCAACACCTGTAAAATATAATAGCCCACTTCTAAACTAATAAACTAATCTGACCCCTGGTGGCCAGGATTGGAACCGCATAAAATCTCCTGATTTTGGATGGTTGGATGTTAACAGGTATGAATTATATAACTTGGTCAGAAATCTTCAGATTAGCTACTGATTTGCCAACTTTCTAAAATCATCCACCATTCCTCAAGAATAAATTTATTTTCTAGCCAAGAGCCAAGAATTTCATAATATGCTGAACATAGTAAGTATTTGATCTTGAAAGATCACACAATGTCTGGAAAGATCACACAATGTAAATGTTGTTGATGAAGACATTTTCAGTTCCAAAGCTATCTGCGTGTTTTTGAAAACTGTGTGTATATTATCATGCAGCAATTGTGATCTGCTAAAATTAAAGTTATCCTATTAACATATGTTTCCATGATTACCAACTCTAAAGGCCCGCTCCTTAAGCAAAAGTACTAACATGGCCCCTCCCAGAATTGGAACTAAACAAAATGAAACCAAAAGACGTCGCAGTATAGTAAACCGCCTGATAAGTGAAATATCCTGATTTTGGATTGTTGAATGCTGACGGGTATGCCAACGTACGTGCACAATATCAATTGAACAATTCATAACACACACGTACCATGGTTTAAGAACTTATGGCCAGTTTAGCGATATTCTCAGAATGAGGCATCTCCGTAGTATAATAGTTTACCGTAGGTGTACGTCCTATACATATTTCGCTGTTTCGCTATTCGCGGAATTACCGTAAAGTCGTTCCCCTTTTTCGACATATTAGCTAAAAGTACACGGGCGCGAAAATATGCCAAAAATTTTCCCATATATAAGCTTCAGACAACGTTTCAATCGCACGCATGACTTTATTTTTTGGCCGCTCAGTTTCATCAATAAACTCGCTGCCATAAACCGTTATTACGAAGAATTTTGTTCTGGCACTTTTCCCTATACACCTAGTATACTAGTATTGCCAACTTGGCGAGTGGCAGCATGCTGAATCTATGAATGTCCTACGGACGACGTGCTACCCTACAGCACGTCTGATGCCGAAGTGGGTCTAGGAAAATGGGTACTAATCGGACGTGCGGTCGTGTAAATTTACACCAAGGCTGAAAACACATTAGGGCAGAAATCAGATGTAGGCACTGTGCTTACTTCAGAATTCCGATATATTTCTGATAACCACCTGACCTATCTACGTTAACAAATACACATACTCCCATGCATGAATACATACATACTTTACCCCAATTTACAACTTTCTTTCAAAACGTTACAACGTCAACGCCCAATTTCATACCGGCAAAGAAATGATAACACAAACCAACCACGAACATGTTCAAAACTGGTGTTTTGGTATAATGAAATTTCGGATTAGGTGGTTATTTAGAAATTTCAGGTTTCTATTCATCCATTTCTCTGAATGTTTCATGCGAAACCATTAGGGGTTGCTACGCGTCTGGCAGTTTCATAGGTATGTTTGCTGAAAATGGCTAATTTAAGCCAAACTAATGCAGTGAATGACTTTTGAAGAACGTTTGTTACATTCTAACACGTATTCATTATTTCGAAAAATATTCATGGCTTATACGGATTGTAAGAACGTTAAATTCACCTGGTTTAATCGTATAATGCGTTTCAAAGATTCTTTCCATTTCTGACTTAGTAGTTAATAGAGCTATTTGTACTCTAAATAATGCATTTGACATTTGGCTTGTTCAGTTAAAACTTGTCTTCCTTCCTGGGAGGCCGTCCCCACAACTGAATGACAATAATAAAGTCGGATGAACCGAGTAAGCCCACATACCAGTGTTCTGACTATCTCATCCATATCAAATGCGTACGCTTTGGTTGCCATATATACACATATCTTGATATTAAAGATATAGTTTTAGTTTTTATTTTCTGAAAGTTGTTCTAGTTGAGTTAAATAATTTCTTTTCGAATGTTTTTCAAATATGTCTCCAAATATTGACGAGTTATATTCTATGTTGTAAGTTAATTCATATGTGAAGGCAAATGAGTGATTGTATACGGCTTTAATTTGGAGTGCTAACAGTTTCAATTTACAGCCCTGCTGGAGGGTATTTGTGCTTCTTTTAATTCCATGGGACCCCTCTTTTAGCGCTCAGGCTATACTGCATCAGTTCTGTGACAGCAGCGGCAGTAGGACTTGTATGTGTGTGTATGTTTCGTCTCGCCGAGTGTGCAACTTGTCACCACAGGTGATTGTCACATGAATTGCTAGATTTGTCAATGTCTTAGCGGGGATGTAGTGTCTAACCAGTGTGTAGATCGCCCGTACGAAAAGACTATGTGTTATGCATAATTTAAGAATATGCATATTTTTCGCAAAAGTTATGCATAATTTATGGATAAATTATGGAAAACTTACGCATTTCCTGCCTGTTGAGAGGTAGGAAACCCGAAGGAAACCCATAAAAAAGAGGCAGGATACACATAAAATAAAAAAAAACACGAAAAATATTATGCATATTTCGCATTCAGCAAAATATGCATAAAATATGCATATAAAACAAGGAGGAAAGACGAAATTATGTGTTTACTATGCAAATATTATGCATAACCTATCCCTTTCCTATGTGTTGTCGGAAATCTACCTGTTTTCTTCGTGTTTTTTTTTTTTTTGCATATTTTATGCATAAATTTTGCATAATTTTAGGGAAAGTTATGGATAAGTTATGCATAATCCAGTGGACATATATTATGGGTTTTCTTCGGGTTTCCTTCGTGTATATTATGTGTTGAGCCATAAAAATCTCTGGGTGACAGGAAGGAAAGTTTGTCAGATGAGTTACGCCGTAACAACTTATAGGCGGCGCCAGTAGTATTGAGAAATGAACTGCCACCGGTCATTTGAGGCAGCTTATGGGGTTAATTTCTTATACTCTGTTTTTCTTCTACCGTGCTTTTATTTGACAATTTAGCCCATACAACCTATATATTACCTGAAAGGTCTTATGAAGAGGAATACATTAGCAACAGCAGCAGCAGCAGCAGTAGTAGTAGTAGTAGTAGTAGTTGTAGTAGTAGTAGTAGTAGTAGTAGTAGTAGTAGTAGTAGTAGTAGTAGTAGTTGTAGTAGTAGTAGTGAAATTGCATAGGCACACAAGGCTCTGTTACCAAACCTCTGTTATTGTCACTTTTTCTGCCATTTTGCGACATTGTTGTAGTAGCAGCAGCAGCAACAGTAGTTGAAGTAGTAGTCGTAGTAGTAGTAGTAGTAGTAGATCATTGTAGCCATAGTAATAGTGAAAATGCATAGGGAAGAGATCTGTCACCAGAACTTTTCAGATGAGTGGGTGTTATCTTTAATACGTTCATATTGATAAAAATAGTTATACTACTACTACTACTACTACTACTACTACTACTACTACTACTACTACTACTACTACTACTAATAATAATAATAATAATAATAATAATAATGATAATAATAACAATAAATAATAATAATAATAATAATAATAATAATAATAATAATAATAATAATAATAATAATGATAATAATAATAGTACTTATAATAATAATTATGATGATACAAATAAGTAATGATAACACTGACTCACAGCTGGAAAACATTAGACAGGCGCATAGATGGCAGGCAGGGATAGAGTGGAGACATGTGACAATACACACATATCTCATGGGGCGCACACGCCATGAGAGATGAGATAAGGATGAGGACTCTCCAGGCTTGAAACGTCTGGAGCCAAAACGTGGCTTCTTGTAAGAGTCAATGGACCCTCCTTTCATTGCATAAGGGCCCATAAAGTTGTAGTAGTAGTAGTAGTAGTAGTAGTAGTAGTAGTAGTAGTAGTAGAAGTAGTAGTGAAATTGCTAGTATATATATATATATATATATATATATATATATATATATATATATATATATATATATATATATATATATATATATATATATATATATATATATATATATATATATATATTATATATATATATAGTGGCAGGGAAAAATAAATTTAAACTAATTTTCTGTCCCCAATAAACGGGAGTGAGAATAAATTTAAATTTGTTTTCGCTCCCCAAAAAATGGGAGTGAACTTAAAATATAAATTCATTTTCTCTCTCCAATAAACGGAAGTGAAAACAAATTTAAATTTATTTTCTCGTTCACACTTAGCCCATCGTACTCTGGCTGCCAGCGGTCTGAGGTTTGTATCTGAGTGCAACTCAGTAGCGATAGTCAGATGCTTAGATAAATTACTCTCTCTTTCTCTCAGGCTATGTATAACTGGGGGGAGAAATTACTAGATACAGAAAGCCCTGATAAAATGTGGAAGTTGTCTGCGTTCTTTCTGCGTGTGTGTGTGTGCGTGTGTGTGTGTGTCTGCGTGTGTGTGTGAGAGAGAGAGAGAGAGAGAGAGAGAGGGGGGGGGGGGCTGTCGAACATAGCTGAGGCCACCTCACCCCGTTTTTACAGCAATAACCGGTAGACAGCCCTAAACAAAGTCAGCCAGAATATTTCCTGGCCGCAATCCCCTTGGGGGGATGTTCGCGGCATAGATGCACTGATAAGACCAGCCTGATACTGAGCCTATGAAGGGATGAGAACGGCGCAGGTATAGGCTGTCTGCTAGTTAGTGATGCATTGGGTAAGGTTGTCTCAGCTCTGTAAGGTGATCTCAGATATGTAGGACAGTCTCTCTCTCTCTCTCTCTCTCTCTCTCTCTCTCTCTCTCTCTCTCTCTCTCTCTGGATTTTCTGACCCCTGTCCCCAGTCATCATTTGAAATATACTTTCCCTCCTTTTCTATAGTGGCAGGGAAAATAAATTTAAACTTATTTTCTGTCCCCAATAAACGGGAGTGAGAATAAATTTAAATTTGTTTTCGCTCCCCAAAAAACGGGAGTGAACTTAAAATATAAATTCATTTTCTCTCTCCAATAAACGGAAGTGAACATAAATTTAAATTTATTTTCTCGTTCACACTTAGTCCATCGTACTCTGGCTGCCAGCGGTCTGGGGTTTGTATCTGAGTGCAACTCAGTAGCGATAGTCAGATGCTTAGATAAATTTCTCTCTCTCTCTCTCTCTCTCTCTCTCTCTCTCTCTCTCTCTCTATATATATATATATATATATATATATATATATATATATATATATATATATATATGTGTGTGTGTGTGTGTGTGTGTGTGTGTGTGTGTGTGTGTGCATACACACTTGCACACATAGATTATTAACAACCATCAGAGGGCATGTGATGCAAGACATACATACTGAAGAGAGTCAATTCTCATGGAGGCGGGATGCCGCCTCCACCAGTTCTATCATAACAATGGTGGCCTCCTGTCCAGCACAGCAGTGACCAACTTTCCCCGTACAGCACGAGCTGCTAGACAGCCCGAAGTACTTCCTGGCCGCATCTCTAGGGGATCAGCATCCTGCTGATAACCAAACTGTATGGCCACGGCCTGGGCAGGGAAAGGTGGAGGAGGCGGCTCTTCTTCACTTAGGGTGATGGGTACCATTGCAAGTCAGTTAAAAGCCCTGTCCCAAAACACACCTCAAAGCAGCATAAGCCTATAACTAGGTGTATCCCCAGGTTCCTGAGTGTCATCAGGTAGAGAATAGCATTGCCACCTGTCATTATCCAATCCATATTCTGTTTTATTTCAAAATTTGCAACTTTTCTTTCAAATGACATATTCTCATTAATTACGCAGGCGATGGTTACTGCAGGTTCGGGTTACTTTAGGGATATATCATTGACTATGCCCAATAAAAAGTTTTTTTTTGATTTTTTTTACTGCTGAAGATTTTTACACTCGCAGGCCATTTTTAGTTAGAAATCTCCACACCAACTACATTTGATAACCTCGCGTGCTCATAGCTAGCATCTATTTACATCACCCTGACCACCAGGCCATTCTCTTGAGATCGTCGAGGTTTTTGCAAACACTTAAGTTTACTTTCAATATTTCTTTTGTTAATTAATACAACTGCTATCGTTACTACTTTTACTTCAGCTTCTACTACTACTACTACTACTACTACTACTACTACTACTACTACTACTACTACATGTACTACTACCACTACTACTACTACTACTACTACTACTACTACATGTACTACTACCACTACTACTACTACTACTACTACTACTACTACTACACCTGATGTAGTAGAAACATACACAGCAGAGAGAATTTCTGCCACAGGGATGATCCACCTCATATTAGATTAATCACTAAGGTACAGCAGCCAAAATATGCGAGTATTATAAAACTCTATGACACATCCGACTAACCTATCCTGAGTATGCTTCGATCAGGCTATGTATAACTGGGGGAAGAAATTACTAGATACAGAAAGCCCTGATAAAATGTGGAAGTTGTCTGCGTTCTTTCTGTGTGAGTGTGTGTGTGTGCGTGTGTGTGTGTGTGTGTGTGTGTGTGTGTCTGAGAGAGAGAAAGGGGGCTGTCGAACATAGCTGAGGCCACCTAGCACCCCTTTTTTACAGCAATAACTCGTAGACAGCCCTAAACAAAGTCAGCCAGAATATTTTCTGGCCGTAATCCCCTGGGGGGATGTTCGCGGCACAGATGCACTGATAAGACCAGCCTGATACTGAGCCTATGAAGGGATGAGAACGGCGCAGGTATAGGCTGTCTGCTAGTTAGTGATGCATTGGGTGGTCTCAGCTCTGTAAGGTGATCTCAGATATGTAGGACAGGCTCTCTCTCTCTCTCTCTCTCTCTCTCTCTCTCTCTCTGTATTTTCTGACCCCTGTCCCCAGTCATCATTTGAAATATACTTTCCCTCCGTTTCTATAGTGGCAGGGAAAAATGAATTTAAACTTATTTTGTGTCCCCAAGAAACGGGAGTGAGAAGAAATTTAAATTTGTTTTCGCTCCCCAAAAAACGGGAGTGAACTTAAAATATAAATTCATTTTCACTCTCCAATAGACGGAAGTGAAGATTCTCGTTCACACTAAGTCCATCGTACTCTGGCTGCCAGCGGTCTGAGGTTTGTATCTGAGTGCAACTCAGTAGCGATAGTCAGATGCTTAGATAAATTACACAGGGGGAAAGGCTGTCCGCCTGGCAAGGCCAGTAATCGAGCGAAATTAGCATATCACGCCAATAATCGAGCAAACCATGTGGTTGAGTGAAATTTGCTGTCATATTTGCTTGGAAATTCCTAATAAGTATAACATTTAATCACTATTTGATAAGACCTCCAGTTAGACAAGTATCTTAACCTGCTACAGTCAAGTTTTTAGTGTCAAGCTTATGAGATAAAGGAGTATACTAGAGCGATTTCATGTGATGTAGTACCCTCAAATGCTGACAAGTGCTACTTTAAATACTTCTTAACCCTTAAATGTTAGTACTACAAAGTTTTAGTAATTTTTAGAGTAATCTTAAGAGTCTTTCCTCATTACCTGCCAATTATGGTGTCTTTCCATGAATGATAAATAGATACAAATATTACAAAATGTTTTAGTTCCTGTTGCTTTCTGGTGGGTTTCACTGTACGCCCACCCTGCGAGCGTGTACGCCTACTCTTCGAGCACATTTCAGCAACTGTACGCCCACACCTCGAGCAAATGACTTAATTCTAAGTAAAGTTTTGTTCATTTACCACTATCTAACTGCAACAAAATATGTTCCAGGTGTCGGTAAACATGACAGAATATAAGTGCTACAGTTGTGATGCTGAGAGTACTGATTCAGCTGTGTTACTGGCACATACTATCACTAGACCATCCAGATAAGCCTCTTTCAATACACTATCGACAAATTTCCAGAAAAATTGAGGAGAAACATCAAGCAATATGGATTTCACCCAACAGTTTGAAAGTATGGATAGCAGATTATGAGGATGCTGACCAAGTTTTTGACCAAGAGGAGGTTATGAGCCCAACACCAAAGAGATTACGAAAG